>JAWMRA010000078.1:8292368-8311458 GCA_035584735.1 Pseudotriccus pelzelni
CCACCTCCCTGGGCAGCCCATTCCAATGCCTGATTACCCTCTCTGTAAAGAATTTCTTCCTAATATCCAACCTAAACATCCCCTGGCACAGCTTGAGACCATGCCCTCTAGTCTTAGACTATGCTCTCCTGTCAATACTATTTACAATCCTACTTAAATATTTTAAGATTCCTACTTTTGTATTTATTTGAATGGCATGTCTCTATACCATTTCTGTTTGGAAACTATGATTAAAAGTTATTTCATGGAAAAGTAGGTAATAATTTAAAGAATGTATTTTAATGGCATTCTAGAATGCAAAGACTGAAAGACGTATGGGCAAAGGGAAAAGTAACTGGACATTGAAGAACTACAGCCACATAAAAACAATTCAAGATTAGAGGAACGAGCATTGAATGAAACAAAATGACAGAATGAATTACAGCCTAGGCCTCAATTTTGACTAAAATGCTAAATTCAATTTTAGAATAGTCACATAGTTTCTGTCAAAATTAAACATTATTCCAAATCTAGAAACCTGAGTAAACAAGTTAGAGTGGCAGTATTAGCACATTTATAAACCTCAAAAATCCCAGAGTGCAGACAGAAGAAATTAGTTTTGTCCACTCTGATTTATCTCAGTGATGAGTCTGGAGCGGTTTTGCTTGAAAACCCCTTCAGTACCCAAATGTGACATTCACAGAACTGCTGAAGAATGATAACTGCTTCCTGCAAGAGGGCAGGGCTTTACCTCATCTCTGTATTTCCATTAAATTCAACAACTAAACATCACACATCCACAGGACAGATTTCAAAGAAAGAGAAACATGTCACCTGATTTGTGATGCAGGTGAAGGGAAGCCAGAGGTGTCATAGCTGTGGATTCTGAGAGATACTAAATAGCACTGTGTCAGAATCCCCTCAGTAAGGGATAATATAAGACACAGAAAGTATGTGCAAAGAATGAAGAATACATTTTTCTCCTTGGATGCTTGTAAATATTTAAAGTTAGTGAAAAGACACAGTAAATTATTGCTGATTGTCAGAGGAACAGAGGAGGAATTTTTCTCACCAGTAACTCACTACTCTTTCTGCCAAAAAGGAATCAGTTATTCCAAACTACTACATCTCAGCTGCTCTTACTTGTCACTGTGATGTATCCCCACTTTGAAAAAAGTTTCTAAGTACAAAATTTATACTACTTTGTAATTAAGGCAGTTTATTCCTTTAAGCTCAGGCCCTGTGATGATGAAAGGGAGCACTGCAGAGCAGAAAACCGAATCCTTTGGGATGGGACAGGTAAGGAGGACTGAGAGCATCTGGCATCCTGTCACAGACACGTTCTCTGGGGCGATCGAGCTGCATCCAGAGCTGAAAATGAGAGGTAAAAAAATCCCAGACCACCTCCCTGCAGAAGCAACTGGTATATATCAGCACAGTTCAAACCTCTGCTTTCAAAGCTGGCAGCTCTGCTCCAGGCTATGTGATACAATGAGCAACTGAAGAAAAAAAAATTAGAAAAAACAACATGAATTAAACCTAACATACAGTGGAAAGAGGAGCACAATATTCTGGAAAATAAATGAAGATGTTTCCTAGATTTTTGTAATTTTTCCATATAAAAATAAAATTATAATCATTATTCAATTACTGTTATTGAAAATTTATTATTCATATTAATAAATATAATCATAATCATAATTAAACAAAAAATTAGAATCTGAAAAGAAAAATGTGGCTTTCATGGTGACAGTATTTCTTTACACTTAAAAAGCCAGCTTTTTTTTGATCAAACTTTTGCCAGAGCTGCATTCCCTTTCACTTCCATTCAGAAGCCTCACAGGTTATATGAGCTTTTTTTAACCTCAGCCATTCTGTCTGTGTCAAGCTTTCCAACCTAGAGCAACTAGTAAAATTCTGCTCAAATAGCACACACTTACTGCTTCCTACTTTTTCCAATTATCAGCAAATTTGGAGATTTAGAACCACACTAGTTTATGCAAGAACATCATCTCATTAATTTCTTATTTGATTTTTCAGAGTATATCCCATTCATCACTTTTTAGTTAGCATTAGTATCTGTGTGTAATCTCATGAACAATTGCTCTTTTGTTATTACTCTAACGCAGTAATTAAACAAAAAAACAAACAAAAAAAATAAAAACCCACACAACCCCCCCCCCCAGAGTAACTTGCTCAATTTGTATAAATGGCCTTAAAAGTCTTCTTCCCAGCATTGAAATCAGTTGAAATTTTCCACTCATCTTGATACCTATAAAATCGGATTTGGGTAGAACTGCCCTCCAAACTCAGACAGTTAATCAATATCCTCTGCCCCACAGCACTATTTATTTTAGAGCTGATTTACTTTAACATTATAAACAAGATAGTGAAGAAGCTTCAGTGCAGGAGTTTTCATGGGAGCCATATCTGTTTCCTATTGATTAGAAAACCTTTGTTACCTTTAATTTTCTTCCCCACAGAAAAGGTAAAATTATAAAATATTTCTCAGTTTCAGCCAATTCCAAAAGGTAGAATACAATTATTGTGAAAAACTGCTTTTATTGACATGCTTCCTATGAAGTTTATTTGACATGAGGGCAAACTAAGAGTAGATTAGCTAAATGAGGAATATAAGTGCTGTTATCCAACACAGAGTTTAGAGGAACAGAAATTCATTTCTCCTTCTAGATATTATGACTAGGGAACAAAATCTTAGACTTAGGCTACTAGGTTCCATAAAATAAGTCAACCCAGAAAAACCAGTGAAAGAATTCAGCTTGTTCTCCAGCTGGAGGAGGGGAGTGTGTAAAACAGCAGGCTTAAAAATTCCCAAGTAGCATGGAAAACATAAACATAAACATGAATAACTAAGTTCACCATCCTGGCAACACACAAGAACACTTTTTTTAAAAAAATTACTCTTATAATATTCTAGAAATAGTACCCAAGGATGTGACATAATCTTTGATTTAGGACTCCCTGAGCTGACAATTTCCGAAGGCTGGGAAAGCATTCCAGAGCAATGTGACTATGGCTTTGCCCTGTTCTTCTGTTCTCTTTCAGATACATGCTATAGGCAACCAGTAATACAGGTAAAATGCTAAATGCAAGAGAGCTGTGGGCTGTGTGGATCCTGAGCGTGGCCTGGAACAGCTCTTAGCAGGTTCCCTGGCAGGTAGCAATGTTCCATGGCTAAAAATAGGACCAAGGTTAAACTGAAGAAAATAAAAGCCAAAAACAGATACAGGAGTTTCCATGAGATATTCAACTTCAGGTACTATTCCTTCGTAGCACATGGTATGGCTGTTCAGCTGGATACAGATATTGTAGTGAAGGGATTTAGATTTTGATTTTTAAAAATAGTCAGTAGGGTGATCGAGGTATTTTGGGACTAATTCTGAATCCTTTGCTTATAACACAAACATTGCAGAAGCTTCCTGTGATGAATTTGACTAAAAAAAAAAAGGCATATTCTGACAAAGAATGGAGTAGCTGTGATGGGTGACCAGTAGACACAGTAGACACAAAAGTCAGTAGTTGTTCAGTTCACTCTAACTTGTAAAACTCCCCACATCTGATCAGCCCAAATGCCCTCTGGCCTTGGCAGATCGTGTTGATTACAATGGGAGCTTAGGTAACTAATCCATGTATGGACACCTACATGGAGACATCTAAACATGGTGTCATCATCTGAAGCTGAAACCAGCCACATGTGGTTCAAATGTGCCTTGACTATTCATATTTAAGTAATGCATATTATAATGCTTTTATGATTTTATTATCTTCCAGCCAGGCTTGAATTGCTGACCCCATTTAGCTTTCCAGTTAATAGCTGTTTGATGATTTGCCAAAACCAAAATCATGTGTACAGATTGTTCTTTGCTGAACTGATTGATTCAGGACTTATTTTCAAGATCATGTCCGCCCCATTTGCAGATGTTCTGTTCTTCTTAATAAGGACAGGAAAACTGACAAGACTTGTTAGGAAATTCATATCACTTCTCTCCTGTTATTCCAGTCTGCAGCTTGTCTGAAAACTTGCTGCTTCTATTCATTTTTTCAGTCAGAGCCAATAAATCCTACACTTCATCCAATTTTTATTTTCAGATGGGATTTTCAAAGAGACCTAAAGGATTAGACTTCTCAGCTCTTATTAGAAGTCGCTGGGAACTGGGCTTTTAACTCTTTGAAACTTGTTATCTTGCTCCCGTAAGCTTTCACCTTCTGCAGCCCTGACTCAATACAGGCAGCAGGTAATCACTGACACGAAGCAAGGTTTAAAGGACTGTTTTTAAATCAAGGAGCTACTTACCTGACCACAACCAAAGCTGATGCCTGTGCCATTACAACCTTGCTATCAAGTCTTAGGATTCCTCAGTACACATAACTTCAAATGTCGAGATAACTCTGGGATGCTGCTACTTGTTCTTTCAGGCTGCTTCTAAAAATAAATGAAATGGGCCAGCAACAGTTCTCTGACCCTGGTATTGATTAGCACAGCATGGCTCACTTCCATTTGGCTGACTTTTTTGACACTACTCTATCTCCTTTCCCTCCAAAACAGGACAGCTGGACCCTGCCTGCCTCTTTGCAGAGGTCGTTGGCCCGTAATATACCCCCAGTCCTTGCCTGGGTATTGCCTGAAAAAGTACTTATTTAGCACTCCAAACTCTGCCATGGACATGACCATGTTAGCAGTTCAGCACTATGTGCTCAGGCCCAGATTCTGTCCAGGGTTAGTTTATTAACAAAGACATATCCTCATGTTCCTAGAGGATGATGCACTTTGGGTGACAGTCAGACTTTTTTTGCCTGGACCTGTAAGAAGTAGACTCTGATGGGTGCATTTCACTGAGGATTTTTTTTTTTCCCAGAGCAATTATATTCTTCCCTGGGGAATTAGCTTTCTCTGTCCTTTCTTAGCCTGAAGATGTAATGAAATTCTCCAAAAATGGAGAAATCACTCAAAAATTACTTAGTCATCTCTTCAGTGTGGCTGGCTCTGTCTGCTGAGGATTGGCAGTGTGAGTTCCATAAGACAGCTTTAACAAACCCCTTAACAAAAATATTTTGAGAGGTGTCTATTTCATTCACCATCACAGTACAAGTGCCAAAGTTAAAACATATGAAGTCCTACAGTCTCAACTACCTGGAAGTATAACTAAAATTTTGAGACAGGTACCAAATTCAGATGGGAGAGAGTTCAGACTCTTGCTTTTTCTCAGCTCCCAGTTACTGATGTGTATTTCCAGCCTTAAGAATCTCATTTCTATCAGGAACTTCTTGTTCCTTGTTTGGAAAATTCTGTTGCCTAAACCAAAATTCCTTGGCCAAATGCTCAATTTATATGCATTTCTGGCACAGATGGTCCTAATAGTGACTGAATTCTTCAGATTTGGACCTCGACATTTTTGCTGCCTTTTCTTGCCTGATTCAGATATCATTTCCACTTTTCCTATGCTATTTTCATTCTCAGTCCCTTCATATTCCTCTGGTTTCAGTTTCCTCATTTTGAAACTGCCAATCATTCCTTAAACAACATGCTGCTTAATCTCATGTCCTTCCTTTCACCTTTTCTTTCTTTAACTTTTTGGGGGTTCCTTGTCTGAGGTTTGTTATCTGTCTCTTCTTCCATACATTAAGAAAAGTCACCGGTTGCTTTAATTTATTCTGATTTCATCCTTCACTCGATCTTCCTTAGACACCCAAATCGTGTATTTTATATGTGAGCTCTTCCTTATGCAAACCCCTCTTTTACTGTGATGTTCTTAGGGCTCGGAGCTCTCTCCCCGCCTGAGAACCAAGGCAGTTCCAGGCCAGCTCAACTGTTTGCAGTCATCATGGAAAAAAGAGCTGCAACTGGGGAATGCCCACCCTGTGCCTTGGGAGCCGCTCTTGAGACCCTTGTCCCCCAGCCGGGACTTCCTGCAGCTCTGCTGCCACCACATCAGTGCCTGTGTATGCCCCCCATCGATCCAGATCCTGGTCTGGGTTTTGTAATCATACAATCAAATATTTATTTAGAAATACAGGGATTATAATCTCTTTCTTTTATTAACAGCCATCTCCCAAGAGTCTAGCAATTTCCTTTATAGCACTTTTTAGTGCTTTCCTCCTTTCATATGCCTTTCCTAAAGAGGCTTTGCTCTTCAAAGCTACAGTTTCTATTATTAAATTGAAAATGGGCCTTTCCAGTTTTTCTACAGTATCTTTACTATTTCTTCCTATTGAGTTCTATTGACTCTATTCCATGGAAACAAATAATTGAACACAAACACAAACTAGGAAAATCCTAGTCTTGTTCAATTGTCACCTGTATTTACTACTACTTAAAAGTTACTTTCTATACACCTGCACCCTCATAATTCAAATATGAAAATGTACTATGAGATCTGGTCTTGGTAGGAACTGTTCAGTCATTTGTTACTGTTAGAAATCCTTTTCTGTCCCCTGGTTTTTATGTTTTTCCACATTTTCACCATTTCGAGGCTATTTCAATGACTTCTATTGCCTTTAACATCCTTTCAAAAGACTGTGTGTTCACCAACTTTGTTGCAAAAGTTATTTCATTGTCACACCCTTCTGCTGTTCTTATCTAATTTTTTAATTAAATAAAAAAGAGGAAATATTAGACCACAGATTCATAAAAATCACAGAATGGTTTGTGTTGGAAGGGATTGCTCTCCTTCATAGGTTTATTATGGAGAATGCAGAAAACCTATGCAAAAATGAGACTCAGTCAGACAGCACATTGATTTTAGTTTTTTTTAAAACAAGTTCTTTGTTTCACAACACAAAGGTTGCATAAAAAAATCTTGTGTTAATTGGGCCCTTGGAATAAAATATTATTAAGAACATTTACTGTCAGTGATTCAATCTTCTTATGAAAGAATTTATACCATTATGATCTGCACTTGTGTAAAACCCTTTGAGTCATTCAGCTCATGGCTACTTTCCAAAATACTGAAATTAGTCACCACAAATCTACTGCAGTGACAGAAATATAAGTTTTGAATAATGGATTTAAGAAGTCTATATTACATTTTGGTTCATAAGATGTATTACCATAAAAGAGACATTAGATATATGTGTGCAGTACAGCAAGCTCCCAGAACTCATTGATAGGGTGACAAATGACACAAGAAATATAAGGTTTTCTTGAGTTTTAGAAGTCAGTTGGGATCCAGTTAAGAAAAAGTTAGTCTTCTGATCACAGGAATCTAATCTTTAACACCAGAATTACAACTACATGCAAAGGGGAAATTATTTTAAAGCCTTCATCTACTTTTCAGAGGAATAAATAAGCCTGGCGACAAATTAGAGGTTTTTCTGATGAGCAAAAGTAACAGAGGATGCAGCACCTTCTTTTCATCTTCTACCCTTCTACTCACTCCTCATTCTGATATTTCAACCTTCTACCATGTTCTGCATATTAAATACCCAACCCAAGGGTTTCCTCATCTTTGTCAGCTCCAGGCAGAAATTATATATTGTTTTCTGAAGACAACAAGGGGAGAAGGAACTGGGAAAAAAATTTTCCCAAAGGTGGTGAAAAATATAAAACCTACTCGGTAAAATATTTCTCTTTTCAGTAAGTCTGGCAACATGAGTGGTGAGATATATTCTGAATCAGAACAGTACTGTCAATCTGACAGTATAATTAGCATTATGTCCCTTTTCCATTATGATCTCTGTATTTGGGCAGTAAGATAACTAGAACCTTATTACTTAGCCAGACTCCCCATTCTACAATGAGATCTAAATATCTTAGATGTAGTGGGAGGAGGAGGTTCTTCTGTTTATACTGGGGTTTTTATGAGAATTTGGTAAATCTTTCATTTAAACAGTCTTTTTCCATCCACATATACCAGTACCAATAAGAAAACATCTGGAATACCACTGGTCTTAGTCAAGTATTATGATAAAATGAGTAAAAAATCACAAGAATATTGTTAAAAAAATAAATAAATAAGGATTTGGTAATTTTGCATTTTAAAAAGTAATACCTCTCATTTCAAGACATGAAGTCTCTCACCATACACTGAAGAGCCTGTCTGCACTGCACAAATAAGACAAATATAAACTCATTACTCTTTGCTGGCCTTTGGAGGACTTACGGATTTGAGAAGTTTTTTAATATAGGCTTACAAGCACTGCCATAAATTATTCAGAGTTTGATTTTATATTGGATTTGTTCCACAATGCAGTGATCAGTCTGGGCTCCTTTCAAAAATGAGAATGGCCCTTTCTGTGAAATACAGAAGTTAATAAATCCTGGTTTAATTGTCTATAATCTGTCACTTGTGGGTTAGACAGTGGGTCAGACACTTGGTTTATTAGTGCAGACTCTAATCACTGTTTTGCTGCATATTCCAGAACCAGTTTCTCAAGAGTTCATTTTTAGTTTTCTTATTTAATGAGATACAGAAGACCTTTCATTTGTATCAATTATTCTGTAACTCCACTGGCTTGTAGGTTTTGGACAGGATTTCATCGTTAGCAGATAATTACCACTAACTCTTCCTTTCTGCTCCTTTGTTCTCCTTGTAGTCAAATACACTTCACTTGACACCTACTTCACTTCCACAACTGTTTTAATATTAAATACCTTCCTAACTTTTAGTGAATTAAGGACAGTGTATTCTGCTCAGGAGACACCTTCCCTATTGAACAGTGTGGTCAAAGAAAATAAATGACTTTGCCTTCCAGCTAAGAATAGATGGTATCTCATGCATCTGAAGGAAATGTGTCAGTAATACTATTACTGCTAAAATAAGAAAAACTTTCTTTTTCTGGAAACAGCACATACACAAAAATATTCCTTATCAATTTCAATGAGGTGTAGTAATACCCATCAACATTTCTCTTCTTAAATACTTGGAGATTTTTCTATTTGTTTTCCAGTACTGGGATAATCTTAATAATTTTTTACTAGATTCTTTTCAATCTATTTTCCCTCTACCCTCACATTCCTCTTTGTATTGTTGCTTTTCTGAGCTTGTCCTGTCTCATCATTTTCTGACCAGTCCTTCCTAAACTTGCTTTACTTGACGTTGACTGTAACATTCTTGAAACATTCAGCAGTCTAGAATAGAATAGAATAGAATAGAATAGAATAGAATAGAATAGAATAGAATAGAATAGAATAGAATAGAATAGTTCAGTGGGAAGGACTAACAAAAATCATCTAGCCTAAATGCAACTGTAACGTGCAACTTAGCACACAGTTGCCAATTAACCTTTTAATGTCTCTAAATATGGAGATTACTCTAAATCACACTCAATATCCACATTAAAACCTGCAGGTGAAACCCTTTTTTTTTGGTTTACTGTTAATTAAACAGAAATGGAGCAAAATATGAGAACAATATTCTTTCCAGCTTCAGGAGCAAAGGCAGCCCATCTCATTGAGGAAGCTCCATGTCTGCCATGGAAGTGGCTGGATTTAGCAGAGGGTATAGACTCCTTCATCCCTTCGAGTAATCTGTACCTGAGAGCAGTGCCAAAAGCCTTAGCAGAAAAACAAATGTAATATAACAGAAGCAACAGAATGAGAGCAACAGGAAAGCAAGAAAAATCTTCTTAAAAATCATAAAGGATTATGATGAAAGTTCCTTTGGGAACTTGTAGTTTAGGTATTACTGTGCTTGTACCAGCATAATCCTCATTCACATTTCTTTTGTAAAGATCTCAGAACTCACCATGCAGCATTTATTGATTTTGAATCTCTCTAAGCTAAAGGAATTTTGCAGAGCTCTGTTCACTGAAGTGGATGGCAACTAACTTAAATAGAATCTAAACACATTCCAGAGATTTCTATGGCAGCTGAGTAAAACTGAACGAAACTTTAAACCAGTCCAGTTTTACTGGAGGGATGGGCTCATTGTATCCACTTTATCCACTTACCCATGTGTAATTCAGATTAGTGGTATATATATGATCTCCCTCTGGTCCAGAAGCACTTCAGAGAAGTATTCATCAAGACAAGTAGCACCAAAACTGTGTTCCTGAGCTGCCTTCCATCCAATATTGCCCCATAATCGTTTTGCACAAATCACTTCAATGACCTGTGCGACTTTAGGGCATATAAAGCTATAAATCCTTTATTTTCCCTCAAAGTCTCTAAGCACTCCAGGCTGCCTGGAAAATGTACGGGATTCCCAAGATTTTCACATGAGTCTTGGTCATTAATTTGATTAATTTTGCAGTTGTTTGCTTTCAGGTTGGTTTGGGTTTTTTTTAAGTGGAAAATTACTGACAAAACCCTCCATCCACTCACATTTTATTACAGATACCACCTTTACCTGCCTTATCCTCAAGTCCTTAAACTTACCTTACCTTAGTCCTTACCTTGAACTATAATAAAAGTGTTGGCAAAGTTGGGGATATGTCTGTGATATATTTCTCTTTTGGGTTTATTTCCTATTGATTTTTATGCAACCATTCAAACACAAAAGTCCTCATCTATTTTTAAACTATAAATATGCAGCTGTGGGCCAGCCCTCTGCTGTCTTATTCCAAAATAAGTCAGATCCCCTCAGAAAAAAGAAAAAAAAAAGGCTGCTGCACTTCTATCTGATGCTCTGGCCTTTTGCTCAAGTCCTGGTATGTAAGATAAGCAATCTTTTCATTAAGGTTCCTATTTTCCAGTAAGCTTCCTTATACTCCCAAGCCAACAGGACTCCTGTCTTCTCCTTGGATATGGTCCAAAGCATTAACAGTGATTGCTGAAGTTTGCTTAATACCTCCGTAAATAAACGAGTTTTATGTTCTACCTCCTATGGCTGTCAGCCATGGTTTGTCTTCCCAGACATCAATGCACCAGCAACAGGATTGAGCTGCTGCTTTGGAAGAGGGGAAACTGTGAATATCTCTCCAGAAAAACAGTTAATCAGGGTGTCCTTACTCATGTGACAGTCTTAGTGCTGCTTTTACCCTGGCGTTTCACTCAGAACTCTCTATTTCCCTAGCAAAATAGACCATATTAATTCTAATAAATCATTGTTATTGTCTTCTGCTCTCTTACTAAGCCATATAAATTAACTCATGCACACAATTTTTTCATATTAGCAGTAGTGGGTAAGAAAGACAAACTGTTTTAGATTCCAAAGGCGAACCAGAGGATGATTTGTTCACATTGATTAAATTAAAACCTGAATCTCGAGGATCTTTTATAATTAACTATGTGATTTATACAGACTGGTCTATTAGGTTCTTTATTTTTACTGCCTTTTTTTTTTTCACTTGTATACACTTTGGGTCCAACACAGCATGTGTGCATTTTAACTGATCAGAAATGCCTAATGGTTCTTTGGAGTTTAGTTTTAATTTTTCATTTTAAATTGAGTGGGGTTTTTTCCCAGTTGCTATGTGATGATTTCAAATCAATTCATTGAAATGTACATTTTCTCATGCGACTGCTGCTTTTGTATTTAACTGGACATATTTGAAGGGCTTTTTCAGCTCAATAGTTCTGTGCTTCCCCAGCAAGGAAGCTGGAAACGGTTTCCAGTTTGGAATCACAGGCACATCACGTATGTCAATGTTGATCTTTTCAACCCATTGCTAATAAAGCCTAAAAAGAATAAAAACATCTAAAGATAAGAGATGGAAAACCTACATCTGTGGAAAAATAAACCTTTTCTAAATGCCCAGCCCGATCTGCATCTTCATTACTACTGCATCACTGAGAGCAGACATTAAATCATAAATTGCTCTAGTAAGATGCTCAGCACTTTCTGTCCAAAGATGAATTCAATTTCCCACTGATTCCAGAAAGGGTGGAAACTGAGAGTAGTCTGATCTAGGTGGATGAGGAGAAACAGAGAAGATTAAAGCAGAGCCAGTAGTCTTGCTATTTTTAATATAATCACTGAAGACATATTTTATATTAGAATCCCCAATAAGGATGGACATTTAACTCTCTTACATTCCTAAGAGAACCAGTGCAATCTTACTGTTCACCTAATCCATTTCACAGGTAATAAAGAAAGACTGACAAATCCCCTATTACAGAGATTATAAACAGTCAGTCTGCTACATATTTACTATGGAATAGCAACAAAGACACTTGCTGAGATCATTCAACATCTGCCAACTAGTTAAAACTAAATCACAAGAGGCTTTCTGGGTATTTCAGCCTTTCAAGTAGGAATCTAAAATCTATGCAAAGCAGTCTGTCTCACATTGCTTTTGTGCTAGGTCTCACACTACAACAGACTGTATTTTGCACTTCCAAAACATAAAGCTGTATAAAAATCCATCTAAAAATTTCCTTCCTTAAGCAAAAGAGGATGGATAGGCCAAACTGCTAATTTTGGCTTTCTAGATCTTATCAGTGTCTCTTAGTCCAAGATGAAAGGAAGTATTTGAATTCCTGTCGGAAGAGGAAGGCAGAGAAAACCACATTGCACTCG
Organism: Pseudotriccus pelzelni; assembly: GCA_035584735.1. NCBI lineage: Eukaryota > Metazoa > Chordata > Aves > Passeriformes > Tyrannidae > Pseudotriccus > Pseudotriccus pelzelni. The sequence goes on from JAWMRA010000078.1 coordinate 8,304,767, forward strand.
CAATTTTATCCAAATCAGAATAACTGACAAGTACACACTGTCTGAACAAAGACATTCAGCAGAAGGAAAACATAGCCTGTAGTTGACATTTATAACACCACTTTCAGATGGTCAGAAACACCATGTTCAGTCCTCAGCTAGTAAGGTGTTTCTGGTTACATCTGTCATGTCTTCCAAATTACTGCCACATATTAAATTCTTTCAGTATACATTAATGAATCAGTCAACTGATTAACTCCTCCAGCCAGGCTCTGTACATCTATTTGTCTCCTTGTGTATCTCCTGAGCTGCTTGCACTTGGAAAACTGACATCTGTTTTCCATGGATGGTAAATCACTATTAATACTGCAGCTAAGCATGAGTAGATTTATAACAGTAGTAAAATCTTTCTCAGACTCTAAAAGAGCCCTATTTACTGGGGAAAAAATGCATATGCTACTTTCATACAGTTAAGTTCCTGCTCTTTAATATAAAGCAAACCTACTTATTTAGTCTTGGACATCACACTCAGACTACCAGTTCATCAAAGAACTACAAGTATCTGCAGAATGTGAAATTTATTCTGTAAGGTCACCTAATATAACCCATTATTTAATTACTCCTTTTATCGTAAAAAGCTGTGGAAAAAGAAGAAAAACAAACAAACAAACAAACAAAACCAACCCAGATGAAACCCTCCGACATTTACTAAACCAGCCTGTAAAATAACTAGACATGGAGTTTCCATCTAAACTATAAAAATCTCATTCAGCTTTTTCCTTGCTGTCCTAGAGATCACCCAGCGGAGCTCAATGTCTCATTTAATCTTCTCTTTCTTCATCCTGTTCTGCAGGTAAGTTCCTCCTCATTATATGTCCTCCACAACAGTCTGTGAAAAATTGTATTTGACAGCTCATTCCAATCTGTGCCTCCAGGACTGTGTAAAGCAGCAATTCTCAAACTTTTGGAAATGTAGCCCTACTCTGGTTGCCTGTCTTGGGCATGATATCTCCCCTTCCTGACAGCTCCTTGGGTTTAACCTAATATGTAGCATGATCCAGGAGTGCCAGAGTTCATAACTGTTAGCAGAGACTACGATCCTCCAGGACTGAAAGGTGAGAAGAGGCTGTAATTAATGGCTACAGGTTTTTCTATTTCCCATGGAATTGTTAACTATCAGCAATTAAAAATAGATACTGCTGCTACTTGGACAAATGGCAATATCTCCCTCTAGTAATGATAGCTGCTTGTAATTCTCTCCTCTGGAAAAAATGAACTGTTACTGTTTTATCTGAATAGTATTCCTAGGCTGTACTCCAAGAACCTCATAGCAGTAATATTGCCTGTATGAAAAGCATGGATTTCTTCCTCAATTTAAAAGTAAAACAAACAAACAAACAAAACCAAACAAAACCCCCAATAACCCCCCCTCATTCTTCAGTACTAGACCTAGTGAACTGTTTCACTGAAGATTAATTCACCAAAGATGCAATTTCAAGGCATCCTCAGGTTCACAAGACCAGCTCTAGTTCAGCACCTCAAGAACATCACTGACAGTCCTGATGGAGAAGGCACAATGTGGTCGGTGTTTTCTGCTGTGCTGCACCTCACCAGTGAGGTCTGTCAAAGACAACGTGAGGAATTGGAGCTCTTAATTTCCATCTTTCTTTTGTTTTTACTTCTAAAATATTTGCTTTTTTTTTTCTTAAAAATGCATTTAACAAAGCATCTTCAAAAATCAAATTATTTAGTTTCAGGACGACATATATTTGTCACAATTCAGCCATGAATAATTTATGTTGTTCTGGCCATGCTGCCCTTCACTATGCTTCAGGCTAAAGCAATTTTATATCTCAAATTTATGTAGACAATTCTAGTCTAATAATGTCCCATCTTCATATCTTACTTTGCAACTCCAGTAATCTTGTGTTCTACATAAAGTGATATAACTTTGAATGATGTTGTTACTCAACTTCACGTAAAGATCTCCTGTAGAAATAAGTGGCAAACTTGTCAAGACTGTGGGCTTTGCATCACAGGTAGATGCATTGCCAGGGTGGTTTTAGTCTGGAAATGGGTAAGGACTTCTTGAAGGAATTTGGATTTAATTCACTAATATAGTCTCCTCACACTTTGCCTCCTTTCCCACACCAAACTTCCCTAGATGATGTTTCCGGCATTCATTTGGTGAGCTGTGACAGCTCATGCACTCATGTCACAGCAAAATTTCATTAAAACTGCCCCGTGATTCTGAGGGGAAAATCTCCCACCTCTTGGATCACCTCACTCCTAGCAAGACAATTCCCTCACTGCTTCAGTCATTCTCAGTTCTAGAACCAACACACAGCTGCCAGCAAAGCTGCCTTGGCAGGTTCGTGTCGCACAAACTACACTGAGATGTGTGGTAGTTTCTAAAACGTAAGACTATCTAAAAGGTATGCAAGCGTTTCTAAATATTGGCCTTTCCAATGTTACTGGTAACATTCAATAAAAAAAAGTTTTAAAATAAATTAAAGCATCAGTCTTACTAGCTGAAATAAAAAAACCTTTCCCAGAGAGAACAACAGGAAAGTTGTCTGACCAAAAGTAGTAGAGGTATGTCCGTATTTGGATGAGAGTGGGTCGTCACCAAGAGCCATCCTCTGTCACCAGCCACAGAACAGCATTCTCTGTAGCTTCAGTCATGCACTTACAGATATCACCCAGCAGCCTTCTTCAGTGATCTTTGAACATATTCTGTCTCTGCTGCTTCCACTGTCTAAACATTTTCTTGCTCTCTCTCAACGTTTGCTGTCATTTGGCAAAGCTGCTGTGACGCTCAAGCACCATGAGCTCACTCACCTCAGCGAAGCTGCCCATCCACTGAGACTCCGGCTCTGAGAGGACCTGCCTTTCCTTAGGACAAAGTGCTAGACCAGCACACTGGGCTGAAACACCCCCTAACTACCACAGATATACCTCTTAATAATTTTGAGAGGGCGGAAACATTTCAGTAGCTTCGCTACTTCGACTGCTCAAAAACAAAAATTTCAGTAGCCGGGAAAAAATAGGTGCAAGAATACGGAATAAAAGAAACCTCTGCAGCTTCAAAAATAGCTGTTCTTGTCTTACTTTTCCACAGATACCTGCTGTATCTTTTGTCAGGAGAAAATCATACTATTATTTTTTCACAGTGAAAGCCAGTAATTTATCTCCTTATTGACATTTTCAGTTACACAAATTTCTACCTCGTAAAGCGGAAGCAAAATACGGTGAAATTATTTTATATCTCCAGTTTTATTATGCAAGCCACAATTGCTCCTGCTGTCAACAAGAAAAGTTTAGTGCTACTGAAAAACATTTAATCTATTCTTACAAAACACAGCATGAGCTGCATGTCAATCAGACCACACCTCTTAATGACTCACATCCCATTTGTCTTTACAGCACTGATATTTTCAAGGAAAATGTCTTTAAAAACACACTCGGAGGGGGTTTCTAGGTATGTTTTTGTTGTTACATATAAGGTTTTATTTCAAACAAGCTAAAGGCAGGTGGGATCCTTTCATGTTGCTATGGTTGTGGCTATTTTTTTTATTATTACTGTGTTGTCCACCAGTTGTTTTTCCAGTCATTTGTATGAAACTTAAAGCCAGCAGCAGGGGGCGAGCCATTAGGAGTCATTTCTAAAAATAAGACAATTCTATTGTCTAATCATAAAAAATAGCAGAGGACAGAGTAGTGTCTGGATAAACTTTCTGTTCATTTTTGAAAGATGACCATATTTCAGCCTCTTCTTGTTCCTTAAAAACCCCTGCAGCAGTTGCTGAACAGGAAAAGACAGAAGCTCAGATACGTTTCTCCGCTGCAATATGTGGAAAACCTGCTGGCTTCCTTTCCTTTGATGTAGAGTTTGGCAGTAAGTAAGAAGACTAAAGTTCAGTATGAGCCAGTGATACAGTGCCCACTGGGGCATGATCCTGTCCTGACCTGAAGTCACAGGACTCATTCCGTTCCTTCAGTGAGAAACACACCAGAAAAGGCTGCAGAAGAAGGCCTAGAAAGCTGCTCTGCAGCAAAATACCAGGCCAAAACCAATAATGATCCTTTTTCCATCGAAAGAATAACAATTCATGCAGTGCTTTGGGGGTCAAAAGCTATTATTGCTGTATTTTAAATTCAGATTAGTCAGTTTTTCCTCTGCGTAGCTTCATTCCCAGTCACCATAAAATCAGCTGGCCTGGTTTGGATGCTCTGACTGCAAACACTGCTGAGGGAACTTAAAAGACAAGTGCAGAAGAACCCAGAGGTAGCTCTGACGCTTTGTGATGCTGGTGGGGAATTGCAATCTCAGTGCAGAGGTGTCTGCAACACAGGGAATATCTAAGGAAACAGGGAGAAGCAGTGCTGGACCACAACATGAGTGCATGAGAACCCTGGGCTTGACCTCAGTATTGATATATATACATGATATACACCCAAAATACATGGAAGATTGCTACATCTGGAGGATTTTGGTGTCCCTAAATGTAGCAACCCAGACTGAGCAATCAGTAACGTGTAATGGAGTGCTACAAGATAATACTCATTCTTTCTGATTTTCAACATACAACAACGAGATGCTCTCACCTTAGTACCATCTTGATAGTAAATAACTCAGCCTGGTTTTTGTTCTGTTGTAACTCCAATAGAAAAGCCACTACATTGTTACTAAGACAGAACAACAAAAGACTTCAGCAACCTTATAAAGTCTGGAGACCTCAAGAGAAAAGATGTCCTTGGAAGAATCCACGCTTGTCCATGACTTGTCCAGATGAAAAACAAGCATGAGAAAAAAGTCTGATGGCAGTTTATTTAGGAAATAATTCATTTGTTTTACTACTCTAGGATTTTATATTGTTCCTATCGACTTCAGTTTCAGGAGCAATTCCTCAAAATCAATTAAAGAATAGTGCAAAGGGGAAAAATATATTTTCTGTTCAGCCCTCTTTATTACAGAATGAAGACCTCCACCCTTTTCTTCTGCAAATTTTATAGAAATAGAAAGCAACATTTAGATATGTTTACTTATATGACTACAAGCAGTCAATTAAAAAATTATGGCTACAAAATAACTATCCATACCAACTTCTACCAGTCAACCCATTACAAAATAGATTAAATTAAAAAACCCCACTTTGCAATCAAATGAGATTTCAACTGAAGCTGACAGAAATTTTTGTCTCTGTATGCTGGTAAGATTGGCCAGATTTTCTTAGACCTCATTATTTAAAATAAGTAAAAACGCTTGGTTTTAATCATAAAACCACCATTAAATCATTTTACCCCAAAACTAATAGGTACCATCACTTACACTGTGTGAACAGCACAGGAACAGTGAAATAGAAAAAATGTGTACAGACTATGTTTCACAGTAATGTGATGCACTGTGGTACAAGGGTGACTGACAGATTTCAAGGCCAGAAAACACCATGGTGAGCACATTCTGCATTAAAAACAGCAGAGGATGTCATCAAGTATCATCAGGTGGTCACTGCCATTAGTCCACAATTTCTGTTTGAGTGAAATTATTGCATCATATGTCTCCTTTGAATCAGTTTGATGGCTTATCATCTCAGTGATTAAAACACCTTCATCTTTTGCCATTAATTTATTCAGTGCCAGGTTTCATTATGACTTTTTTCTTGACAAATTTAACAACTTCCTTCCTTTACCAGAACTACAAAACTGCTGTCAAGGAAACTTTCCAAATTCTTCTCAGTCCAAATCTTCATGTTTCAAAATCAACTTTTTCCATAAGTGCAGGGAGGTCTTATTACATTAGATTTTATAAGTAAACTTTGGGTCAGAGAATTATAGGATCATTGAATCAGTGAATGGTTTGGGTTGGAAGGCACCTTAAAGATCATCTAGATCCGATGCCTCTGCCTGGGCAGGGACACTTCCCACTAGATCAGGTTGCTCAAAGCCCCATCCAGCCTGGCCTTGAACACTGACAGGGATGGGGCAGCCACAGCTTCTCCCACTCACAACCTGTGCCAGTGTCTCACCACCCCCACAGTCAAGAATTTCTTCCTAATACCTAATCTAAACCTTCCCTCCTTCAGCTTAAGGCCATTCCCCCTTGTCCTGTCATTATACACTCTTGAAAAAGTCCCTCTCCAGCTTTCTCACAAGCCCTAATTCAGGTACTGGAGCTGCTTTAAAGTCAGCCTGGAGATGAACAACTTCAACTTTCAAAGCTTGTCTTCACAGGATAGGTGCTTCAGTCCTCTGAACATCTTTGTGGTCCTCCTCTGCACTCACTCCAACAGGTCCATGTCCTTCTTCTGCTGGGGGCCCCTGAGCTGGATGCAATATTCCAGTGGGATCTCACCAGAGCCAAGTGGAGGGGCAGAATCCCCTCCATCACCCGCTTCCCATACTGCTTTTGTTGCAGCCCAGGACACATTTGACTTTCTGGACTGTGAGTGCACACTGCTGGGTCATGTCCATGTTGGTGCTCATCCACCAGCACCCAGAAGTCTTTCTCAACAGGGCTGCTCTCCATCTGTTCATCCCCCAGCCCATGTTGGCACCGGAGGTTTTCCCTTACACTTGGTCTTATTAAACCTCATGAAATTCCTATGGGCCAACCTCTGGAGTTTTTCCAGGTCCCTCTGGATGGCATCCCATCCCTCAGGCATGTCAAGCACACCACACAGCTTGGTGTCATCTGTAAACTCACTGGGGTC
>JAWMRA010000078.1:8311550-8387108 GCA_035584735.1 Pseudotriccus pelzelni
TGATCTTCTCAGGCGCAGACATGGGGCCAACAGGTTGGTAGTTCCCAAGGTCCTTCTTTCTACCCGTTTTTGAGATGAGTGCCCTGTTTCCCTTTCTCAGTCACCTGGGACTTCACCTGACTGCCATGACTTTTCAAATATCATGGAGAGTCGCTTGGCTGCTTCATTAGCTAATTCCCAAGGGATTCTGGGATGCATCTTATCAGGTTCCATGGACTTACATATATACATATGCCCCAGGTGGTCAAGAACTTTGTCTTGACTTACAGTGGGAAGCACTTTGCTTATAACCAATCATAATCAATACTAAGTATAATTTTCATAAAAATACAAGTAATATTAACTGCAACTATTTTACTTACTGCAGATGAGAGAAACATCAAAATACAAACAGAAAGAAAAACTATTTCAATTTACCTAAGCCACCAACACACCCACAAACTGACTCATTCAGAAACAGGTTTTCCCCAGATCTCTCACTCACTTTGCAGAAAATGTTAGATTTAGAGAAGATAAAGTAAGTTCTTTTCAAATGTCAAAAAAATTATTAGCATCTTCAAATGTGAGCTCCATGGTATTTTTACGAAGAACTTTTTGTCATTATATGTATTTTGATTGCTGTTTTGTCCAACTGTTTTCCACTGCATGTCAAGTGACATGACTAATATGTAACTTCGGGAAATAGTTTTCTCTCTGTTTTTCTCCTTCTGTGTGCATTTCTCCCAGTTTTGCTTGTTCAGTTCTAGTATTCTTTTTGGCAGAGGGTTGCTTATTTGTCTCCTACAAATTATGAGCATATGTACTCTGTATCTGTATTAGCAGACAGAATGTAAAAGAGTTCAGCCCACAGTATGAGTATATGTGACCCACTTCTCAGATGGTTCTTAGTCTTGCTTCAAGTTTTATCTGTAAGTCTCGAGCTACTCAAAAGCCTCTCCACTGTGCAAACAAGATTTGCCTTTGAAAAGCAGAGGTTTTGTCACCAGTCCTCATCCTACACCTCCGGTGGAACCATTACATATCTTGGACTATTGGAAGATGAGGAATCTGGCCAGTCAGAGTGTCTTGTAAACAGGAGTGTAGACTTTGAGCTTGATCTGTAGGAAACCAGTGTTCAGAGCAGAAAACAGCTCACCTCCGACTGTGCTGCTGAATAAATCCAGTGCTGTGTTCTGGATTACCTACCCTGGAAACAGTAACTTTAAACCACAGTAAATTATCCCAGTGAAATTCAGATGAGAAGCACTTAAAGTGTATGAAATCCAGCTCTGATTGTCAGCTACCAGCAAGAGACATGGCATTGCAGCCAGTCGGACACAGCAAACAGGAATTCAAAGAGACAAGATTATGTGAAATCATCAGGGACATCACAACAATTCTTGAACTTCAAACAGATTGAATACTTGGGGTTTTTTCCCCTTCAAGGAAAGGAGCAGCTATGTAAAACACCTGTGTAAAGTATGCCCTCCGGAACAGTGTAGTTTCTGTACTCTATGTGGCTTTTACAAACTGTTGCACTCTGAGCATATCCTATGTGGTAAGATCTTATTTGGAAATAAAATCAATACATGCAAGGATTGCTTGTGATTGCAGCTGACAATGGTATTGCACGTATTTCTCTTATGGAATGAACAGGGACACTAATTTTAACAGTGACACGGTATAATCTCCTACCTATGTATTTTAAGAAAAAGTTTAGGATCATGAAGTATAAAAAGGACACTTCCTCATTAACTATTCAATATGGTGACAGATTCTAAAGAAAATCACCTTGCAGAAACTTGCTTTCCATAAATAAAAAGCTTTGTATACAGAAATCAAGCTCTGCAGAAGTCTTGATTACAGCAAGATATGTTAATGAATACTACCCAAAAAAATTAAGTGTAAGCTCAAGGAAACTGTAAATGTAATGTTTTTACATCACCATGCTCATTTAAGAATTTCTGAAATTAGTATAAATATCTCATTTACATTACATGAAGATCAGAGCTGTCACCAGTTTCCTACTTGGTGTGCAAGCTTTATCCACTTTTTCTGCTCATAAAAAACAGATAAATGTCATGATTTGCCTAATGTCACATAGCAGGAAACAGAAATCAAATCCAGTTGTATGACCACTTGACATTCAAACCCCTTCATAATCTGCTTCCTAATATTTCTCTCTGCTCCTGTCACCCCCCACCTGTTCCAACTGTCAAACAACTCGAGTCCTGCAGCTCCTTTTTTTCTTGTTCACTGTTTCCTTCCATGCTGCTGATACGCTTGGAGTTCCCTTTCTGCACCAAGTTACAGCCTCTCCTCTATTTATTAATGCTCAGCTTAAACCCCCTTAAAACCCAGTCCCTCCTGACTGTCATGGGCCATCCCAGAAGACCTCCCTGTGTGACCAGTTCTCAGTCCTTACCCATATCCAGATTTGCAGCCCCTCAGTCCTGGAGCAGTTGTGCTGCCAGCACACAGTGACTACATCTTGCTCTTACTGCAGGGAGCTAAACATTTCCTTCTTCCTGCAGAAGAGCATTCCTTGTCAAATTCACTTCATGCAACCAGCATATTGTTAACCCTCCTTACACTGCTAGTAACTTACGCAACTTCTTAATCCCTGCATTAATTCTACAGCTTGCCTAACTCATCCAGCCCTTCAGGCTGGCAATGCATCTTTACAACGATCTTTAAAATTTCCAACACACTTGGTGGCAACACAAGATAAATAAGCAATGTATAGTTCATTATGGATACTTGAAAAACCAGCAGTATTCCTACATACAAAGCAGTCTACATCACAGGTAAAGACAGGCTTGTTTCCTAATGAGCACAGGTGAAAAAGCAATCCCTAAAAACATTTTCACAGTAGCAAGACAGGTTAGTACTATGAGAAAATAAAAAACTCTGCTGAGCATGAGCAAATAATCATCAGAACATGAAACCTGTTATACTGTAAAAAAAGACGGAAAGAATGCATTTTCAGTAAAGTGTGTCCGTGCTGGTGCATTTGCATGACTATATATCATGGCCAAAAATTTTTTGAGATTAGAAACAAACTGGAGTTTAGCTGCCTCTTTTCAGTTTAAAGTTAGTGATTGGAATTTACTTGGGAAATCCTGATATTTTAATTGCTTATTTCAAACTATGAATTAATTTATAAACAAGAAGACCATTTAAAAAAATTTAAAATAATTGACTTTTTTAAAATATCATTTAATCCCAAACCATAATATCCTTCATTGCTGTAGAGCTAAAATGTGCTTCAAGGTAAGGAAGACCATGCTATCCTCGTACAGAGTTCCTGTTACTATGGTTCTCTCAGTTTTAAAGCTTAGCATGAGAATATATTTGCCTTTTATGTGATATGTTTTTTAGGTACAACAAAAGCACCACTAAAGATGATAAACTTGAGAATTATAAAATACTCTTAAGATACAGGATTTGGAAACTATCCCATTTGATGTTAAGATGCAGATCTCAGGTTTAAAAAGTTCAAGGAGATATATGAGAAAGTTTGGATGGGAGTTCACACTCCTCTCCACTTCTGTCCAACAACTTCTCTGTCTCACACTGAGGTGCTTCTGTACTTGGTGGAAATTTAGGCAGTTTTGCCAAATGTTCCTGGAGTGCCACTTCTCTCATCTCAACATCTCATCATCTCATCACATTCTGACGCAGACACGTAAAATAGGTCAGATCAATTATGTCCCACAAGTGCCTCCTTCCCCTCGGTGACTGCAGATGGGACACTGACTCAACTGTAGACACTGAAGTGAGACGAATCCCACACCCCACCCCCCACCATCCTGCAGAAGTTTTCTCAATTAAAAACATGTTGAAGTGTTTCTTTTACCAAAAGCACATTAAAGCAAAAGAAAAAAAAATAATTTAAAAAGATTTTAAAATATCTAATCTAACACAGTCTGATTTCTGAGGAAGTACTAAATTGTTAGAGCTGAAAGGGAATTTGCTGCATGTTGCTATTTCTCCTGAGGTCATCAATAGGTGCACTTTCCAGTCTGTCTGGGATTAGAAAATAATGAAAAATTGAGCAGAATCTATTTTTGATGTAATTCTCACTGGAGGACAGATATCTACACATTTTGTCATCTTTTGAAAAAACTTTTGAAAGCACAGAAAAACACACCTATTTCAGTGAAAGCAACATGTTCTTTGAAGACAGTTGAGAAACAGGATTTCTTTCCCTGGTGTAAAAAAAAACAGACCAGGTGGCAGACGCCTCAAGAAGGAGAAGTAAAAACAGAAATACCACTTCCATGAAAATTCCACTCACATTCTGCTCATATGTAATTAAAATTAAAAGATAGCTTCATTAGGGGGGAGGTTTAAAAAAAAGAAACTGACTTTTCTGAACATTCTGATCCTTATATAAACTAAAGCTCAAGGAGACTATCAACAGTCTTTCAAATAAAAATATGGTTTTCAAAAAACCAGAGGTTTTACAGGGTACTCAATAATGAAGTTGGATAAAAAGTATTCCAGTTAATTGAATCAAAATATTTACTTTGGGGTCAATTTATAATTTATAATTTAGAATTTACAATGCAGCTGAGCCAGACATGAATGGTGGGACTTCAGATGGAAGAAAGAAGGTTTTTACAGTGAGGTTGGTGAACCACTGGAATATGTTGCCTGGAGAGGTGGCGGATGCCCCATCCCTGGAAACGTTCAAGGTCGGGTGGGATGAGGCTCTGAGCAGCCTGATCTGGTTGAAGATGCCCCTGCTCATTGCAGGGGGTTGGACCAGGTGACCTTTAAAGGTGCCTTCCAACCCAAACTATTCTGTGACTCTGTTCTGCGGTTCTGTGACTCTGATTTCAGGGGGTTCAAATGCCCCTCCTAAAGCCTGGCAGTGCCTCCAGGTGAGTTGAACAAGGAAGCCTCACCCAGAGACCAGACTGGGGCCTCTGTTGCACAGAAGGAGCTCGGGAATGTCCCTCCTAGCAAATCCTTCACTGCACCCTCAGGCTGACAAACCTGGCCATTTAGGCTGACAAAGTCCAGTGTTACCTAAAAAAACCCCACATTTTTAAATATTTCTCTGTTTGCCTTCTGCAAAAATAATATTTTAAAATGTTTTATTCCATTAATGCATCCTTTTTTTTATTTTTTTTTGTCCTGATATGGAGCAAAACTAAACAAATATCAGAAGCTCCCGTAAGGAAAAAATTCCAAATGTTGTATGGATAAAATTAAAACCTCTTCAAGAAGCACACTCTGCTGCAATTAAGGAGTGAAACAAACAAAAAAAACCCAAAAATTGTACAGGCAAACCTGTCCTATCATATAATTTATTTCCTTGTTCCGTTGGGTCCTGTAAATCATAACTTCAGTATCTATACTGCTCTTAGAGTTTTAATCCACTGATCACACGAAACTAGTGGCTCAAGAAGTTAAATATAGCAGATATATGGTATCTAGTAGGCATATTGCACTTGGGAGCAATTTGAGATCTCTTGTTCCTCAAATAAAAACTCACAATCATTGCACAAATAATCTATATAAAACAGTCAAAGATTAGGAAAAAAACAGCCATTTTCTGCCACTGTAGTAATATTTGGTGAAGAGTTAAATGTTTGCTTCGTTATTTTAATTTTAGAGAAAGTGATAAATATATATTTATAGGCTTGCTTTAGAAGAACAAACCTGCTCTGATAGCTTGGAGATTCAAGAAACTCTTCTGTTTTAGACTGCATATTGAGAGAACTAGAAGTACTATTAAAAGAGGCAAAGCTGTTCCATTTTATTTCAAGTCTTTCACCTTCCTCCTTTAAAGCAGCTCTCAAAAGTTATGCTTCCTTAAACTGTGTGACTTCAAGGTTACAAAATAGTAATGGACCTTCCTGAAGCTGTGTTGCCTTTCTCACCACTATTATCATCTTTAGTTTGCTTGTCTCCACACCTGACTGTTTTTTAAGACTTTGTTCCTTTGTGAAAGTAAACCAAGGCAATGAAACTGTGCTCAGCTGAGGTTACAATATCCACCAATTTGCTATAAGATCTTGATAAATCAGTAAAACATACACCTGCTGTACCTCTCTCTATTTTATTCAATTACAAGTTTTCTGAGGGCACTGTAGAGTTATTTTCTCTTTAAATTCAGTGTGCTTGCAATTTAATCTCTCCTCTCACACAGATTTCATGCCTGATGGTGCACTTTTTTTATTTCACACCCAAGAAGCAAAACACATCCTTGTTGTGTTCCTTCTGATTGCCAGGAGCAAAGAAATCAGCTGAAGGCCACACTCAAATCTCACTTACATTTGTTTACTCAAAGGTCCATGTAACTTGATTTCAACAGCTCTTACATGCTGCTCTTACATACAGAACTGCCACATAGCCTTAAATTGCTGCCTCCTGCAGCAGGCACAGGCTTAGGTGGGCTGAGTGACCCAGCTCAGCAAACCATAACATCGTGTGTGTTCTACCTTGATATAAAGTTTTCCCATGCACACTTTATTATCTGTACTAAAATCCAAAGTATCATGCAAATGCTCAGGTTTTTTACTTCCACCACAGTTGGTTCCATACTTTCCACGGCTACGAGAACCCAGTGGGAGCACTTTAATATAGAGACTTCTGGCCAGAACACAGTTATAAAAAAACACATTTAGCCTGGGGTATTTTCTGGCCACAGTGGCAAAAAATACTTAGCACTGTATTAGCAGTGGAATTTTGTTTCTTATAAAATATCAGTTTTTCAAGGCCTAACGAGCAAATTCAAGCATAATTTTTGATTCACAATTACTATGACTATATCTATCTTTCTCTTTCAAGGAGAGTTTCTGATTATCTTCACTTAGAACTATTGTATGAGATGGGTTCTATCATCCTTCAGAACACTCTCAGCACTGCAGTCCTCAGCGCCTTCAGTCTGTAGGGGAACACAGGCATCGTTCAGGGGTGCTGTTTGGGCTTGCTTGGCTCTAGTCAAAAGGAGAAAACCATTCAAAATGCCATATCAGATTAGACCAAAATACTTCTGTGACAGAAATCAGTGGCATTTGCTGAGGGAAGGAACGTCAGGATGGGCCAGTATATCAGGACACTCACCTTGGGGTGACCTTCCCATTTGCCACCCCTCCGTCACTGTGGAGAGTTCCTCAGATCTATCACCCTCATCCCAGGCTGGGGAGCTGATCCACCAGCAGAGGTGAGTCCCTCAGCAGATGCACAGAAAAAGGGAATCAACGCTCTACTAATATTTTAGAGCCTCATCTAACAGAATGGCAAAATATTAGTGGAGATAAGATTCTTTAAAAAAAATCACTATCTGAAATCGCCCTTTTTGTCTTTGAACCAGTTGACTATTTTTGGTAATTCATTTCCCAAATACCAAATATCAATTGGGAAAAAAAAAAACACTCTTGAAATTTGGAAGATTCAGACAAGAAGGACACTAAAGCTTTTTGCCAAATCTGAAAAATATTACTTTACTGTTGCTACAGTAACATCTTCCGAACAAGCCCTTTAAATTTAAACACTGTCTTAAGAGAGTTCTAGGTCAAGTTATAAAGCACAGTCAATCTCTTCAGAGGATTCCAGTTCATATTCAGCACGGGTATGAATGCAGCAGAAAAGGTGAACTAAAGTTTTTACCTATTTCCATAATGACTTCTCTCACTTGCTGTGGTCTGTCCTACTTTCTGCCCCCTTAGCCACCCAGTAGTCTCTCTTCTGAGGAGACAATTCTCAATTGTCTCCCAGGAAAATTTCCTAGTAATTTTTTATCCTAGAGCAACTTATCATCTTCATTAAAAAAAAAAAAAACAAAAAAAAACCCTTACATTTGCAAAAAGATGTATTTGCAGAAATAAGTCTTCACCTCCCGAGATGAGACCAAGAATAAAAAGCTATTTCCAATTTGTCACATATGGAGAATAACTACACATAGATAATATATGAACTGAGAAATTGCAGGCTGAATACAAAATTCATTCATGGCGCACCTGGGGATTATACCAGGAATTTATGTTTATTTTTTCTATAATTATGCAATATTTGGTGTTCTCTCAGTGGTCTTTAAGGTGAAGTCCAGAGTTAAAGTCATTCTTCTAGGGAGTAGCTGGCAATACGCACACTGAGGATCATCTTTGGTAAAGGAGGAACAACCTCTTTCAGTTTTCATGCAGTTGTAAAACATCCCTTAGTGGATTTTTGGCACCCGTCTGGCTTCAGAGAAATATTCAGTTCATTTGCATCTTCTCAAATGTAGGTTTTACAGTCCTTCCCAGATGTCAGCACATACCTACTCATCAGAGCAGAATGAAACCCAAACCTTCTAACTCATCTTAAAGTGATGTGCCATATCCATTTTCAAAAAATAAATGAAGCACACAGAGTACTGTTATTGCAGAAGGCACTCCAAGTAGCAGATTCATGGCAATTTTAGGAATTTCTAGCTAGTTTCATTTTAAAAACCCTGTTCTAATTATCTTATTTGGAAATGCAATGAATTCTTTGAGTAACCCAAAAAATGTGTGCAGGTGGCAGCACTATGCAGAGTGAATTACAGAATTTCTTAGTGTGTAAAATTTTGATATCATCAAAGTGCTCAATTGCCAGAGAATGGAGCTAAATAAAAGTACAAATTCTACAAAAATTCAAGGAGTTATCAAACCTGCTGTGACCTATATTTTCCCACGCTGAAAACGTAAAGGGTGACGCATTTTCTACGTGTCAACAGCACTTACCTACAGTTGGGCACATGCTTAACTATTTGCATTGGTAATCAGAACCACAGTTAAACTTAAGGCAGACTTAATCATGGCTTTCAGGTAATAAACCATTACAGAAATAGCTCTCCAGTGATTTATGAAGTGAAAAAAAAATCATAATACCTGATATACTTTATTCACAAATGAAATGTGACTAAAAATAAATTATGAACAAATATAATGTAAAACACTGTGGAATGAAGAAGCAGTAAGAAACTCAGTAGTGAAATTAATCTATTTCCAACAGAGCTGCCAGTTCAACTTTTACTTACAAGGACTGGGAAAAAGAGCTGTGTACTGACTCCAGCACAACAGATAATATAATAGTACACTGGCTTCCAGCTAAATAATATGTATTCAGGAAGTGCCATATTGGCAGTCTGCTAATGGTTAGGGGTTTTCTTTTTCTTTTTCTTTTTTTTTTTCACAAAGTGGTATGTAGCTGATATCTGTACAGCTGGGAAGGCTTTCCAAAGGTTACATGGCAGTGATGAAGCCGCTCAAACAGAGTTCTGTTAGCACAGCTGAGAGGAGCTGAAGCGACTGGAAGGAGGAGAAAATGCCAGGTATAAATGACCCTTCTCTAAACAGAAAGGTGGGTTCTTCATGACAAGCCAGTACCCATTTTGGAGGATGAGACTTGACCAAAAATAATCTGTCTCTGGGGAATTTAATTAAGCATTGTGATAACCAGGCTGGTCTGACAGTCTGATGAAGCCAAACCAGGGTCAGAGGTATAAGAATGTTGTGTGAGCTTTTACTGCACCTGTTTCTATGGATAACAGCTGCTTTATTGAACTCTGCATAGAGCAGAACACTTGATTTTCATTTGAACATGAACATTGCCTGAGCCTGAGGAGTGACAAAGGTGTGGCTGGCAGAACACTCTGCCCTCAGTTTTCCAGAGTGACATTCCCAAATAAGGTAACACTCACAGCCTATTCTACAGGACCAGGTACACCACCAAACCACTAAAGCCCATCCTTTGGAAAAAAGAATTCCCTCTATTGAGAAGAATTAAGCAGAGTATCTTTGTCAAATAGAAGGAAAACATGGCAACTCCTGAGCAAGTCCATCTTCCAGACTGCAACAGAGACAATGGAAAGCTGACTAGAAAGAAATTGTTCAACTACTAATTTGCTAATTCTCTGTCTTAAATGGAACATAGAAATATGTCTTAAAAATATTCTGCAAAATCAGGTCTAGGTAAGCTCTGTTTAAATATTTGATGTCTTAAGTCACCTTAAATCCTGGAACCCTGGACTAATATCAGTGACATCTAAAGGAACTGAACCTGCAACCCCTCTTATTTACATCAAACACAGAAACAGCTTCAAGAAAACTGGTGAAGCTCCTCATGAAAGCTTGTATTTTATATGCCTCTGTTCATAGTAGAGTCTCCTCGTGCAGGGATGAACTTTCACCTGAAAACAAGTTAGTATTATTCTAATATCAGATAGACAAAAAGAAACATATTGAATGACAAGAAGCCCATCCCACTGAAAGAATGTCAGGTGGCCAAACATCTGTAGACACAAATTCACATTCTGGGAGTTTCAAGCAGAGACCTGAGTGAAAATCATCACCCTTTACATGTACTATTTAATTTAGTCTCTCTGGCATGAACCTCCCTAAACTGCATGTTAAAAGAAAGAAGCACATTCTCCTTTTAACAACCTGTGTAGCCACCCCATCTGTGGGTGAACGATCCTTTCAGAGCTCTTCCCTACCTGCTAAACTATGGAAATAGTTCCATAATCTGAAGAGGATAAAGCATTGTTCTAAAGTTCTCTCAAGCAATTCTTTAATTAGGAAAGTTTGACAACTGGGTGTGATCAGTTCCTTCATTCAAGCTGAATCAGATCCTTCAGCAAAGCTCTGTGCTCTACTTTCCGAAGCACCGGCCATTTGACAGCTGTTTATTCTCCAGCCTGTGTGTTGTGTCCATTTCCTCCTCCCTTCGCAGTTATTTACTTTCAGATTACAAACCCTTTACAGCAGGTGTTACTCAGACAAACAAAAGCAAGTGGAAAGAAAAAAAAACAGCCCTCATTTGTGGATCTTTGTTGGGTGGCATAAAACCAAGCATATAAAGCACTGAAACAACCTTCCTATTCTGCTTTTAAATTGCCATTTGATTATAGCATTATAAGTTTCATATTGTCTAGAAGAGTGAGTGATTGCTCCCAAAGAACATGATTGTTTTATTTCTCTGCCACTCTTCAGATGGAAATTCACTACATAGCATCAGTTAACTTTGGTTTTTCCTTTGAAATTTCTGTTTTCATTATTGTTGCATTTATTCTGAGTATACAATCTTTACAGCTGCTCTTTGTCCTTGGAATTCTTCCGCTGTGTGTAATATATATTAGTAAACTGCAATTATGAGCTGGCCTACTTTACTAAAATAAACTTGCAGGTAGGCAATACTAACCATACTTCAACAACTTTGAAATTTCACTTCAGAACTGAGGACAGAAAAATTTGCAGAACCTGGCCCCAGATTTCAAGGGTAAAACAAAAAGAACAAACCAAACACAACCAAACAGATATTTCTTAAATACAGATGAAGCAAAAAAACCAAAGTTTAAAGGAATACTGTGTGCTGAAGAATTCTGGGGGGAGAGCTATCTCTGCCAACTGTGTCTTTAACTCCAAAGTGCATTCACTTACCGAAATGCTGGATGGTATTCAGCTTGGTATCCTGTTTTCATTAATACTGAGCTATTTCCAGAAAGTCATGGCACATGCCTAATTGCCAGATTTCTCTTTCCCCTCCTTTTTTTCTTCCTTTAGGATGTGAGTAAGAAGTGGGGTAGTCAGCAGTGACTAGAGCCCTCTCCAACAAATGGAAGGAGTTGCACAATCCACAGGGTGATACCATGAAATTAAGAAGCAGTGCTCAGTGAGAAGCTGAGCTGGGAGATGAAGCCGGGGCATAGAACAGGTTTGGTGTAAGATTTTGCTGGTGTAAGTCAGGCATTGCACTGACTACATACTGAGACTACTGAGCTGTGCTAAAATCTAGAGGAGAGAGGATTTATTGAGTAATAGCTCACTGAAGACATTTGATAGTTAGCATCTATCATATTAGGTATCAAATAAAGCTGAAACAAAAATATTATATATATAAGGTTTTCCCCAATAGCAATAAAATTATAACAAAGCATTTTGCCACAAGGAATAAAACATAATGTATGCATTTAAAAGAAAAAACAGAATAGAAATTCACATTCCTGTGTGGTGATTTATGTGCATTAATCAAGGCTTATAACCTTTGATGCCACATTTTTAATTCAGCACTGAAGAGTAAATACATTTTAATGCCTGACTTATAAATCAATTCTGTAAGAGAGGCCAGGTTAATAGGAGACTGTCTTTTATACAGACATGAGTTAAAGTTTCGTTCCACAAAAAGCTTAGGAGAAATAGTGGCATAAACTAATCCTGTCCCCAAACTCATCTCCCTGTTGTCATTTCATGGACACCAGCACTAATTCCAGCTCTGGTTCCACCGCTTGAGAGCCAGCCTGTGGCTTAGTCTGTTTTATTTTTTTTTTAATTTCAGCCAAACCAAAACCCTTTACAAAAGCAAGATCAACACCTACTGTCAGGAAGACCATGAACTTCTGTCATTGTCATTTTGTACTGCAAAGATACACCCTGATAGTAGTTGAAAAAAACACAGACAATTTCTTAATGCACAAACTTTTCCTGAGGCCTGAAGATGGGGCATGACTTTCCAGGTGAAGTAAAGCTGTTGCTTGAAACAACTGCTCTGAGTTTAACTGAATTGTGTTAACCAACCAAAAAACTTGCAGAGAAAGGACAGCCTCCTTGGTGCAGAGCAGAATATTAAAAATAGAAGAGGTTATAATATCTTTAGCCCTCTTTAGGACAGCAACAGACAGACAGGTAATTATGTCCTGAAAAATAATGAGAGCAGAGGATTTCTGTGTGCCAGAAATCCAATATACCTCATTCAGCATCCAAGATTGATTTTCATAAGGCATTTTGTAGAATATGCTGAGGTTCAGAGCTGAGAGATCAAAGATAAATTGGGGGAGAGAGAGTGAAAAAGGGGGGGATTACATGTATCCGGATATTTCCTGACTTTTTGTTGAACTTTGCAAGTTTATTACAATATGTGGTGAGTGTTTCCTCACTGCATTGTTTTCCATGAGGACGTCTGGAAGTATGTGACATTT
Organism: Pseudotriccus pelzelni; assembly: GCA_035584735.1. NCBI lineage: Eukaryota > Metazoa > Chordata > Aves > Passeriformes > Tyrannidae > Pseudotriccus > Pseudotriccus pelzelni. The sequence goes on from JAWMRA010000078.1 coordinate 8,324,482, forward strand.
TGGGAGGCACACATATCTCTGCACATTACCTTGTGCTTGCTGGCTGTGATTTCAAGCTTATGTAACCATCAGTGCCTGCTGTTGAGCTATGACTGAAAGAAAAGACCTTACACCCACCACAACCAGCTGTACTTCCCATGAAACTTCTGGTTACTGATTTTACAGGCTAAAATAGCTAATTTAATCAACCTGTTAGTTTGAAGCAAAATAAGTATGCAATGCTAAGTACTCTCTGTCCAGAGAGACTGTGTATCAACAAACTATGTTTGGAATTTAAATATGTTCCACTCAAACAAACTATAGGGAAAGAAAACACAGTAATGCTGTAACTTACTAAACTACTTCACAGAAAATTCCTTCTCAAAAGGACTAAACCTATAGAGTGAAATGCCTCTAATCTTTTCAGAAAAAAAAGTCTCTAGTTTTTTGATGAGTACAGATGCTCTGAATGGCAAGCTGTTATGGGGAATGCTATAGTGTATTGACACTACGAAATGTTTGGGGCAGATATAGAGCACTTTCACTCCCCTCACAAGTAAAGCCCTGAAAACTCATGTAAAAAAACTCATTAAACCTGTGTATGCATTAATATCCACACCCTTCATGCTTTCACTTGACTGTTCAAAACTCATGTCTTCATGGCCCCCTTTCCTTCAGCTCTCCAATATGAGACTCCCTCACCATTTCCCTGCCTTGCCTGCAGACCTCCTGCTCGTTTGTCTGCTTTCATCCCTTTGCTTGCTCATTCTGTTACGCCCATTTCTTCTTTGTCTCATTCAGAGGTCACCTTCATTTGTTTGCAATTACCAGAGGGTGATTTCCTCAGAGAAATTTCCTTCCAGGATTACAAATATCCATCAGCCACCTCACTTGTTTCAGTCCCTTAAGTGACAAACCTGCCTGACTACTCCCAGAACCTTCCTAAACAGCTCATTTGCAAGAGCTAGATCTCAAAAAGTACTAATGTAGTGGTGAAGTAACAGTAGATGATCCTCAACCAACCTAACTTTAGATTAAGCTACTGCATTAGTGTCACCTCAATGGGGAAAAGACAAGTGAATCAATCTCCAAACATGTTTATCTCTCCCCAAATTTAACCTGAGCATCTAATTTTTTGAAGAGTTAAGGTGCAGAACCTACCACTTAGATATTTACAGATATTTACCCTGGCCTGGGAGATGTACTAAGATAATACTAAGTGAAAAGCAATAACTGCACTCACTTATCTGACCTATGTTTCATATGTACAGTTGGGTAAAATTAATTGAAATTTATAAGCTAGAAATAGGTTAAAAGGAGCCTAGAGTGATTAGCTCAATTAATTACATTTAGTTAGATGATTCCCACCCCTTACATTAAGAAAAATAAATCCTTTCTATTCCCAGAGCAGTTTCTCACAGTCTACACACATTTCTTCACTCTGGTTTTTGCCACAGCTTTGGCCTGAGTGAACGAGTTAATATTTCTATTTTGTGAATCCCTTCTCCTTCTTGTCACCTTCCCTCATCTTCCCATGCCTCAAAGTGGTCCACTGAACATCTCAGTTTTGTTGCAGCATTTGACTGTCTCTTCAGAGAGAAATAGTAACTCCATTTAATCTTAAATTTACATCCTTACAGATCATATACGACTCACTAATCTCCGTCTCTGATCGCCAGTTCTAGTACTTTTACTTCTACTAAAGATTTAATTTCTCATTCTGTCTTTTAAACACCCACATTCCCAAGATGCCTCTATTCCTTTGCTTCTCTTATGCTTGTTGCCCTCCAAACACACACTTCTTAATCTGCATCTTCACCTGCTTACTCCTCATTTGCAAACATAAAACTGTTTGACCAGGAACAATATTACTCACTGCCTTCCCAGACTTATTAATAATGGCCATGCTGAGCCTAACCAAACATACATCCAGCTCAGCATCCTGTCTGTGACGGAGGCAGCAGAGGACTTTGCCTCTTGGAGACTTTCCATCCTCTGCCAATTTTATGGCCAAAATCAAATTGATCTTTCCTCCAGTTACTGAATGTCCTCCCAAACCTGCCTGTAAACTCCAACACAGATTTTTGCAAGACACTGGATATCTTGTATGAATAACTGCAGAGATTTTAGCTTGGTTTTAGGCTACACTCTAAGTGGGATGAGGCCAAAATATGTGTCATTCTTGGGAAGCTGGACTATACACTGCCCCCTGGCTTACACAGGTCTTCTTATGGATTTGGATACGTAGGTCTGATGGCAACCACCTAAATCTGAGCTGGTGTCCTTGTGCTCTCTTTCCAGGCAATGGAAATCTGAAGGACACAGAAGACCTCAGCTCCCTGCTTATCCATGAGTTCCAGCACCTTCAGGGACTACAGTTGCCCTTTTCTCACCAGTGGCAGCTTTGTCACACTGGTGTCTGTAAGCTGCTCACTGTAAGGACACAGGCAACTGCCTACTTATCATTAGTCTGCCAACATTAACTACACTTTGCTATTTTAGCAGAACCGCCCAAATCCTCCAGGATCTAACAACTAGGAATTATGTCAGTAGGCTGACTGACGTCATGGTTACAATGATGGTGTGCTGTGGTGAACTTTCTGGGACTGGGATTACTCATTGGTAGCCAAAAAAAAAAAAAAAAGGCAGTCAGGCAGAGATGTTCTCTTTGATTTCACCAAACACAGAGAAATGTTGGGGTACGCTCAGGCAGAAAGCAGAAACAAGCTTATCTTGCCAAAAACTTTGCTGTTTTCTCTTAATCAGTAACACAAACAAGAAGACACGCACAAAAAAACCTCCCTAGAAATCCCTTCCTATGAACAACCTTTAGAGCACCCTGCAATTACTCCTTTTGACTGACAGAGAAATAATTCACTTCCTGCCCACTTGAAACTTTGAACAAAAATAAGTTAGACTGTAAAAAAGACATTATGGAAAAGTCATGACATGATGCCAAAAATATCAGTGAATGTTCTTACCTGTAATTTAATGAAACTAACACATGGACATGCCTTGATATTGAGCTACTTTCAAATTGCTCCCTAACATAACCAATTACTTAAGAAACATTTCTAGGATATGCAAAAATATTTTTGATGAAGGGAAGAATGCAGTTTCCTCCATTGAATCCCTCATGTTCTGAGCACATAGCCTTGTCTTAATTTTTTTTTTTGCTGCTATTTTTAATTTCAAGCACTGTATCATAAATGACAGTCCATCATCAATAACTGCAACAAATATACATGGTATTGAAATACCTAAGTGCCTATGAGAAGTTCCAAATTAATCTAACGGGAAAGTGAGGCAATTTTTTCTACTCAACAGATGGTAACACTTTCCTACTTTCCCAGCCAGTTTGCTACAAGCCTCAACCAAAATTTTGATCCAAATGTTACTGAAGTCAATGGGAAGGTTGACATTGACTTGGATGAGCTTCAGCTGAGCACAGAATTGCAACATTTCAGTCCTTGTGGATCTTCAAGACAGTTGACAGTGATGTCTGAGAACAACAGCAATGTTCATTTTGTTATGGTAACAACTGTCCAACTAGGACTAGACCAAGAAATACTTCTTTCTATTCCCCATGAAACACCCGTAGACAAAATTTCTTCTGTGTTTGAAACACTGACTGAAAAGCCAAAAAAAATTTTTTTTCCATCTCTCCTACTCTTTATTTCATTCTCTTCCAATTTAAGAATCAACACTGGAGAAATACTTTCCACCAATAGTAAATGAAGTCCCCACTCTTGCAGTTCCTGAATTCTGATCAACTTTAATCAATTGGAGCTCCTAGCCCATCTCTGAAATATTTTTCCACCAGTTAAACATGCACACAGCACTTTGTGGAAGTACTACTATTAACATGCAACATTTTTTAAAAGCCTTTGAGTAAATTTTCTATCCTGTTACACTGAAACCCTGGTGAAGTGTGAGACACTGTTTTTTGCTCACTGTACATGTCAGGAATTCACAGCTACAGGTTTAGGAGCATATTTCATGTTTAGAAGCTGAAATGTGACTGACTGGTCTTTTTGTTATTTAGTTAAAAACTAAATTCACAGGCATTTTACAAACAAAATTTTTGCTTGTGATTATCTGAATACAACTTTGAAAAGAACTTTTACACTGTGCGTGGAACAAGTTTGCATTGTGTATGGAACAAATGCTTCCAGAAATTTCCACAGCATATCATTATACTCACTGAAGAAGAAAATGCAGGCTGAAAAATGGAATTGCACACAGCACAAAAGATCAAATTATATTGCAAAATTATATTCACTGAAGGTTATAAGCATCATTTTACACATTAGAGGTCAATGTGAAGGCACTGCAGCAAGCACATGTACTCTCTTCTGATATACACGAGGACAACTTCTCTGTAAAGTATCAGTGTTCTTGTACTAATGAAAGAACATGATAAAGATGTTCACAGTTTACTTTGTTATCAAGTTCTCTATCTCACCCAGTCTATCTTATATGAAAATAAAATACCACTGCAACTTTCTGAATCACCTAGACCACTTAAAAAGCCATAGAATAAAAATACTCCAACAGTTGGAGCTGCAGTTTTTACAGAAGATGCTGCTTAGTGTTGTGACCATCAACACAAGAACGGAATAACCCAAATCTGTGCAATTTAGAAAACATGATCAGGATACATTTTTCACAGATGATTACTTTGCAAAACACTTAAAAAGAAATTCCACAATCTTCAGTGGACTGTGTCTCAAAAATGAATAAAGATTTCTTTAGAATATTAAACTGCCAGCTCCATTGTTTCATTAAAGAATAACTAATATTACTACATATTCAGTGGATTATTTCTTTTTTCTGTGGAAAAGAGAAGAACCTCTCTCCTGGCCTAGGCCTGGGCAAGAAAAAGAGAGAGTGAAAAGGCTGTACTTTTCCTCACTTGTTCACATTTAAAATGCTACTATAAATCATCATGGAATGATGAATGATGAAGGATAAATGTCAAGAAATGGAAGAATATGTGCTTTTGTTGATAATAGCACCTTAGAAAAACACCTTCCCACACAGGAACAATTTACAAAGCCTCATGAATTAGATAGCCTGAAGCAGCACAAATCCAAATATAGTATCTTATCTAACTGTAACTTTAAATCTTCCAGTTTCTTAAACAAGTTTGTAAGTACGTTACAAAATAAAGATGTCACTATTTGGAAGTGGATACTGTATTGGAAAGCATAGACAAAGTTGACCATAAAAGAAAGGAGAATAATGAAATTGGATGAAAACATCCTATGGAATGGTGAAGGTCATGAACTTCTACTCCTGAAACGGCATTTAGGAAGAATTTTTAAAATAACAGGGAAAAAAAATCATAAACCCCTGTTTCTATAATTACTTGGCTTTTAAGGCAGTTTCCAGCACACATTACAGAGGTTTGATAATGCATCTATGTTTAATTTTTGATTAAAGAAGGTGGGACAAAAAGAAACCAAATGAGTATCTTCCACCTATAACCACAAATTACCCTAAAACTTTGATTGTAAAATCACAGTTGTATCTCCTGATCGTGTCTAAAAATTGCACTCTAAAATGGAACAGAATCTAATATAATAAATAGTTTGAACTCAAGATTAATGAGATCTGAAACACTGGTCAATAAAAGAAATAAAGGAACCCTAATGGAAGAGACAGCTAAAACTGTTTCACTTCCAGCAATGCAAACATTTTCCTGCATCTTGTCAAAGACAATCAATCCTTTCCCATCTTTCACAGAGATCAGTGAGATATCACTTAGGTCTCTAACCTCGCAGGAAGGGGAAAGGCTCAGCTTGTTTTGCTGGGGTTGAAATACCCCTCGATGTTACTTCCCAGACCACTGGATTCCCTGTGTAAAATCAAGCCTGCTCTTCCCACATTCCCTTCCAGGCAAGGACAGCCTTAACTGGCAGGCAGGCAGGCATCCTCGCCGAGGCAGAAGCACAGGGAAGCTACAGGGAAGTGACAAACGCACAAACATTGTTTGGTAGCTACAACAAGCTGAAAAACATCCTGTGACCCAGACTGATTTGCAGTTCGTGTTTAGGGAGAGGGAAGCAAAACCTGACTAGTTTGAAGGCACATTGTTAAAGGTAAAAATTACAGCTATTGCTTTCAATATTTTTATGCAAGCTTTCTCTTTAGCAGATGAGAAGAAACAGTCTATATCTATAGCAACCAGGAGAGAGGAGGGAGGGAGAAATCCAGTCCAGACCATTTCTGCTTTAAACCTTGCATCACTACCTTCACTATAGCATAATAGCTCATTTTTATTGCCACTTGACTGAAACCTCATTACAAACATAGCCAGCTGATTTTAATTCCTTCTTAATAAACAGAATGTCTACGAGGAAAACTGCACTGATGCCCCTGTGGTAGGTTTCCTTTGTTTTTAAAGTAATTTAATTTTTCTGTCTTCTTAGAGATTTCTCAGGGACAGTTTGTTTTGCTCTCATTCTGTGATGTCCACAACCACACAAGGTAGATTTTAAACTGAGAAAAAATACAAAATTTTCTAAGTTATGATCTTCTTGACTTAAAGTGAGCTTCAGAAAGATCCTATAAGTGAATTACGATGGACTGTATTAATAGACATTAATATTAATAGACGTTTCAGATAAGCACACAGCCCTGAGTGTCTCACTGCAAGGAAAGGACTGCCAAGGAGAGTGTCAGGAGAATTGCATCGATCTTAAACACCCAGAGTTTGTTTTCAGGATCCCTTCGTGCTAGTGTGGGTCATTTCGCAGGTGGGGATGTTCAGTGCAGATGGTACGTTCTAAAAGAGGAAGGGGTTGGCCGAGAATGCCTCAACAGAAAGAGGCTGTTTGATGGTCTGCATTGGGGATTTTTTGACAGCTCTAAAAGAGCCTTAACCCGGAGCCAGTGCTGACTTACATCTCCAGCAGAACGAGCTGGGGGGGGTTACACCAGCAAAGGCTGCATCTGGGGGGTTGTAGCCCGGAGATTTTCTGTCTTTTCTAAGCATAAGTGCTGTTCAACGGGCTGAATCCAATAAACTGGGAGAAGGGTTAAATACGTGGAAGCTGGAAGCGTTTTCGGGGACTCGGCACTGGCGCGCCTGGGCGGAAGTTTTCGGGCTGTGGGGACGGAGGGTCGGAGCGGCCCCGCCGAGGGAGCCCCGGGATCCCGCCGGGGCAGGGAATGCGGCTGGGGCGGGGGGTTTGAGGGGCCGGGAGCCGGTCGGGAAGGACCGGGGGACGGGGACAGCCAGCGGGAGCCCGTGCTGAGGGACAGGAGGACGGGGACAGTCAGCGGGAGCTGGTGATGAGGGAGGGACTGGAGGACGGGGCCCCTCATCCGGAGCCGGCGGTGAGGGACCGGAGAGCGGGGACAGTCAGCCAGAGCCAGTGACGAGGGACCGGGGGACGGGCCCCTCACGGTCCGCGGTGCGGGCGCGGCCGCCGGGGCCCTGCCGAGCCGCCTGCGGGGAAGCCCCCGGGCTCCAGCGGAGGACGCGCTGCCCGCCAGCCCCGCGCCCCCCGTCCCTCGCCCCACTCACCGATCCGCGCCTCGGCGGCGGCCCCGGCGGAGCGCGGCTGGACGCGCGGGGCGGCGGCGAGCACCTGCAGCGGCGGCGGCAGCAGCAGCAGCAGCAGCGGGAGGACGGAGCCGAGCGCGCCCATCATGCCTGGCCCATCGCACGCCCCTCTCCCCTGCCCGCCGCCTCCTGCCCTCACTCCATTGCCGCCCAGCCCGCCCGGTGCCTCCCGCGGCCGCTCCCCGGCTCCGGCAGCCGCAGCAGATTCAACACCCAGGACAGCGACCGGCACCGCCCGCCCGCCCCTGGCCCCGCCCCGGCCCGGCCCGCCCGGCCCCGCGGCGGGGGGAGCGATCCCGCTGCCCGCTCCGCCCGCCCCGCCGGGACCGCGGGGAGCGCCTCTGCCCGGCACGGACAGCGCTGCGGCTCCCCCGGGCACGGACAGCGCTGCCGCTCCCCCCGGCCCCGCACCGCCCCCGGCCCTGGCGGAGGCCGGGATCCTGCCCGCCAGAAGGGCGGTCCGCTCGCATCCACCGTAAAGATGGCTGGGGCTGGAAAGGGAGTTGCTAAATGTGCCTGTTCCGGACACCTGTGCAGGAAACAATGGAGACATGTGGGAGCAGTGGCCATAAACTGAAACACAAGAAGTTTCACCTCAGCGTGAGAAAGAACTACTTGACGCTGAGGGTGGCAGAGCACCGGGACAGGCTGCCCAGGGAGGTCATGGAGCCTCCCTCTCTGGAGACATTCCAGACCCACCTGCACGCGTTCCCGTGTCACCTGCTCCAGGTGACCCTGCCTTGGCAGGGAGGTTGGACTAAATGATCTGCAGAGGTCCCTTCCAACCTTAACATTTCTGTGACTCTTTGAAACCAGTTGAGCCTGTCAAAGTTTTGTCCTGCAACATGTGGCACCTGGGGGGATCGTCCCTGTGCTCTCCTCAATAGTGGTTTATTTACCAATGCTTTCTCCACAGAGAATTACTGGCCATCCTGAAGGATTTTATGAGCCCTCAGGTAAACACCTCTGTGAGTCTGCCTGGGAGGCGTCTACATGGTTGACCTGTTCATCCTCCATCTCCTGTCCCAGATTCACTCCACGTGAGTGGGAGTACCAGTCCAGGCTGGGACCCAGTCCAGGAGGGATCAGAAGACTCAGGCACAAACGCATGGACTTCCTCCTGGTTCACAGGTTCTGCTTTTCTCACAAACTCATTGTAACACTTAGCCAGTAACACAGCAGTCACAGCCACTGAGGTGGAACACAGGTGCCGTGTCTCCTGGCAGTGGATGTGTTTTTGACTGGGACAGCCAGGTCTGTGCCACACTGAGTGATGGCTGCTCCCCGCTCCCTCCGTCAACCAAACATCTGCTTTATTCCTCCCTGAAGTTTCAGATTCTCCCAACCTTCTTCATCACTTCAGGCAACCAGCTCTAACTATACCTGACATGCTCCAGCCCTGGCTTTAACCAGGGACACTCACGACAGATTCAGGCTCAAGATAAGTAAAGGTACTCAGGGACTAAAAGTTGTAATACATGAAGTAGCTTTGCCATAGACCAAATAAAGTAAGTAACAAAAGCCCATTGAACGGACTAACCCTGGAAGAGCACAGACATTCCTCCTTGCTCACTTCAAAGGTAGGAGAGACTACAACACCAACAGATCCAGGCCAGGGTGGACACAAGTCCAGCCACCACGCTGGGACCGCTGCAACCTGTCATAGCGTATCAGCCAAGCCTGGGGGCCCAGCCAGTGCTTTGGCCCAGACTTGGGGCAGGAGGGCTGGGAGGGAGCTCGTGGGGGGCACAAAAGGGGCACTTACGACTCCTGGTGCCCTCACAGGAAGTTGCAGACTTCTCTTTCTCCCTCAGTTTTGCTCTGTGGGAAAAGCCTGAGCCTCTGCGCTGGGGAAAAGGAGTCATGGCTTCTAGAGCTGGTGCAAAGTCACCTCCTTTCCTTTGTGGTTAAGGCTGGTGAATCAGATGCAAAAAAGGGGCTACGTGTGATTTGGAAAACAGAAAAAATATATTGATACTGGATGGTCTTTTCAAGCATTTCTGTTCTTGAAGTCTGTTACATGACTGCTTACGTCTTGCAGGGGAGTGATTTCACTAAGCCAAAAGGTCTCTTTACCTCAGGAAAATCAATTTTGACGACTGAAAGAAATCTGAGCACTGAAAGAGGAGAAACAGAAAAAGAGGGAAAAGCATTCTATGGAAAGGACAAGATGAGAAATGAAACCGCTGAAACATAAATTAGTATATTCTCATGGGTTATGCAAACCATCTGGCTTTAAAAGCTAGTAGTAGGAACAAGGAAAAAGGTCATTGGAATTAGCAGAGAACTGCAAAACAACTGAAGGTAAGAAGGAAGCAAATGGCAGGCACAGCAAGAGAACAAGTTGTACGTCAAAATACAAAATAGCAGGGATATTACTGGAAGTCATCACAGCTCTGCAAGGAAAGATTTGCATAGCTCCTGTGAATTTATGATCAAATACTATGCAGATTTTAAAAGGAAATTAAAATTCTCATAGCCACTCTGTGCAGAGGATTAGCAAAATAATGACATTTGTACAAAAGCATGTGAAGCAATGTGAAAAATCAAGACAGAAGGGGCATTCATCGAAGACAGGAAAAAATCCTTGAGTATACAAATTTAGTAAAGACAGTGTGAGTCAAGTGTCAAGGAAAGAGTAAAGAGTCAATTGGTAGGTGAATTAAGCATTTGGAAATAACTCAAGTAGCAAGTCTCAGGATTGCAGAGTGTAAAGCATTTCTCACCTGGTTGTATTTTACAGTTTTATAGGAGGCTGCACCTTAGAAAGATACACAAATCTGTCTTAAAGCCCCAGGAGCAGGCAGATTGAAGTCAATGGTATTAGGTATAATGAATTTTGTTAATGATGTGTAAAAACTGCAAGACTTGAGTCTGTGTGCAAATTAGATTAATAACAGTATCACAGTGTAAATAACATGTCACATGCAAGCTACTTGCTGGTTCACAGTCGTTTTCAAGACATTACTCAGTGTCAAGGTTTTTGATAGTTTGTGTAATAAATTAAGCATCCATGTTTAGGTCTTGTGAGGTTGTTTGGACTGTGGTTTTTCTTATCATGTTTTCAATAAGTTTCTGAACTGTGGAAAAAGAAATCCTAAAGGGTGCAACTCATATGTGAAAATTACTAAAAAGACTAGAAAAAATTACTCCATTCCTGAAGTCAGGGGTGTTGTGGGGCTCAAAAAGAACTATAGGACTTGATAGTTTTGAAAAAGGGATAGAAGAAGGTATCTGCAAGTTATTTCTGGAAGGGCATATTACAATTTTTTGGTAAGGGATTCTAAACTAGCAAAGATATTGAGCGGTGGCTGAGAGCATAAAATATCTGCTCTCTCTTGGTAATGTGTCTGGAAGTGAATGTGATGCTGTATGAAAGAATGACATTGGAAATTACAGATCTGCAAATTTCAGCACAGTGAATACCATATTGAAGTTTAGCGCATCCTTAATTGCTGGAGCTGAGTCTTTTTTATAATACCCATTTCGACGTGAAAAACATGCTAGGCAGAGTGAAAGAAGAGCTGGATAATCTATATGATTTTATGCATATGAAAGATTTACATCCTTATCCATGGTAACCAGAGCTGAACAGGAGTTTTTCAAGGAAACACTTTTCTGTTTGAAAATATTGTGTTGTCTGACTAAGGTTTTTCATGAGAAATATACGTGTTTTAATCAAAAATCCACCAGTAAGGGCCAGAAAAAAGATCCAGAAGGGGCCAGAAAAGACCCCAAAATGCCTAATTAGCCCAGTAGCCAGAACACGTGGCCAGACTTTAAAGGTTCACATTTTTGCTCTGGTTGATTCAAAGCCATGAACTAAGCACTGGATATTTAGGTCAGTCTCCATCTCAATTTCACTGGGCCGTTCAAGATTATATTAAAAGCCAACAGCCCTGCTAGAGAAGGCCTTAGTAGGCAGTAGTTTAGCATGGAAGAGGCAAGAGGATGAATATAGGATTTATTTTGTTAATACTGTTTAGAATTAAATATTAGGTGTGGAGCATTAATAAGCTGGAAATTGAATTCCTGATAGAATGTTTTAGAGATGTAAGAACAAAAGGTGCCAAAATTACAACAACCAAACATTGGGTGGGTGTAAAAAAGAAGAAAAACAGAGAATTCTGTTAAAGTAGAACATTGCCAGAGAATCACTTAGGCATGAAGACATGCAAAGGGAAAATACTCTTAATACTTATATACTTCTAAGTAATTGTGATATGAATAAAATGTTGTAAACAGGATTAAAATAATACGGGATAGTTAAAGGCAAAGTATAAGAACACCACAAAAGTAGCATCTGGGTCTTACTGTGTATTTAGCTACTGAGGTCATGTTTGAAAGCTTTTGCAGGTCTGTTTTTTAATGACAAGTGGGAATTATATCAATATAAGCACGGGTATGTCTGCGTGATTGTAGAAACTGTGTACTTGTACAGGACAGAACTGCACGTTTTCTCTATTTGCCAGTTTATCCAAGTATAAAGAAGAACCTGAACAAAAGGTCAGTTCCAGCTATGCTAAAGACACTCTACTTGCACAGACAAACATGCCCTTAAAGAAAAAAACCCCAAACATTAAAGTTACCTTCTTCAGTTTCTTTCTTTCTCTCATCCCCCATCTCCCTTGTCCACCCTTCCCCGAATCAAGACTTCTGAGCACATTATTGCAAATCATTTGTCCTGTTAACTGGTTCAAAGTCATAGGGAAAAATACCTTTCAGGCAGTTGATCTAAGTTTCAGTACCCTAGATAGCTTTGCAGAGCTTTAAGATGTATTGGGGGGGTTGTGATGAGTAAAAGTGGAGGGAAAGAAATACAGAGGCTTGTGCTATATCCATGCCTAGACAAGACAGAATTTATACTATTTTATTATTTACATTTTGTGGCTTAAAAAGACATAGGTAAAATATTCAAAGCCTGTGGATGTATCTACAGACACAAATGGAGGCTTTGCAGCCTCTGCTGCCCATGTAACCTTCACCACACTTTTCCGAGGGCACAAAGAGCTGGTTGAGCAGCAGGAAGGCTCCTGCACCTTGCTCGTGAGTTGAGGACTCCTTTCACAAGACTGTGAAAAATGAGGCCAGAGAAAACACCTCTAGAGCCACCTCTTGGAGCACCCTGGTTACGAGGAGCAGCGCTGGCTGCCACTTTGCACTTTGTTGGTGTGAGCAGTCACAGACTCTGGTTTAGCAGCTTGACAAGCACTGGGCTCTCTCCAGGGTCATCTGGCAAAGACACTCAAACAGGGACTGGAATATTTTGCTTATATTTATTCACTGCTGTTGATGGAAAGTTTGAAGTGACAAGATTTATATTTAAATTATTTAAATTATGCAACTGTGTTGCAGAGGCTGTAATGGCCCCTGGTATTAAAAACTAACAAAATAGTTAACAGAAATTTTGCACTATGCACTCGTAAGTAGTTTCTTTTACTCACATATGTTGAAAAAGAACATGCAGTACATATAGCTCTGTGTATTTTATCCTTTCATTAAGAGAAAATATATCACTTATTCCATGTACAATAATATAGAATTAAAATAGTTAGTATTTTAAGGCAGTTAAGAAGGAAGGACTTTACCCTGCAAGAGTGACTAACAGTATACCTAAAAAGCCCTCAAGTGCCTGAGACACTAGGATTGTTTAGAGGATGAGAAGCTCTACAGAACCCTGGATTACTGAGAGGTAAATTCATACCACTCTCCCCAAAGCAGTACAGATACTCAAATTTCAATTTGGTGGTTGTATACTGCATTTAGAAACCAAGTTTATTAAAGGAAAGAAGTTCCTAAAGGGAAAAATCTATAACGGTGTGAAAAGGTGTAGCCCCAGGTCATATCAGCAGTGCTCATGGTCTTTATTTTTCACTTATTCAATATTTCAGAGTATAAAATAGTACATTTTCAGTGGTTTTCATTTCGTATCTATAAAACTAGCAGAGCCTGTGACATTTTGAAATTAATTCATGCTGAATTCAGTTTAGCATGAAAATAAATATTTGCAGGGTCTAGAATATATCAGATTGCTTGATGAAAGAGTGTGGTACAATTAGCTTTATGAATATCACAGCAATTCAGTTGTATCTAAGAGGGATGCTTTAATGTATGGTTGATTTCAGCTATTTCAAAGCTTTTTTTCTTGTTTCCAAAATTGTATTAGAAAATGTCTTTCGTGTGGTGCATGCTACAAGTTTTACTCTAGATATTTCAGTATCACTGAGGAACAGGGGGAAAAAAGCCGGAAGAAATCCTTGAGAACTGTGCAACTGTACAACTGATAGAATTTTAAAAAGGAAAAGAAAAAAAAAAAAGTAGGTTGATTTTAGTTACGACTGGTAAGTTGTGAGCCAGTCTTTTATTCCCCGTGCTGTAGCTGAATGATAATGGTTTTTATGTGTTGCTGGAAATGAGCCTAAAGTGGAATGTTCAGGGCCTAAGAGATGAAATGCAGCGAGAGAAAATTACCTGTGAGAATAACAGGAGATGTGACTGACATTAACTGAAGACTAAACATCTCTGTATACGAGTGTTTAGGGTTCTGTGTTCTGAGCTGACTTGTAGGGCTGTAGGAACGCTTGGCACCAGACCAGCACTTCGGTGTGCATGGCAGTTTGGGATTGTGAGGAAGATTTCCATAATCTCTCCTGATGGTTTGCAGGGATGTTGGAGAGAGCACCTTCTGTAAATGCCAGCATTTGCAGGTCTGGACTGAACCCAAAGTTGTTTAAGATTCATTTCAAATTCTAGCTGACTTGTTCAAATACCACTTATGTAACACCTACAGGAAGCAGGGTGCTGAAGCTGTGTTTGATGTAAAACTGGTGGAAGAGAAGGAAAAGGTGACATGAAGCAACCTTGGATGGATGTTCAGAAGCTGTGAAGAACAGACCCCTGGTGCCTCAAGACAGGGATGTGGTAACTGATGAATCCTGACTCTGAGGCTGCTTCTGGCATCTTTATATCTAGTGTCAGGCTATAAAAGGGAATTAGGGCTTTACTGGGACAGGAATAGCACTGTGAGAATGAGCACAGGTCACTGTTGTGTTCTCTAGTCGGCTCCTTTTGACTGGGAAAGGCTCAATTTCTTGCTAATTCCCACCATTACCTCAGATCAACACAGAGGCTGAACTGTGGCTTGCCTGTTTTGTAGTCACTAGAGACATTTCAAAATCAAACTCACCTGAATTCCTACAGATTTTTATGGCCAGTTAGGGTTCTCAGCACAGCTGAAAAACTTACAGTCTGAGCACACTACGATGGGCTGACCAGATGAAAGGATTAGACACTCGTAAATGTTTTTTGAGAATGGGTTCTTGTTCTCCGAAAACCATCTTGAAACCCTGAGGTGTGCAATGAATAATTAGATTTGGCTACCATTGATCAAAATTGATTTGAAATGTCAATAGGAAGGCAAATCTTAAAATTAATTAGGTGCTTTTAATGGGAAGGAGTCCAGAAACAGTTTAAAAATTCTATTTTCATCCATCTTTGCTAATCTGTAAGACTTGATGCTTGGTGAATGGATTTTACAACCAATAACTAATCCCCTGAGATATCCACTCCTCTTGTGCTCAATTAAAGGATGAATGAGATTACTGCACTTTGTCATCCTGAAAGAATAGGCTTGTAGTTGATTAAAGCCGCTGGGGAAGCTCTGGTTACATGTCCCTCACTTGCTGTGCCTGACTTGGGAACAGTCTGGTTCCAGTGCTGAGCACCCACAGCTGCGGCTGGAAATGAGTGCCCTGAGGTGACAAGTGTTATAATCTAACATCTCACACTGAGTTCCCAAAATTGATAGACTTATTTACCTTAGTCTCACTGTGCATTTGCAAGATGGTGATAAGTAAACTCACAAGGAGCTGGAAAGACCCACGAATCTTTGTGTAATTCTGGGGCTGCAGCAAGCAGTGCCATAGTAACGCCAGCACAGAAGTTCCAGTGCTGTGCTCAGAGCTGGGTGTGAAGAGCTTGCAGCACACCAAGTGTAGAGCTGTGTGGTGAACCACCAGTGGGAAAAAAAACCAAACACTATTTGCTGTCTTGTCAACACTGAAGGGTTTGGATCATCCATAGAGCAGATAAAGGGAACAGTCTGTGTGGAATAAGCAACTTCTCTTAATGTGATCAAAGATATCGTGTCATTCAACACATAATCAAAGGAGAGATTAAAGCTCTGC
Source organism: Pseudotriccus pelzelni (assembly GCA_035584735.1). Taxonomy (NCBI): domain Eukaryota; kingdom Metazoa; phylum Chordata; class Aves; order Passeriformes; family Tyrannidae; genus Pseudotriccus; species Pseudotriccus pelzelni. Next base: position 8,340,220 of record JAWMRA010000078.1, read on the forward strand.
ACATCCTCGTTTTGATACCACTTGACTTTAGACTGCCTGATTTTTCAGCTCTAATAATGTTCTTAAACCATGTTTTTATGTGTCACATGGAATCATAGAATCTTTAAGGCTGGAAAAGACCTCCAGGATTGTTGAAGCCAACCATTAACCCAGCACCACGGTGTTCACCACTAAACCATATCCCCACGTGACATATCCACACAGCTTTTCAACATTTCCAGGGATAGTGATTTTATCACTTCCCTGGGCAGCCTGTTCCAATGCTTGACCACACTTCCAGTGAGAAAATTGCTCCTAATATCCAATCTAAACCTCTCCGGGCACAGTTTGAGGCCATTTCCTCTCATCCTGAAAACAGATGAGGCAGGATCTGGTTTCACAAAGTGTGGACTCTTGGATTTTCCAGCCCCTTGCTGGGGTGGTGAGAGGAAGCGTGGGGCAGGAAACAGTGAGGAAGCCACCTGTATTCCTCTCCATTATTTTCTTCAGCATTTCTCTCTCACTTTCGCTGCTATTGCTGACGATATAATGTGCTTTTGAGGTGAGCTCAGCTGCTCCCTATGTTCTATCCGGGAAACATTGTCCTGCCTACTGTGAAACTCAGAAGCAAACCTGGTGATGACCTAGAAGTCAGAATATTTGCTACAGTTGTTGTGTGACCATGACCTTGGAGTATCATTGAGTATATATTCACCCCAGTATGCTGGGAGGATATCTAGAATTGAACAATATGTTTTAGAGCAACTCAGAACAGAGCAAGAGCACCTGAGCTCAGATCCTTTTCACTCAGTTTTATAGCTTAACACTTACTGACACAGGTTATTTTGAGTAGGGAAAAAATAAATCAAACATAAATTAAGTACATAATTTCTAGTATAAAAAATTAGAATGCTCAAGGCATTTTGGTATCTCAGAGTACAGGACTCCTTGGACCATTGCCTATAATGTGTTTCTTTTACAGGAAGGTCACTGAGGGTATGTTGTGATCAGAGAAAAAAAGAGGGCAAGTTTATGGTAATGACAGCTGGGAAGAGGAGCATTGTTTGGACTACACTGAAATTACATTACGTGTCTCTGTAAGTACAAGGTTATGTTGAGAACAGTCATGAGTTTTGGTGAAACTATTAAAAGTTGAATAATAGAAGAGAGAGGACGCTCTTTTTCTGTTCTGAATCACCACTTTAAAAGCCTTCCCATTGCTCTCTGTTGTAGTTCAGAGTGTTCCAGTTGAGCTTCAAAGACCAAACAAAAACACCTACTTTACTTCTCGAGGGGATCTCCCTCCTAGGCTGAGCATTTCCTGTGAACTTTTCTGCTCTGTCTAACGGAGCTCCTACTGTACACGACTAAGTGGGCTGAGTCACACAGAATTATCACGCAGAAGCGCATATAAATGTGGACACACTGCACTCAGTAAAGCCAGGGAGTGGCTGCCAGCTTGCAAAGGGCAGGCCAGGACTGAAAACTCCTCCTGTTTAAAAATTCATATCTCCTTATGCCATCCTAACCCACAGGGCAGTATGAGACAGTTATGATGAGGTTGGAAGCCCCCAACCTGTAAAAGATTTTAAAAAAAAGGAAAGGGGTAAAGCAGAGATGTGTGCTGGGGTCCCACCCAGTGACTGAAGGGATGAGAGGGCTGTGCAGCAGCAGCCACACAGAGGGGGCCTGGAGAGGAACAGGGAGGGCAGTCAGAGCTGGGGCTGTCAAGGAGAGCTCCTGCCCTCACAGGTGCCCTGGGTGCCTGTCTAGGGACTGCCTAGAGCCTGGGCCCCACTGTGCTTGAAAGAAACCCACTGGCAGGGCTGGAAACTCCACCTTGTGAAAAAGGAATTTCTCCAGATGATCATAAGGCAGATGAACAAGGTTCTTGCTGTGAGGTGTGTGATGGGGTATTTAGTATTCTGTTATTTAATCTTCTATACTGCCAATGAAAAAAACGAATCTCATGGTGAAAAAGTGGTAAAGGCATAAAATTTTACTGGCAAGAATTACATTAAGCACAGCCAGAAAAAAAATACTAGGACAAAAATAACTGGCATTTTCTTTCATTAGCAGATGAATCAAATTAGAGATAAAAGAGCTGTCCTAAACTGAAACTGGAACAGGAGGGTTGAGAGCCAAGAGGACAAAGATGGTCTTCACAATAGGTTTGTGAAAAAAGAATCCTTTGCTTCCCCCTCTAAAAAATTAGAACTGTTTCCATATTTTTTTTCCACAAAGTCAATGTATTTCCAGAGCCAAAAGCATCACACCTGTTCAGACGTACTAATTGCACAGAAGAGTCACTCTCAGATAGCACAGAGTGCTTTCTAATATTAGATCACACTGAAACAGGCCTGCTTTTAAGCATCCAATCAATGCATCATGATGCACTGATAAATTAAAAACTGCAAGCCAGATTCCCTGATCTCTGTGTGCTGCCCAGGTAATTTAAGGCTCTATAATCTCAACTGGGAAGGTAAGAATCCCCCAGAGGCTGGCTGACCTGTGATGGATGGCTCAGGAGCCAAATACTGCTGTCAGTTCCAGCAGAGATCCAATCATGGACTCAGGAAGCTGCAATCAGATCCCTTGATAAGGTTCTCTCATTTTCTTGCATCAAACAGTTCTCAATTTCATTGCACATCCTTCTTTTTCACTCCTAGAATAACCTTAACTTTTTAAATTCTGACAACAGCAGACACCTGAAAAAGGGAAAAAGTCCTATGAATGCTGTCAGTTGGTAACCCCCCCTTTGACTTCTTTAATTTAAAAGCCATATTCTTGGGACACAGAGTGCAGCACTCAGTGCACATCTCAGACATGTTTGCTACTGTCCTGGAGTTGGAGTACAGGCTGTTGTGGTCACTGCTGCATTCCCCAGCAGCCCCTGTACACAAGGCAGACTCATCTGCTGAGCCCAGTGAGCAGCTCAGGCACTTGACAGAAACAGCTTTCACTGGCAAACCAGTGTTTTACACGTCATGGGTTGACAGCCCCATGAAAACCATTCTGCAGGTGAAGAGAACAGTCCATGAGTGGGGATCTGGGGACAGAAGATGAGAGAAAGGTAACTGGTTTTGTCAGGAAGGATTGTTCCATTTAATAAAGAACTGCTTTTAAATAAAGGACAAGCCTTAGAACTCCTCTTTGTGCAGACCTGAGAAAATACTGAGTGAAAGCCTTTTCTTTATGCCATGTATTAATGGAGTCCAGCCATAGAGAACGGTGTAAGAAAGGAATCAGCATCTGCCACTGTGATCAGGAAAATGAGCTCAGTCAAAGGAGCTTTTCCTTCAATGGAGCTGTGGGAGGACTTCACTCACACAGTCATTAAATAGCCCAGAGCAGGAACTAGAGTCACCTGGCATTTTGTTTTGTTTGGTTATGTTTTTAAGGACTCTGCTAGACTGGCCTAATTGAATTCATAGGCTCTTAGAGATGCTGTATTTTTCCTTTACATACTTTTCTGTGAAAATAAAGTTGCCAATACTTGCCTATTTTTAATAACCGTTGCAAGATTTCAGAAAGGTCAGTGCACGAAGTGTAAATTTCTTGCCATGAAGCTGGTGCTCCAGTACCATTTTGGGCAATGGGTAAATAAGGATGACTACAGTAGGAAAAACAGGCAAAAAAAGCCAAATCAGTATTCTTTATTCAGATGAAAGTTGAGCTAGCACAAACAGTTTATCTAAGGGTTTAATTATTGCCCCAAAAGGCAGGAGGCACATGTCATTACACATGGTAAAGAACTCCAGAAGAGGCTGGGCTGACTCTACCCTGTATGTCCTTTGATGTGGCCACACAGGATTCACACACCTTCCAGCAAGAACTGCTAAAATGTACCTGCTTCAAATGTAAAGCAAAGCATCTGCTACTGCAGCATAACAAAAATGTATTAACCCAAGAAAAGGATTTATTATAGATGTAAGATGGGCAAGGAACTAACTGAACAGAAGGGGGAACTAGATTAGGCTGCAAAGAAATTACTAATGATGTTTTAGAACAGCATCTTATTTAATATTTTCATTAAAGACAGTACAAAAACTAAGCAAAGAACAAGGTGGTCCTCTGGTTTAAAATAATGACACAGGAGAAACAGGTCAGTAACAGCTTGTACTTCGTAGAGCCATGAGCAGTAAGGAAATGATGGTAACAGAACCCCTCCTGTCATACTGTTTTCAAAAAAAATGCTGACTGATAAAAGAGAGTGGATTTCCACTGCTAAGGTTTCCTCAGTGCTAGTGCACATCATTTCTGCAGCTTTTGCAGAACCACGATGTGGAACTGCACAGACAAACCACTCGCTTTGATTAGAGAAGACCAAGAACCCATCTCTGTTGAACACCATAACTCAGTGAAAAAACCTTAGTGATTGCTGAGTAAAGGAAAGCTAAAACTCCATCACTGTTTGACTCCTGGAAACTGTACGTAAGGTTGTGCTCAGACAAGCAGCCACACAGAACCAGGCAGAGTTGTTATCTGAAGCAGATTAGGCAAGACCTGTCCCTGTTTGCAAGGACTCAATGAACCTGAAGGACAGTTGCCCACCTGTGGGAAGTTGTGCAGCTGTTCCTGAAGCTGCCCTTGGCCACCTACTTGTCAAGGTGCCAGTGCTAAGCCAAGCTCTTCTCTCCAGAATGAGCAGCTGCCACGACAGGTGCTCCTGGCACAGGCACCGCTGGACACTGTTGGTCGGTCTTGGTTCACACACCACCGATGTAGATCAGCAAATATGAGAAGGCTGCTGGTGTGTCTGGTGATTTCACATCACAGTATCAGAAGTGTCCTTAACTAAGCATCTTCAAAGTAAGGTGAAAGATTTTGTCAAAATTAGTCTCTCTGATTCCCTTCTGTAAGTCAGAAGACCTAAAGCACTTGAGAGCAGCAGCACATGGGAGCTTAAATGCAAAGTGAGTTGCAGCTCTCATGGAGTAAACAGCAGGTGCAAGGTGGATATTTTCCCATTTCCTTGGCAAATCTGAAGGTTTGTGTGTTGGATACATACCTGAAGACACTTACTTGCTAAGGAAGAAGCTTGAGAGTTTCTCCTGGTTTTTCCTTAGCTCCCAAGTTGGAGCTGTGACAGATGGCAGTTGCTGGGCTTTGTTTCCCAGCCAGACAACAGACCAAATGAACATTATCGTGAAAAGAAAAAGAGCCCAAGTCCTTACAGATAATGTTGATTACTGCAAGTAATTTAAAGCTATTACTTTCTTCAGTGTTATTTATACTGAATGTAAATGCACAAAGGGACCATTTGTGGGTACAACTGGGACTAGAACATTTATCCTTGAGGTGGCTTCTCATTACCAATGACTGCCAATGCCAGTTGCTCAAAGGAGTATCTTAGAATGGTGTTTTCTTGCCCATCTTTCAAGTAATTTTATTAATCAAAGTCAGGTTCAACTTCTTGAAAAGGTTGAAGAGATCTCAAAGAGTCTGTCTTGAGATTATGAGAAGTTTTCAGATGTACAGTTAGGATGGTATACCTTGGCTCAATGCCAAGGTTATCCCATAACAAAACCCAATAGCACTTTTGATTAACAAGATGAAACAAGTCTGTTCTACAGATTACAACAAATAACTCATCTGAAGAAACATCCTATTTATTTATACCTTCCAAGCAGAAGGAAAGTGTAAAGATTTAAAATTTTGCAAGATTAAAATTTACAATGAGAACAGCAGGTAAAACCGAGAACTGCTATTATATGCTTGTGAAATTTGCCACAAAGGCCTAAGGAGAAAGCCCTGACAGACCTTGGCTCAAGGAATTCCAAGAACATCATTATTTGTGCAGTAGAAAGCCAATGTTTTTCCTTGTCAGAGCAGTTATAGTAGAGCTGGACTAGAAATTGAGCTGAAATCTGTACACCAGCTGCACGACTAACAGAAAATTATTTCAACACTCTTGAGAACCACTCGAGTACCAGCCTCCAGGAGGACAAAGGCTTATCTTTAAATTTTTTTACCCTTCCTAGCAGTATCAGCTCTGAGTTATTCAGAAGAAAACTGCATATTTCTGATGCTGATAGAATGACCTTTATTTCTTTCAGATGCAGGGGTATTACATCTGTACATGAATTCCATGAAAACTGAAAAAGAAAAATTGTACACTGAGGAAAAACAAGGCAGTAATTTTGGATTCTTTTCTCATCTAATAATATGAGCAAATACTGAGACTGAGAAGCAGGAAAAAAAGGAACTTATTTACATATTCATTAAGTAATTTGTATAATCAGAAGATTTAAAAGGTCATTACCGGAACACCTGCCTGTTAACAGATGTAGAAGAATGAAGGCCAAAGAACACAGTTTTTATAAAGATGTTGATAGATAAACAGTTCGCAGATCTGCTGGGGCAGGATTAGTCCTTTTGGTCAGGCCACTGTTGTGGATGAGGTCAATCTGGAACTTGTGAATCCAGGAACATACTGACTGTCCTGTTGCAAAGCTAGACAGTTGTTTATTAAGAATTTTATTGCTTTTAAATATCAACATTCCAGCTAAATCAGCTTTTATCCAGTAGGCAAGTTTTATGTACCAAGGTCAAGCATGGATCTGATGTAAAGCAGGATAAAAGTAGTTCATTGCACTTGATGGAGAAGATTCTTGAAAAAAATCTCACGCTCTCTTAGCAGAGAAAGAAAACAGGCTCCGTAAATGCCTGTTTAGACAGCGGGTACAGCTCTGTGCACTGATCTTAATCAAGAATGAGGAGCCTGCCTTAATTTGGCCAAATTAGTCAATTCCTGTTTCAGTGCTACTCAGTGACATCGGAGACCTCAATATCCACTTGAACAGGCCCACATGAGAACCAGGTCACTTAATTCTAGGTAACCAAGTGTTACACGTCCAGGTCTAAGCTGGTCACCAAATGCTATTTCGATCTGCGGCTGAATCGTTTTCTGGAGACTCCTATTAAATCCCCTTCTAAAACAGACCAAACCACAGCATTAGGAGCTGTGCTGGTTCTAGCTGAGATAAATTTCTCCTTTCTGGGTGGTTTATTTCCCTTTTTTTCCCTCTCTTTTCCTTACAGTTTAAATAAAATAGTATTATTTTTTCTTAATTATTCAACTGTTTTTATCTCAACCCATGAGTTTCTTTCTAACTTTTATCCTTACAGTCCTAGCCCCATCCCAGGAGGGGTGGTGGCAGCAAGGGAGCAGTTGTGTGGTGCCTGGATTCTGGCTGGGGTTAAACCACCCCATGAGCTCAGACAGGTTATTTACATATATCTCTGTTAAGGCAAAATAACATTGTGCAATCGGCATTTGGTCTTAGGAGAGCATCTGGTTGCATGAAGAAAATTAAATAACTGGCTTAGACGTCTGCATTAGCTGCATCATTAGTATTAATTTACAAAAATATCTATAATTTATAAAAATAGCTAAATATAAAGCAACTTATATATTAGTCAAGTCTATGTTTAATAGCTAGGGCATTTCCCCTCCACTGTACTGGGCACTGAATCACAAATATTCAAGCTGGGAGGAAGCTCAGGAGAGAATGTAGTCCAATCCCCAGCTGAAGCAGGGCTAATTCCAAAGCTATGACAGAGAACCACAGAATCACTTAAGTGGGAAAAGACCTCTGAGATCATTGAGTGCAACCTATAACCCAACACCACCTTGTCAACTAGATCATGGCACTCAGTGCCACATCTTGTATTTTCTTAAACACCTCCAGGGATGGTGACTCCACCACCTCCCTGGGCAGCCCATTCCAATGCCCAATCACTCTTTCTGTGAAGAAATTTCTCCTAATGTCCAACCTAAACACGCCCTGGCACATTTTAAGACTGTGTCCTCTTGCCCTACTGCTGATTGCCTGGGAGAAGAGACCAACCCCCACTTAACTACAACCTCCTCTCAGGTAGTTGTAGAGAGTGATGAGGTCTCCCCTGAGCCTCCTCTTCTGCAGCTGAGTTCCCCCAGCTCCCTCAGCTGCTCCTAACAGGACTTGTGCTCCAGTCCCTTCACCAGCCTCACAGCACTTCTTTGGACACACTCCAGCACCTCAATATCCTTCCTAAACCAAGGGGCCCAGAATTGGACACAATACTCAAGGTGTGGCCTTACCAGCATTGAGTACAGGGGAAGGATCACTGCCCTGGTCCTGCTGGCCACACTTCCTGGATGCCATTTGCCTTCTCGGCCACCTGGGCACACGCTGGCTCATGTTCAGCTGCTGTCAGTCAACACTCCAGTTCCTTTTCTTCCTGGCCACTCTGCAGCCACTCTGTCCCCAGCCTGTAGCGCTCCATGGGGTTGTGTGGCCACAATGCGTGGTCAGAGCCTGTCTTCTCAGTCAAGTTCTGCACTTCTCTGAGGATGAATCCCCCATAGATGGGTATTCCACAGCCTTTCTGAGTAACCTGTTCCAGTTCCATTTCCAGTCTCAATTCACTCTCATAATGGTTGTTTTTTTACATCCAACAAGAAATTCTCTTGCTGCAAGTTGTTTCAGTTACCTCATATTCTCTTCATGCGTACCCCTGGGAAAAGTCTTTTCTTAGTCCTCATCCAGGCAGGTGCAGACACAACGAGCTGCCCTTTCCCCTGTGCACACAGGATCAGCCCCTTGTGGGTAAAGAGCAGGTGTCTTTGCTGAACATCGTGAGACTGGTCGATCCTTTGCCCAGTTTGTCAGGATCCCCTGAATGGAACAACCCTGCCCCTGGGGATCGGCCATTGCTCCCAAGCTGGTGTCATCTGCCAACAGTCCAAAGTTCAGCCCATTGCCCAAGCTCTTCGTGGAAGCGTTAGTAGCAGTGGCACCAGTGTCTGCCCTGAGGAATGCCACAGACACCGCCTCTAAATCTCACTCCAGGGCAGTGCTATCCTTCAAGTCTGTTGGTCCAGGACGTTTTCCACCCACTTTGTATGTCTATACATCCATCTTTCTCCAATTTGGCTGTAAGGATACTATAAGATTGTGTAAAAGTCTTTGCTAATGACATGAAACGTGACATTCTCTGCTCTCTCTTCTTCCACAAAGGGAAAGAAATTGGCTGGTTAGGCAGAATAGCTATTCCCAATCACCATTTTGTCCTACACGTCTTGAAATAACATTAATTTCCAAAACCTCTCGGAGTGTGCTCTGCAGTCTTCCCAGGGACTGAGGTGGTGCCTCAGTCTCAGAATATCTATGATACAATTAATTTTGTTTTTCAAAAACTGAGATAAAAAATACTGATTTTACATTCCTCCCACAAAGACATTTTTATACAGAATAACTTCTTTGCAGCTTTTGAAAAATCTTTACTATTTCATAATATTTATACACATTTTTATACATTTTTCTTGCTTTAAATGTACAGCACAGCACAAAATAAAACTTTACTTATTTGTAATTTTACACGATCTTTTTTAAAAAGCAATACATCTTCCTTCCTTTAATTTGCATGACAAGAGCTTTGGCGTGGACAAGGATTTAAAAATTCATCCAAAATTTTCAGAGATGATTCACACAGAAATCTGAAATGGCATAAAAAAAATGCATAACAGGATTAGAAATGCTAAATGCCAAATCCATCCTCGACTGTTTGATTCTCAGAGTACAGCTGCTGCATGATTTCTTGGACCAGTTAGTCCATATTAGTTTAAATATTAAAAATGCCTTTACAAATTACTTTTGGAATAGCTGGATTCATTTTCTTTCAACTTTTCCATTTTTCTGCTGATCATCTCTGTCTATAGCATAACCAACAGCAGCACAGTTTAAATTACCATGTCAATTCAAGCACATTGTCTAATATTTCATCATCTATTTAAAGAACTCTCTCATTTTCTTCATAGCATTGTTACTTTTCTTTAAACACAGTGAAGCCCTTTGCTGACCACTTCTCACTCTTTTACTTTCTTCCTTTCACTCTTCAATTTTCATCTTTTTTCTTCATACCCCGTCAACTTTTTTCCAAGCCTAAGCTTTCTATCTTATCCTTATTAGCAACTGCTTCCCTCAGCTGCCTCCACACTCCTCGTAGTACCTTTCTGACTTTTTGTCTCACCTTAGTTTCTAAACCATCCCAAAGGTCAGCTTTTTTCTAGCATTCCCTGACATCTCACTCACCCATCATCACAGCTGTGTTCTCATGCAACGTCTTCTAACACTGCTCTAAAATACCCTCGAAAGACAAAATTTGGCACTTTGGTCTTCTGTGAAAACATTATTTCACTGTTAACAACCCTAACCATGGTCCTTCATGTTATTTTTGTAAAAGATTCTGTCACTTGGATTTCTGAAGCATTTATTTCTCCATGTTTTTATTATATTCCTGGACTGACGGCCCCAGTGAGCCAGGTTAGTCAGTTGTTAACCATGACAAGTCGGGGCATTCAGCACCAGACAGACCTGACATGCAGGAGGCAGCTCTGCATTTCCACAGCAGATTGTTGGCTGTCAGGGTTCCCCAAATTCCCACTGCTGTTAAGTGCTCCTCTATTCTGCTACAGTGTTTAAGTCATGATGAAACTCCATGTGAAAGAAAACCAATTTACAATGTACTATAAAATTAGGATAATGAGTTAAGTACTGTGGGTTTAGGCATAATACTACTTTGTATAATTTTTATTTTGTTACAATTTAAGGCCAATAAAACAACACACTGGTGATGTGGGACCATGTTCCTGTGGCACACTGGACAACAAGCTGTCCTTTGGGATAACTGCGCACTCCCCAAACAGACAAGTTTAAGAATGTTTCACCAGGTACCTTCCTAGGGAACTTTGAGGTGGGTGGCAGAGAAATCAAACCCAGAGTTATTTACCAAAACAATTCAAGGGTCATTATTTACAGATGCAATGGGAGCACAATTAAGAGTTTGGGAGCTAGCTAAATTGTAATGCTAAAGAAATATCCTTCAGCACAGCCATTAGCTAATTCTAATTCTAATACCCATATATCAAAATGCTAATTAATGTAAATACACAGTATTAAGTAAAAAGTTATTATCCTAGCACATTTGGTTTTATAGAGGATGGGACATTTTTCTCTTGCCTCCAAATGACTGCACTGACAGCTGTATCTGCATTTTTTTGTTAGGGATAAGTAGTTGCATTTTATAAACTGAACTAATGCCTGTGCCATTACTCTTGAGGAAATTCTCTCAATGTTCAATACGTCGTCCAGGATTTTTAAAAGCACTGAACAGCATTTTTAAAATAATAGACCCACTGGGCCATCTGAAACCACTACCTCAGCTGAAGAGGGAAGACTAAATTACAATGGAAACTTTTGCTTCCAAATTAGAGCAACAATTCCTTGTATAAGGGCAGCACTTTAATTACTACACCAGACAGCTTTTTTTACTTTTTACTCTCATTGCTAATACGTAATAGATTACTTCTAAGTCTAAATTTAAGATGCTGGCACAGAATGCCAAGTCTCCTGGGAAATTAGAGAATGTCACCATTTCCTGGCATACCTGGGTATTAAATAAAATAATCCCTCAAGGAGTTATTATGAGCTAATGCATTCAGAAGCAAAAAATAATAACAGCATTAAGTACGAGTTAAGCCCCAGTAATGTATTTTAGCACACAGCAGCACAGCACCGTGTGGTACAGGACTGTCTTCAAATTAATGGCCAGAGATCTCGCTCTCAGCATACCATAACTAAAATTTTGGCGTTTGCTAACTGGAGTAGGGTGATAAAACAGTTTACGAACAACAGGGCACATTTCAGACTGTGTATAATCACATTTCAGTTGTACATTAGCACATGAGCAGCAGAGCACTACAAATGGCATGTCAGATGCCACCAGAGGCCCAGCCCGGTCTGACATTACGTGTAGCTGAGAAACTGCAAACACATTTCAATTCATCACGCAAAACCTAATCACTGCAGACCTTCCTCCAAACCTCTTTCCAGCATGAATTGTTTTACCCTTCTGGAGAGATAAAATCCACAAGAAGTCTGGACAAATAAGAATCCTCCCAAATTCTGCAAAGCTGTGTGATAGCTTCTGAACTTAGTCATCATCTTGCAATTCTGATTCTCGTTAAAAAATCTTCCCATTATCATGCTCATGTTCCTAACCTCTGAATTTTGTCTGTAACTATCTCTTGGGTTTGTATTACACAAAGGTAACCACTCATATATCAGGAAATTAAAACACTGTGTAGCATCTTATGCTCTTCATCTGCCCCACCATCTACATTGATTTGTCCCTGTTCACTGGGCAGAGATGATCATATAGGTTCATAAAGCAATTTTCTGTGTTCTCACTTTAATTTACAGTCAGTAGTGCTCTCAAGTGGCAGCAATTATTCATTTTAATGAGCCTATTTATTTAATCCTGTTAAGATTCACTTTAATTTCTCAGTGTTTTCTACTGTCTTGATTACAAGGAGCGCAAACTGAATCACGATACCCTGCTGCTCAGCTTTCTTTTCCAGACAATTATTATTATTTTTAAAAATATTCAACTAGGACACTTGGCAATCCAACATTAAATGATTTCCTTGGGAAGAAAACTGAGTCTTGCTTATTTGTGTTTGATTTTGTTCACAGCCAAGCAACTCTTCACCTTTCTTGTAGGCCTCTTTTAGGCAGTGGAACAGATCCCAAAGCTCTGTCCTCTGGATGCAGTGACAGCTCAGCCACCAAAGGCCCATGGCAAGTCACTATAAAATGCCAGAGAACAATGTGCCTCAGGCCAGGGATCCACCAGAAGAGTGCACTGGAGAAGTGTGCTCAGGTTGGGAAGGCTGTGTAAGAAACTGCTGAATAAATGAAGCTTTTAGTTTTGTTTTTTTATTTCAAAGTCTATCTAGTCTATATTCACTGTTTGACAGTATAGTAAGGATCATCAATTTGAAGAACGAAAGACTACAAGGACCTCTGCATGTTTAGGCCACTGTGGTGCACTACAAACCTTCTCAGTAATTTTGGATGAATGCCCATAACCACAGTCTGTTTCCTTCACATTCCCTGTTTGTGCTTATAATGTGTCCTTTGCATGCTTTTTAATTCCACGGACAGTTCAATAGCTAGGCAGAAATCAAATGTCCACAAGTTTCAAGACTTAAGCAAGTTTGGGACACTTAAGGCTAAAGCACCGGTCATGATTCTCTGTCTTGGGCAGGTCTGAGATAAATGATTGCAAATACAAGGTAGCCAATCACTTTCAAAAAACTTATCACAAGGGATACACCAGGTGTGACACTGAAATATCCCCAAAAAAGTGCAAAATAAAATCGCCTGTGGAAAGGTCTCAAAATCACTGTTATATTCAGTTCAATTTTTACCATCTGCATAGCTTTGGATTCATATGCCTAATGCCAAAGTGTGGGAGAAAAATCCTCTAGAAACAAGAAATAGTAACCAGACTCTTTGCTACCAGCTGTAACAGACCTGGATTTCAGAACCGACCCCTGCAGTACACAGGATCGAGTCACAACACATTCAGATTAAACAAACAAAACTCCAGCTAAATACGTGGAGTGGCAATCACAGCAGACGTAAGGGCAGGACATTTGATGCTGTGCTGGGCTCAATACCCCACCATTTTTGCCCCCACTGTTTGAAACCTTGCAATCAATCACTCAGAACGCTCCAACAGCGTTATGTAAGTACAGAGCAGAGCCAGTTATTGCAGAGGGGGGATGGCAGAGGTTGGTGTTTGTTTCCCACAGCACAGTTACCTTTCAGTGCCGCTGGATCCTTCGGTGGCCTCACTGCACGTCACCAGTTTCCCTCGGACAGCAGGTGCAACATCCTTCAGAAGTGCAGCTTTGTGCTTACCTATTTGAAACAAGATTATGTTGAAATGTTGGACAAAAATAAAAAAAAAAAAAAAATAAAAAAGAAAACCAAACACAAAACAACACCCCCACCCCTGTGTATTTTAATAGAATATTTTAACATAAAAGATTGTTTAATGGAATATTAGATATTAGATTCTCACTGTCCTGTGCATTTCAGCAAATGAGGATAAAAAGAGGAACCTGATGAGTTTGCAGACTGTAAACATAACTTACAAGTGATACAATCTTAAATCCTAATAGAACTCAGCTTTTAAAATGTAACATATAAAAAGGACAAAAATGCTTTGACTGACCTTTAATTATCATCACAATGCTGACAGCAGCTGTTAGACTAAAGATCCCTTTAGTTTCTTCAGAAAGAATGCTTTCCATTAATTCATTTAAAAATGACCTAAGGGAAAAAAAGCACGAAAATACATTATAATACAAGTTTGTTTCAAAACAGAACTGAACAGAACATGTTTGTAATTACGATCCCCTGCCACCAGAGCTTCAAAGATACCACGCAGGACAAAGTAGTGGTGATGGGGTAACTGAGAATATCAGAGAGTTAGCAGAGTGGGGAATCACTTGGGAAGAAAATGAAAATGTTTGTAAACAGAAAGTAGCTGTTAAGAGAAATGAAGAGGTCACTGTACATTTTAGGAAAGTCAATTCAAGAAAAAACAACTGAAATTTCTGCTGAAATTTATCTCACATAACTGGCACTGAAATTTCTAATTTGAATTAAACCAAAGTTTAAAAAAATATGTTCTATGACTCCAATGGTTTGTTAGTAACTACTCATGCTTAATTAACACTTTGACTTAAAATGTATTAAAATAGATGGATTTCCAATTACAATCCAGTGCAGATAATTTATAACTAAGTATAGCCCTAAAACGCTTCCAAACAACATTTCAGTTATTGAAAGTATGGACAGAGTAACAGAACCATGACAACTGTTCATTGCCAAATCTGAAATAAATATGTATCTCAATATGTATCTTAAGAGACTCACTTTTAGCAAGACACGGAAGTATTACCAGCAAACTCTAGTGGTGTTTTGGGACATATGTCAAGCTAAGAAAAATGAAACAAGGGAGTCACAGAAGGGGTCTAGACAATAGAATAAGGCAATACTATAGAATGCAAACACTAATTGGTCATTAGTGTTTATGGTAAAAAGAACAAATTTAACTCCGAAGCAATTCTCAAAACCAGAGCAAAAGAAAAGAACAAGAGGGATAAAGCAGGAGATGGACAAGGTCTGTAATCCTCATACTCCTCAGAACACAAAGCTATACGCTCTGTGAAGAATTAAAAGGGAAACTGAGAGCAGTGATGTTGTAATAACTTTCCCTAATATATTTCAAAATAACTTTAGCAATATTATTATCTGTTACCTAAACGGAACACCATAAATAGCCAGCTCTGACTTCAATTGTTCTTCAGGTTTTTATTGTGCTAAGATATCAAAATGAAATACGCAGTTAAGAACCAATGCAGTAAATTAGCTTTGCAGAAGCCAAAATATTGCTTCTAAGAGCTGAAAAAGATGAGAACTCTTTAGGTTCAGAAATAACCGTTACGAAGTTGCTCATGTATTGGATCAGTTTTATTACATCGTGTGGACCAATTTGACCAAACCCTGAATCCATTTCATATTGCTCTTAAATTGCAACTGATAGTCCTTGGATCAGCTCTGACTCCATTGTTATCACTGTTAAGGTCACTAAGCACAGTCTGTAGTTCCATGAAGGAACACTGTAATTTCATTAACCTGTAATAAGACTCACTGCAGCTGCCTTTCCCCACCTCCCTCTGAAAAAGGGGCACGTCAGCCTGCAGGCAAAGATAAAACAGAACAGAACAATAAGCTCTTTAAAAATACATATAAGTAACAGAGGTAAGTAATTGGTTCCTACACAGATCGTTCCAGGGAAAGGACACTCGCACAATTGGCCAGATATTGCCAAGCCTCTCAGTATTATCCCTGCTAGGGGGACTGAAATTCAAGGATAGAGACTGACTGATTAGTACTGAAGATACAACAGATGCTGCAGGACTCAGAGCAGGTGTGCTCACAGAACACTAAAGGTCACAGCAGATTTCAGAACGTCAAAGGCTTTCCCGCTGACATAAAGATTTCTGAGATACTGAATGATTTACTACTGGACTCTGATTATGGCCTATCAATACAGATTTATAAGAGAATATAGCCCTAAAAGTAGCCTCAATTCCCAGGCACCAGTACAAACTGTCTCCTAAGTTAGACTTGCACCAAAAAGATAAATATTAGTAGATACATGTTTTCCAAGGTATCCCTAGAAACAATTTGGTCCAAACTTGCAGTTTTCTACATCAAGAATGGACAAGAATCTCCTTGACCACTGCAAGAAAAAGCTTCAGAGGAATTAACTGATTTTCTGCATCTCATTGAAAAAAAGGTGTGTAAAATAATTGTTTCCCAAAAAGATAACACCTTGATGGGCAGCTGCTGCCTCATGGAAGAACAAGGTTTGGATAATTAGCTGGACTGTTGCTGGACTCTCTGCAGTCTTTTGTTTTGCAAAATCAAGTAGAACTAGAGAAGGACTGAGAAGAAAAGACATGACAAGAGACAGGGATATTCACTATCTCTCAGATTAGAAAGTTAAGAATTGGAATTAGTTGTGGTAAATCAGGGAGAAAGAGAGGACTTCTAAGCCCCTTTATCATTTAAAATAAAGCTAGTGTGTATAGTCATGTAAATAAAAACTGAATATGAACAAACTAAGCAAAATGAAATTCCCTTGTGACAATTTTAGAACATATTCAGGGTCCCCACTAAATACAGCAATTAAAAGACCCAATAGTTTAAGTTTAGGAGGCTTTAATTTTTGGAGGCTTTTAGGACTCAAGATACTTTATTTTGAATTTTGTGACTTTAACACATATCCCCTCATTGCAGATGTTCAATTAAAGGATTAATTCTATTTCTGGCAAATATTTTATCTCATCTAAATACCTCTGTACTGAGGGGACTAATGTTTATCAGGATCTTATGAAAGACGCAAGCCAAGATGTACAATGAAAGAACTCATTAGGATAAACAATCTGGTAAATAAGAAGTACTCTTGGTTAAAAAACCCCAGCAACCAATACTTGCAGGCAATATGGCATGAGAAAGGGATTATGAAGTAGTCCAGGTAAAATTAGTAAGCAACTAGTTCTTCAAAATTTATAAATTAAAACTTTACTGACAACATATAAACTGTTCTACCTCAGCAACAAACTTGGACAAATTAACACAGAAACATTTACCTGACAACATTAACTGACTTCATAATTATGGTCATTAAACTGCTTGAAAGAGGGGGAAGGTCTGAAACAGTCTTTGGTATAGTGACATCTTCTTCACTGGAAGCCTAGAAAGAAAAAAGTCAACAGCTGTTGCAGATCAAGAAATATATGTATGCAGAAAACATTGAAGCAAGCCTGTATTTCAATAATTACACTAACCAAGAGCTATCCTGAAATAACTAGAACATTCACAAGTGTTCTTTGAATAGCTTTAGTCCAACTGCTGTGTCCAAATAAACAAAACTAATTAAAATTAAAGAGTAAAACTAAACAACACAAACAGTATCTGTACCAAGGCAAATATTCTCTGCAGTTTTTCTGACTAGAAGTTTCATTTCACTACAAAGGCACAGCCTATTAAACACAACTGAGTACCTTCTGTGGCTCCAAGCTAAAGTGTGTATACCTGATTTCTAAAAATAACTTTGGTCACAGTGATTTCCTGAACCCCTGCCCTTTTTGGAATCAAGTTCTGAATAGCATGGTAAATATTTAGTTAGAACTCAATTTTGATTTACTATTACAATAACCTAGGGGCAGGGAAAACCTCAGCCCAGGTGAATGACTGGAATGAACACTCACAATTTATGAGTGTGACTCTCCAGTATCATTCAAGCCCATACATGTTTACTCTGCATCATCTGTAAAGAGCACCTGTCACCCCACAGCCCCCCAGCTGATACATTCCCATTTGTAGGCAAACATCTGCTATTTTCTCAGCTCCTCCTGGAACACAGAACCTTGGAAGCAGCTCTCTTGTACTTGGTACTTTTTGGCAACTGTTTCTTGCTCTATTTCTGACACATCCAGAAACTACAGCAAAACTACAGCCTCTGCTAAAGTGCCTTCTTAGTTCTCAAAGCTTCCAATCTCACTAATTGTATTTGCTCCTAACACTTCATGCATTAGGAAATGGATTGGGAATGTCACCCTTCTCCTTCAAGGACAGTAATGGCTCCTTGGACTTTCAGAACATAAAATCATCATCATCATCATGGCTAGGCTTCGTGAGGGAAGATTTGAGAAGGGCTCTACCCACGCTTGGTACAAGTGCACTGATGGCTAAAAAGGCCAAACATAAAATAACTTCAGTCTATATATTCTTTTCAGTATTAGAGATTCCTTCTTTACATTCCAAAGAAACTCAGATACTTGGACATCATCTAGACAAAACACAAAGGAATCAAAAACAGGATGCAGTGTAAGCAATGGCTCTGTATTGAAGCACAGAATACAGAAGTGATCAGAGCCAAGCAGGACATCAACCTGCTTTGGAACAGGATTACTGAACCTTAGGGGACTGTTCCAAGGAACAAGAATCTGTCAGATCAGTGGGTCAGTTCCTAAGTCCCCTAATGTTGGGTGAGATGAAGTGAGATACATTTAGAACCTCCTGTTCTCTTTCTCCGTTCCCTGAGCTGTTATTGCCCAGCACAGCATTGGATGGTGTGGAATAACTTTGATCAGCTTGGGTCAACTGGCTTGGTTGACCTCAGCCTCTTGCCCACCCTCAGCATGCTTGGTTTTTTTTTTTAAGGGTAAAGGTGAAGGGAACAGAGAAACCTTGACATTCTGCAAGCACTGTTCAGCAACAGCCCAAACTAACTGGTGTGTTCTCAACAGTGTTTTAGCCACAAATGCAAACCACACCACCACAGGGACTGCTGGGAGGAAAGCTGACTCCTTCCCAGCCAGACCCAGCACAAAAACACATCAAAGGAATATCTCAAAAACTACACTGCTAATGTTCAGCACTGCCCACTTTCTAAATTCTTCTGTCAGAGGCAAAGAGTGAACTAGGTATCAGGACAACTCTGTTCTCATACAGCTGTAGTCATAAATCTGAGAGATGAACTGTAATATGAAATTATGGCAAATAAAACTTCCTGTTTGCTCCATGCCAACACACACAAATCATCATCTGCAGCACAAAGATCAACCCTTTAAATATAGCTCTGTTGTCCCAACATCATGTTCAAAAAAGCAGAAAGTATAAAACAAGAAAATTAAAGAAAGTCAGGATTAACTTTACCATCTGTAGCACACAATTTATATCTGCTACTACTGCATCCAGGAGAGTGGCGAGTACACCCCGGTGCACTGCCGGGAATGACGAATGCCAGCACTGCAGTGCGTGAATGAACTCTCCAAGAGGCATCTGAATAGAGTGAACCAACTGAAACCAAAAAGAAAAACAAAGCTTTTTTTCAGATTGCTCGAGTATAACTGAAATATTTCAGCAAGCTTCTCTGTGAAGAAGCACAGACCACACCTTGAAAGTTTCTGAGACCTTCTAGTCACTTGGGATCAGGAATCAGAAATGTTTGGGAAGTCTACTCAGAATCTGAGAGAAATGAACAAAACAACAGTTGTAGCAGAAAGAAACTGAATATTTTTCAGAAGTCGTGAAAAGCAGATCATCACATTTTCCTAAGTGATCTATTTACTCTCTGCTGCAAAAAAAAAGAAGCTAGCTTTTCTGTGAAGATGGGAGATTTTGAAGACTTTTAGGGCATCATACGTATTTTCAACTGGATATCATTTGGGCTGAAAGAAATATAATAACTGCCAAGATCATAATATATACATAAACAAATTCTTTGTTCTGGATTGAGAAAGTTCATTTAATTGCAGATAAGATTAACAGCCTAGAAGGATTAGCATAGTGCAGGATAATTTGCAATAGAACACTCTGTTCTTCAATTTACTAGTTCTTCAGTCACAATAAAACCAAAATGGATTAAAAAACCCTAGTAACAAGAAAACTCAGAAAATTTAACTGAAAGTTTAATCACGTGGCTACTCAAACAGTAGGTAACAGTGAGGCAACAGCCTTGAAGTGTTTAAGCATAACACATTGGTATAAAAAGTATGGATTCATCTACATATGAAGTAGCAATTTCAACTGTAAGATGATACCTGAATCCCTTCTTCCTGCTGTTTCTTGAGTCTTTGTGCCACACATGCCAAAACTTTCTGCAAGATGTTCTGTACAGTGTGGAAAAGATTGGCCACTTCATCTGTCTCAGTATTCTGAGTTAAAGAAGCTTCAACAATCTCTTTCAGAGCACACAGTAACACTGGAGCACAAAAGCCACCTCTATCTAGAAAAAGAGATAAATACCACAATATAAACATTGTAATGCAGTATTCTTCAGGTACAAGCTTAGAACAAAACTCAGTTATATGCCACAAAGACAGTTTACAATTGTAGACAATGTATTTCATTTCTGAGCATCCTTAGCTGAAATTTTCCTACAGTACAATTAATATTTTAAGTATGAATCCAGTGTTCCCTCCAATCCTTAGAGGTTAGTGAATAAAATTGCTAATATAAGAAAAGTCAGCTAAGTATAAATGAAAATGTTGCTATTAGTACAAAATATGGTACCTGTCTGTATAATTGGAAGAGCCATATCTAGAACATGTGCTTGAAACGTGAGATTTCCAAGGCCAACCATTATGACATCTTTACACACTGTCAGGTAGGCCTAGAAGAGAGATGCAAAATCATGTGAAACCCAACGTTTATATAAAGTAACCATTCAGTACAACCTAAAAATAATAAAAACATGAGCGCTTATCCAAGTCTCTCTGAAAGCTGGTTTATCTACTTGGAGTTACTCTGTTCCCACCTGTTGAAAAGCAGGAATTCCAGCCAGTTCTCTAAATGTTTAGACTGCCCTTTCCTCCAGTAAACAGCTTCTCAAAAGGCAGTAAATCCTCTTTTTTACTCAGGCCCAAATCAGAGTCATTGATACTTAACATTCACTGAGGCAGAATATGACACCTCTACTGTCCTGAACAGCAAAAACCAGAACAGAAAAAGAGCTCTTCCCTACAGACACACAGATGTTAATTGTGAAGAGATGAATGTACAGAGTAGAGAACTTTTAACCAGTCTATGTACATGTGAGCTGAGCTGTTCAAGGACTGTGACTAAAGTTAGCCAAACCTTTCCCAAAAATCTGAAAGAACCCACAGCTCAGTGCTAAAATCCACCTTGGATTAAGTGGTATGTGGGAGGAATGTAACAGAAAACAATTGAAAACCAGCTAAGCCACCCATATTATATCATCAAACGCTGTCTGTGAGGGGCAAATGAAGCTCAGGGGTAAGGGATGCTGTAAGTGATGACACTGGGGTTTGTGTCACAGATTCCATCAGCCCCACAGTCAACACATCAGCAAATCAGTGGCCTAAAGAAAACAGCCCCTCAGTGAATCCCTGCCCAGATCACTGAGTGCTAAACTGAGTAACAAACCGAGCAGATAAGGACGGTGAAATGGGAAAGAATGGGATACCTCACAGGGGAAGTGAGAGAGAAATGTAGGTGCAGAAAGAAGAGTCACTCTGGTCCTCTCACATATACAACAGTATTAAAGAAGGAACTGTAATTATTGCATGTTATATGGATTTTGGGAGCAAAACTAAGTCTGCTTTTAATGCCAGCATTGCTACTAAGTATACACTCCAAACAATTAAAAAGCACAATCAATATCTCATTCCAATAAAAAAACAGTATACAAGGTGAGAAGCAAACAGGAGCTGCTTAACAAGCATGTGGCTTATTACAGGTGATGCAAGAGGCCTGGATTGTCTTCTTGACTTCCAGACAAGTCACATCAGTCCTTACAACTCAGTTTCTCCTCGGGAAATAATGATGCAAACAAACTTTAAGATCTGCTAGTAAAGATCGTTGTGTTTCATTGTTGGCTAGCAAGCATTATGTCAGATGGGTCTACAGGTGACCATCAGCCTATCTTACTGCTTCTCAATAGTTTTCTTTTCATTTTTTACTCAAACCTTGGAAATTGATCATAAACTTTCTGGCAATGCTGGTAAGATTCCCTATTTTTTGTCTCGTCTTTTGATAAGGTTGAGTTCTGTGCTTCTGAACTTTTGAAAGCACTAGAACGAAGCATACTGAATTAACCAGATTATAATTTTAATTTTTTCATTTGGGAAAGTAGAAAGGAAAGAAAGGAAGGAGGAAAGCAAGGGAGCAAACACAAAATCATAGAACAGGTTAGTTTGGAAAAGACCTTTATGGGGCATGAGGGACTGAAGACAAGAATTACTTATTAGAAACCTAAAATTTGGGACATTCAGGTTAAAGCCCGTGATGTGCTACAAATTTCTTGAGTGGGCATTTACACAACTGTAAAACATCAAACTTGTTCCATCCTCACTTCAACAGATATGATGAGAATATATATTATGCACTGGGAGATGAAAAAAAATCTAGGTAAGAACAAGGTATTGGTGACACTAACTACTTGATTTAATTGCTAAGATATGCTAAATCGTGTATTTATAAAATATAAAAGGTTAGAACTCAAAGTGATTTAAAGGAAAAAAAAAAAGCGTGTGATTTTAAGCACAAAGGAAATAGCAAAAGCACAAAACTGTAACCTCAGAACAAACAGGACTGTGTTTCATTAGCTCTTTCACTTGCTGGGCTGCACAAATGCCAGTGCCCTGTTTGTCAGCACACAAATTACTACACTTGTGGCTTTTCAGATTGGCAGCCATTTGATTTACGTTATAAGAATCCTCTAACCTGGATAATTAATTCAGAAACACTACTGTGTTTTGAAATACCATCCTCTTGATCACTTGATAGTATAAAAGGGAAAACTTCACTTTCTATCCAAGCACCTGTCTCCTTCAAAAGTGAGAGGCAATCTCCTTCTTCAGAAAACTGAAAAAAAAAAAAAACAACAAAAAAACCAAAAGTTTGCCAATTGTCTTTCCAGTTATTTTTGAATTTCCAGCTCATTCTGAAAGCTACAACCCTACCTTGTGCTGAAGATGAATACTCAACCTGCAAAAGAGGCTGAAGGCTCTTAGGCTAGTTGCTTGATCCCAGCTACCAGAATCTGCACTAGTTCCTTTAAGGATTGAGCCAAGAACCCCCTGAAATATAAAGGTTTGCATTTATATTTTTTGGAAAATCCTTTCAAATGTTTCTTTTCTCAACAGCTTAAAAAAATTTAAAAAAAAAACAAAAAAAAACCAGCAACAACAAAAAAACCCAAGAAAATAATAAGAACAAGAAATGACCAAACCCCAAAAAGCAACAAGCTTACTTTCCATTATTCCACCTTGCCATGCCATAACTGATTTTCAGACTATCTCTTATACATATATTCCAAAAGTCAGGTCCCCTAAAAACACGCATCACTAGATCATAAAAGCATTGAGACACCTAAAACTGACAAGCTGGTTAAAATCTATAAACAATTCTCAACTACTATACTTCTAGTTTAGAATATTTTTTGAAATACAAAGCAAAAGGAAAACATTTTTACAGAGGGAGAGGGGATCCTGGATGTTATTTATTTATCCTTGTAGGTCTTTACTTTGACTCAGGCAATATATGATGGCCAGCATTCTTTTATAAGCACTGTTTATGGCCAGGAGAATACTACCTTTGCAGCACTGAGGATTTTCAAAAGTTTCTTCAGTTTCTTTTTATGAACAGAAAGCAGGCAATCACGATTGACAGGATGAGTCAGTAAATAGTCAATGTAATCAATTGCTAAGCCTGGCTTTGATTCCTGTGTTACGTGGATTTGCACTCGGCGTCCAGATCTTTTAACATTCTAAACAGGAACAAAACACAAAACCAGTGCAATACTGTCAGTATTTTTACAACAAATAGTTGTTAGTGTTTTATGTTTATTTATTTCTTGAAGTTAGCACTTTACAACGAATTTCAAAGCAGAGAAACATTTATCATGTCTTATTCTATTAAGAAAAAATACGCATGATGCCTTCATATAATCTGGTAATTCCTGAGTTCTTTGCCACATGCATATGCATACCAGTCTTGGGGTCAGCGTGTCAGACAACCAGTCACAGGCTAATTCCATAATATGCCCCACTTGACCCCAGCGACACATGCAGTCGATCAGGGTAGAATATTTGCTTTGGTCAGCTCCACAGTCAATATTTCTGAGTCTGGAAAGCACACCACAGCTTAAAAGAAAATAAACAAAAAGAGATGCATTAGCTTTATATCCATAAGTGCAGAAAAATCCAAAGAAAATCAATTGGTGTAATACAAAAAACAAGATTCACCAATGGCTCAGACTGGTACTTGCACAGCACAAATTTTACAAACTTCTCACATTTTTTTAGTGGATTAATTTATTCAAATGGGCACTTAAAACATCAGGCTGTGAAACATTCGCAAATACAGTCAACAAGAAATTTCACGTAATTCATATTTGGTATTTCAAAAGAGTACCTGAATGTAGGAACAGCAGCAATGGGCATAAAGGATGCCAGAATAACCAAAGGAGCCATGCAACGCTCATCCTAGGATAAAAAAAGGACACTGTATGATGTACATGTCCAGGCACACACATCCACACAAAACGAAAGAGGGTGCTGAAAAAGTATAATTACATTTCCTCAAATTAAAGATTTCCCTTTTTTCATTATAAAAGGAACAGAAAGAAGCTCATAGCAATCTGTGGTTTGCAATCAAAACGTGTAAGTCCTATTCTCAGGTCAATTATCAATTATCTTGTAATTCAGCTTTTTGAAAAACTACCATGAATAGTTATGGCTCTGTTAGATTAATAACCATTGCAAAAGAACTACCAACTCTACCTTATTTTTTTTTGCCAGCAGTGACCAATGTTTAATTGCACAACCACGACACCACCTAACACCTCTCAAGGATCCAGTGCCTTAAATGAATATTCACTCACACAGCTAATTTATTAAAAAGACTCTAAAGGAGTTTATACAACAATGGTAATGTTAAATGCACTATTATTCATTACAACATGTCATAACACATGCTTTAGGCCATGAAATAATCTCACTCAGGTTATACAGAAACTAATCTATACGAAAGACTCTTCAAAAATTGTGTATCTGTATGTCCAAGCTTCATGAAAACAGTCAAATGAAATTATTACCTACTTACATATTCCAAGTTCTAAAACCTTTTCAAAGCTCATATTTTTAAAAACACATTTGGTGTATCTTTGCTGCAGAATATTATGTAGCAATGAACTGCTTTTCACTCCCTCATTATCTAATGCAAAGTTGAAGCATAACAGGCAACATCACTCAGTATGTTCAGCACAAAAGCCACCAACTAAAAAACAGACATCCAGCAGGTAATTCTTCCAAATATACTCCAGGTGCAGCAGACACTATTAGCCACTCTCAAAAGACAGTATCCTCCTCCAGAATAACACTAGAACAGTTAGATAGACTGAATATTTGAACATTACTGATTTTAAATAATTGCCTATATCAAACCCAAACAATAAATAAATGCATCAACATATTATTAGAGAGTAGATTCAAACTAGCAGAAAACACAGAATCATAGAATGGCTTGGGTTGAAGGGACCTTAAAGATCCTCTAGTTCCAAACCCCTGGCTGTGGGCAGGGACATCTCCCACTTCATCAGGTTGCTCAAAGACCCATCCAGCCTGGCCTTAAACACCTCCAGGGCATCCACAAGTTCTCTGGGCAATCTGTACAAATGTCTCACCATCCTCACAGTAAAAACCTTCTTCCAATATTTCATCTGAACCTACCCTCCTTCAGTTCAAGGCCATTCAGTCTTGTCCTGTCACTACATTCTGTTGCATATCTCCGTCTTTCTTGCAGGGTCCCTTCAGGTACTGGAAGGCCACAATTAGGTGGCTTCTCTTCTCCAGGTTGGACAATCGCAATTCTCTCAGCCTTTCCTCCTAGGAGAGGTGCTCCACCCCTCTAATATCTTGGTGGCCTCCTCTGGACTCGCTCCAGCAGGTCGGTATCATTCCTGTGCTGAGGCCCCAGGGCTGAAGCAGCTCTGCAGGTGGGATCTCACCAGAGCAGAGCAGAGGGACAGGATCCCCTCCCTCGACCTGCTGCCCACACTGCTTTGGATGCAGCCCAGGACACAAAACTGGCTTTCTGGGCTGTGAGTGCACATTGCTGGGTCATGTCCAGTGAAACAGGAGCCTCAGCTGCTTCAGGTCTGTACCAGAGTTTGGGGGGCAGTGGGTAGAAAAACATGTGGACTCACACACACTGAGTATTTATACTGCAATGACACATTTTCATTTACTGTTTTCCAAAAGTTCTAAAAACATTCAAAAGAACAGAATCCAAGAAAACCTTACAAGGAGAGCAATTTATTGCATAAGGATTTCTGAGTTGACTATTTAGATCATGGTTCAGCAGTCAGACACTGCATTTGGAGAATAGCTTTTACACATTTGTGGAATTCCAAGAAACTTGTTATTGTTTATGGTTTATAGCAACAATGGAAAAGAATACTTCATCCTATAAAAGCAGATAAAAGACATAAAATATGAAAGCATCTGAAGAAAATAATAAGAAAATGCAAGAAAACCTAGTCTTTCTTTACCTTAAATACTTTAAAGTATTCAGGAAGTACAGAAGCAAATTTCCTGATAGCATAATCTTTGACCTCTTCATTGTGATCGAGTGCTTTGTAGATACTTCTCCAGAGAATTACAATAACCTCCAACAAACTTGCCATGCTGGCCACATCATTCAGGGACAACACATTATCCAACACCTGAAATACAAACACTTAGACAATATTACTTATATTACCTATTATATTCTTAAATATAAATTTAAGTTAAGATAAGGTTTCAAAAAAGCCCTGAGCATCCTTCTATTCATTTTACAAAGGCATTGTGATTGCTGTAGAACATGAACTCCACAGTTTAGTCTTACTCTCTCTAACTTCACATATCTTGCAATAGTAATTTTTTGAATACTCTAATTACAAAATCAAACCAATTTATAATTAGTACTGGAATTAGGGTGGCTCTTATTTCTTCTGTTTTATCCTACCTACTTCCCCAAATTTCTGCTATTGCAGGATATGAAAACATGATAATCACAGTTCTGCCCTTCTAATTCCACAGATGTCTGAGGTCTTCCCCTTAGATTTCTGCCATAGCATTAACTGCCTATGCCTCAGATGAAGCACCACAGA
The DNA here is from genome assembly GCA_035584735.1 of Pseudotriccus pelzelni. Classification (NCBI taxonomy): domain Eukaryota; kingdom Metazoa; phylum Chordata; class Aves; order Passeriformes; family Tyrannidae; genus Pseudotriccus; species Pseudotriccus pelzelni. The sequence continues at coordinate 8,367,295 of JAWMRA010000078.1, forward strand.
AAAAAAAAAGTCACCAGAACTTAGATTAAAGTGGACTTTCTTACACTTGTGTTCTCCTTTTCGCTTTCATCATCACTGTCATCCTCATCACTGTCACACTTCCTTGCTTTCTGGATGCAGGCATTCAAGCAGCGCCGAATAGTGAGCATCAATTTAGCTACATTTTAAATAGAATAAATTAGAAATTTACTATTTTTAACAATGTTGCTAATAAGTGCTTCTAATTATAAAGCTGGAAAGCCAGTATGAAAAAAGCAGGCAGCAGAACCAGAAATAACTAGGAAAAAAAAGGAGATAAAGAAATGGAAAAATGTGAATATGTTTTATATCCTCAAGTATGAAGAAGAAATGGCAACATTATCCTCAGGTTCTCTAATTTTACTGGTTAAAAAATGTACTAAAAAAGAAACCCAAAACCAACAACCACCTTATCAAACCCAGGAAGAGGAAGCTCCCACAACTCCTACGTTTATCTGGCATAGCTGTTAGTTTAATGCCCTACATTTGAGAGCACATCCCGTCCTACAGCAGTTCCCATTCTTTGGAAAAGATAGAGCAGCCCAACCATCACCCTGCTGAATGAGGAGCTCAGCAGGAGTGGAAGGGTTGTGCCCACTCTGGTGAAAGTACAACCAGCTGATTTCAGAATCATGTGATTTCTAACTCCCCTACCAAGGTAAATCAGTCAGGAGGACACAGCTTGGGCATTTCACCCAATCACTCCATGCTGACTACTTGGTTTTTATCAGAGCTCCTCTGAAACAGCATTTTCCCAATTTTACTTGGTTCAACAGCACTTTTCTGAAAAGCAGCAACATTCTGTGCACTACATGCTCTTCTCCCTGAAACTTCCTGAAGCTTTTAATAGAAAGGAGGGCTTTTCAGATTTTCTTCGAGCAACCTGAAAATGCTGATCCACAGAAATCACAGATAATCAGATTACCAGACAACTATTTTCAGCTTCTACAGAATCTTTCACATGCAGATCTCAAATCACTTAGGGCACTGGGGTATTTTGTTACGTTATTTCTACCTGAGAAATAGATAACAATTGAGATAGTTTTAAGCTAGGTGTAAGGAGAACGGGGAACAGAGGGACCTGGCTGGAGTGTACAGTACTGCACCTAAGAGCAGAAACTAAAAGCTTTGAAAACTCACAAGGTTTTGTACTTTACCTATATTGGTGGGGGAGGTATATTCATAAGCATACTGATAGAACTTTCTGGCTGCTGCTGGATTCATCTGGATCAGAGTGACACAGCGCTCACACCACACATCCTCAGGTTGGTTAATGGGAAAGAAGGAGTTGAACAGGAGGTTCACGATGCGCCGTGACACGGGCCGTGAATCCACCTCAAGACGAGTCAGAATATCCTCCATGGGACAGATATTCCAGAACTTTTTGAAGGAGAAAAAGATATTAAAGGAGTTAAAAAAGACAGAGGAAAAAACAATCCCCTTCATTAAGTGTTTTCCACATCAATAGTCTCAAGCAGTATGAGCAGCATTTCCCAGGAAAGCACGAGCAGCTTTTATTTTTACCAACCACCAGCATGTTCTGGGGTCACATTCTGCTGCACTTCTGATGCACCTCCAAATCTCCTGCTATCTCTGACATACTGATAAAATTCTGGGTCAAGCAATTGCAGCTCAATACACCTGCAATGCCAAAGCAGTTCCACAGATACAGGGTAGAATTATTTACTCTACAAAGATATCACCTCCAGATACAATTATTTGTCGTTATGTGCCATATTTCATATTCTCATCACAGGACCAAGTAGGACCAAGCTACCTATCAGGATTGTATACACCCTAAAATCCTCTTTAAAACAACACCCTTTCCAAATCCATCCCAAACCACAAGTGCATCCCATCCTTAGCAGAGCTCTAGTTTATTTGTACACAGAAATCAAAGGCTGTGAAATCCTCAAAATATATATAGCTTGTTATGCCACCAGTAACACTACTTACTCCTGCAATTTTTTTAAAAGATCCTGAATAAGTTATTCTGTGCATTTCAGATTAAAACAAACAAAAAATAACAAACAAACAAAAAAACCACACCAAAAAAAAAAAGTTTCTTGGCATTGAAAAAAAATATTTTATTCTGGAGTAGAAATATTTGCAGCAGCTAATTACCCTGTAAGTTCAAACTATGGGCATTCCTACTAGAACTGTCATAAGAAGAAGATCCTTGTAATAAGTATTAAAGTGAACCCAGGAATTACCAGAGATACATATTACAGTTTTTAAATAAATAGGAAATTACTGAAAAACATCTAACACGATGATTTTTTTTCTTTTATGTAAACCTGATCCTTCCTTCCTTGAAAAAAATCCCTGAAGCTGAGGATTACCTTTTTTCCTCTGTCTTTAACAGCAGCAAATTCAGAGTAATTCAGAGAAGCCAAAAAGATAATTTGTTTGAACTTTCATACTGAATGACAAATAACTTTAAACCAAGAATTTTTTAATACATTTAACAGTAGCGTGAATACTTCATTTTTTCAGAGACTGTACACAAAGTAACAACATTAAACAATCAATATAAAGCATTGTTGATATTCAGTACAAGTTAAGAACAGCTTGACTATATTTTACTATACAAATAACTGATGCTAAGGGATCAAGTCATGACTGTAGGTGCCAGTCCTTCAAACAAATCACACTGCTGTATCATATCTTATGAGGAGTTAAAACCCAGCACCAGAAGAAGTGCTGAGTATCTGTGACGTTACAGAGCGATGTACAAATGAATACTAAAAAAACCACAAGAAGATTATCAGATGTTAGGGGATTATGCTTGCTGAGTATTTTTAAAATAATAAATAATAACCATAGAAATCATGATTAAGATTTCAGAGTCCAACACTTTCAGAACAGGTTCTGTGATCTTCTGTTTGTTGATTGAGTAAACCAAGCCATACATCTCCCAACACACAGGTCAGCGGAGCACTCGGGATACCACCAGCATTAAGAGCATTACTACAGCAAAGCACGTATTTCTTTCCCTTTAGGAATACTGCAGTAATCTCAAAATGTACTTTTTTTTTTTAAAATAAATGCCTTGATTTTATCTCCTTGCTATTTATCAAGCATCACACATCCTACCTTAGCAGCCCTGGTAGCCTTAATTTTCAGCAGCATGTCGACAAAAGCCACTCGCACTTTCTCCGAGCTGTCACGAAGGCTGTTCTTGGTCACTGGCAGGAGATGTTCCAGTAACGGATGGCTTAGGTTGTTGTCCAAAATTACTGGTAGGCACTGAAAAAGAAACACCAAACCAAAACCAGAAAGAGTAGGTTTGAAAAAATATCTGGGTAAAAACTGTTGAACTGGACCATGACCCTTCTAAGATTAAATGAAACAGGGACAGATACTGTACTTGCATATTTTTCTTGTAATATTCTTTAGCAAAAATTGCTTTGGTTATTTCAAATTTCCAGTGAACTGTTCACTGAACTCATTTCAGCTGAAGGAGCTTCAGATCTTCAGCAGGGCCACAATCTTGCCTTCTACCCGAGAGCACACTGTCAAGTGTTTTTTGTGGTAGCAATATCAGCTCCCTAAACTCTGCTGATTTCAAATTAAAAATACATACTTTTTTCCCAATTTATTTTTAAATCAGCACTTTCTGCTGTCCAGTATAGCCCCCATGCAGCTGTAGAAGAGCAAGTGAGGATTAGCATGAAGATTGCTCCAATTTAAGGCTGAACTGATACAGACACACAATCTTCAAGCGAAAATACTGCTCAGAGAGTTCATTTTCCTGTCCAAGCTATCAGTTATTTATCATATGTCCGAAAGATGTAGATGAACTAATTCTAACATACTGAACAATGCATGGGATGAGGCATTACCAGAGAAATAGTGTGGAATTACATCCATGCTAAGCTCAGAAACGTGAAGTGGGATACAAAGTCCTGACTGTGCACATCTTGGGACACGCTAAGGCCAATGTCATGGAAACATCCTGGAACCTGCCTGCAGATGTTGTCAAGTCTAAGCATCATTTCTAATAGCTAAAATAACTGAATTATCCTGTGCAAGCCTGGAAATGCAAAGTTGCTGAGAGTCAGAAAGCCCATCCGTTACTATTTTAAAAGGCATTTGTGTATTCCAAATGCGTGGCTTTTATAAAGCATGTAAAACTGCCATGTTTTAAGAATTTTATTGCCCAAGTCATTTTGCAGGACAAGTCATTTCCTTGACTTAAATGATCCTAGAAACCTGCGCATCAAGTAAAATCTAAAAATGACCGGAATTATTTTAATGTAGAAAAGTTATTTACCTTAAAAACAGAGCACCGAACATCAGCAGATGATACATCATATGCCAGCTCCCCAGTTATCTTTTTTAAAAGATCGGTAACAATTACTGAAGGAATCATCTCCCAGTATCTGGATGTTATCTGAGTAACTCCGAGTATCCCTGTAGAGCGGACAACAGGATGAGGATCGTCCAAGAGTCTCTAAAACAAACAGAAGAATAATGTGAGTATATGCATTATTGTGACTGTATTGCTGTTTGACAGGAACCTATTATAAACAGAAAGCATTCCACCCATTACCTTTTGATCATTATGCAAATTGTCAGACCATAAAAGAACTGCAATATAATTAGTCCTTCAAGGCATTTTATTATAAAGCAAACTAAGTAACTTAAATTAGATGCAAAATTAAGATACCTATTGGTCAACTTTTTTAATTGGACTTCTGAAATTTATTTTTTAATAGATCATATTAAGTCTTATATTTGTGATTTAATTAAGAATATTTAGACTTTTACTAATATGAGTTTACCCTGATCACTGCTGCTATGCAGCAACATAAAAACATTGAAATCCATTCAACTATCTGATGTTTACTCAGGATTCCTAAAATATTTTCTTAATGAAAATACTACACCCATTCTCACCCACCTAGACTGTTAAGGCATTTTTTACGTTCTTAGCTCTATTATACTTAATTTCAGAAGCATTTAGAAATACAGTACTCAGGTTTCATTGAATGTTTCCGTATTAAATTGCTCTCTTCACCAATCCTAGATCCAGTCTTTCAAAAGCACCTCTCATTCACAGATTAATGAATAACAAACCCAAATATTTCCTTTTCATACTTGAAAACGCTGTGTGTCACCAGATATGAACATACCATAAAAATTTAAAATATTACTTTATTTTTGCATTTTCTGGAACAAAGACCTGAATTTCCCTGCAAATCCTATCCAGAAGTTTCAGATGTTTTAATTGCATCAACAACTTCTTTTTGAGTTAGCTGTCATGAAAGTTTAATTTTTAACATTTTTGTTTCATGAAAACTTACAAAAAGCTCTTCAAACTGTTTCTGAATTTCACTGTCCATCTCTTCAGCATTAAAATTGGGATCACGAAGAGGAAACGCATCAACAAACAAAAATGCTGCATTTGCTCGAACTTCTGAATTTCTGACCTGTTACGATGTAGGAAAACATATTTTTTCAGTAAGAACAGACTGTTAATAACCAGAGGCACATCCTGTCAAATACTGCCCTCCCAACACTTTTAGCCAGTTAGTGTTTTTAAATAAGCAGATGGAACAGAAAAATTTATAAGTGCAGGGGAGAACTTATGATCAAATATGAGTTTTAATGTTTCACTTTACATTTCAGTAACACCTGAGTTATTGTTACAATCAGCTTTCAAAGAATATCAACTTCAATGACCCTGAAGAGTCATAGTCAGAGCCCTTCTGCTTTCTGTAGTGCTGAATAAATTAAAAGCAATTGGGATTTCCCTTGGTTGCCCTAAAGCTCCTCTTCGGGGCAGAAGAATTTTGAATTCAAGCAGATTAAATTACAGAATTGATTAATTTGCCTGTCAAGAGACAGGTGGTTTAATTGAAAAGCTCAAGCCTATTTCTTCTAGAAAACAGTGTTTAGTAACTAAGCATCAGAAAGCCTGGAGAGCAACTTATCCAGCATAAACGTATTCATTTCTGCATCTGTGCACAGAAGGAACAGGACCATGTTCTGAGCTCCAGGCAGCTCACCAAAAATCAAAAATCTATGGCAAGCCTCACAACCCTCAGACATTGCCCCGCTGGTTGTAGAGCCCCAAATGCAAAGCAAAATGACAAAGGTGGATACTTAGACACTCCTTCAGCGAAAGATAACTGACCTTGTGGACTCTTAAAGAACAGAAAAAGAGCAATAACAAAACAGTAATAAAACAAGCAAAGTAGGCTTAATTCTAACAGCAAGAAAAGAGACAGTTCAGGGAACCTCCTGACTATTCTAATAACCAATTTTCTTCTTCCCTTGTCATAAGGAACATTCAGATCAAAGGCAGGGAAAAGAAACATGATGATAACCCTGCAATATTTAGACTTAAATAAACTAATAACAACTAAACCCAGAAAGATACGAAAGAAATGAGTAACAATTATTTCATTTACAGTCTATTTTGTATGTCTCTCTTGGACCAATCCTGATATGCTAGATCACATCTCTGGGTAGAACCAGAACATTCCAAATTCTTCAAGTCAATAAAATTAATAGCAATTCTAAATTGAATCCTACAAAGGCAAAAAAGCTACATACATACATTCTTTAGTTAGGGACTTACTTATGTTTTATTCATTCATCATGGATAATGCAAACAATTTAAAGTTGGAAAGATCATACAATTCTTAATTCTATCCTACAAAGCTGTAGAAAATCCTTTAACTTTGAGCTTGTCTATACTTAAGAATTAACACAAAAGAAGCTAATATGTGAATTCAGGGTGAAATAGCTCTTCTGCACTAATATTGCATGTGAAAATTAATTCAAATGTGTTTCTGTGCAATAACCTAGACCTTGTCTACCGTGGCCATTCCAGAAAGTTAATTCCATAAACTTTCTAAGTGCATTACACTGAATTCCATTAAGCTCACTTTAATTCTGAACTGAGTACCCACAGTTCAAATTCCTGCCTTTAATTAACTGGAATTTATCCCAAATGTGTTTGCATATTCAAGCTCGTAGTAGAGTAAATGTCTTCACAGAGGTAGAACCTAAGACTTTAAATTCATATCCTGTTTTAAACCACAATGACTTTTCCATGCAACAGCCTGCAGTTATTTAAATGACTGATATTTCTTTATCTTTATGCTTGTACTATTCTGAGGAATTTTCAGAATCTTTTCTAACAATATTTTAATTTTTTCCTTCATTTAATTTTCAGAGCTCTCTTTTAAATTTCATCTGGTCTTACAGATCCTAAAATTCACTTCCAATTATTTAAAGCACTGTTTCCCCAGTACATATTAGTTTAAAAGTGTGGGATGTTAAAAAAAAAAAAAGACAACCAAACACACCACTTTAAAGGACTTGCTTCCTTCAACAGCTTGAATTCCTGGAGGAGTGGTTCTTGACTTTTTGAGCTTGATAAGAAATAGCTTAATCACTACTTATCTCACATTAAATATCCATATTTTTATATCCATATAGCTTCTTATACTAATAACCAATTACTACAAAACTATCTCCGTTATGTTTGCATGACACCTACTTTCCATAATAAAGACATGAAAAAGATGAAGAAGTTACATATGGGCTTATATTATAAAAACTTCAAGTTGCATAAAGGCTCATAAAAATAAGTGTAGGTAGGACCCCAACAGAAGCTGGTGTGAACTAAGTATTTGCAAACCAAGCCATTTAGGAAGAAACAGAGAACTCCAAATGTACATTCTCAGTTTAAAGATTCCAGAGATGAAATCAAATAGTTTCAACACAAACAGTTCTGGAATTTGTTGCATTCTTACAACTGAAGTATTTTGGCTTTCTGCGAGACGGAGGGGCAAACATGTCCTTGTTTCATAACCAGTATTCTAGAACAAGATTTGTTCTTCACTGTATTAAATTAGGGACTTGGCTAAAATAGGAGCATCAAACTGGTTATCTAAATTTAAACTGGCATTTCAAGCTTTGCAGTAGAATCCACAAGGATTCAGTAAGGACAATTACAAGCTTCCCTTCTCAGCTCTGCATCTTAAACTACTGGTGATTCTGAGTCACAGCAACAGTTACTTCAAAACACCAAACACTCCAGCAGTACTGTAAGATTTGCTCCAGCAATGGAACCAACCACTAGTGATGTAACAATTAAGAGTAGCAGCTGTTAAAAATTTTAACCACTTCTAGAATCAGTGGAATTCTCCCACCGTCTTGCTGCAAATCAGTAATTGACCTTTTTCCCCCTCAAGACGTACCTTTGTCCAAATAAATCTGTGCAGATTTAGTAAGGCTTGACAGAATGTTCCTCCAAAATACTGCAATCTTATATTTAAGTTCTGGCCTTTGGCAAATGACCACTTATCTCCATTTACAGATAGCAACTCCTCTAAGAATGGAATAGTGTTTTGTTTAACCACTCCCAAATTGTTTCTGCAACACTAAACAAGAATTTTGCCATCCTATCAAAGATCAATTAAACCTCTTATTCTTTTTAGGGACAAAAAGAGTAGAAACTAAAGGAAGCCATGTTTTGTAGCTAATATTCTCTTGCAGTAGGAACATACATATTTCATCCAGAAGGTTCCTTTTTTATGTTAATTCTAAAAGGATGGGATCCAACCATGAATGTAAGACCAAATAACACACTGGGCTACCACTGAGCCTGTTCATCTTCTCACCTCTATCACAAGGTTCTTTAGACACCAGACAGTTCTCAGCTCCTTCCTGGAACTCATATCCATTTTAAGTAACTTTTTAAGTTGATATCAAGTCCTTTCAACTTTAAGAATTTCAAACACTTCTCCCACAGCTACAGAATCAATCAGCAAATGAAACTGTAAATGTTTAACAGCACTTGACTTGGCTGTAACAAATGGGATGTGTGTGCTCTCACAATCAGGGATTTCATAACCTCAGACAAATAAAAGCTGTTCACAAAGCTGGAAGTTTGGCTCATCCTAATGACAGTGTGTAACTGAGTGGGCAAACTGCAGTAGGGCCCCTTCAGTCTGTGCATGCAATAAACACGCACATACACTGTAAAAGTGAACAGATTTCACGCCAAACACGTGATTAAAAGCATAGCCACGGCACGAATGTCTGCATGTCCAATCAAAGTGGAATAAAAGTTTTTCTAATACTCTAATAAATTGAGTTGTATTCTAAGGCTGGTATGTAACCAGAAGGTGAGAACGAATCCTCCTCTGACATCTTGGCTTTTATCAACAGAGCACTGAAAATTCCCTAAAGAACTTGGAAAACAGAATACAACATTACACAAGATTTCCAAATTGAGAAGATGCAATCATGGAAAGCACTGCAGGTATCTGTGAACAAAACTGAATTACAGAAGTAAAACATATGAACAAATGAGAATATTGTTGTGCATACTCTGCCTAATTACAACTCGAAAAGTTACTCAGCTACATCTGAGAGGTTAAACACTGATTTTGTTTTTTGTAGCCATTTCATTTTAGGAGTAACTAATAAAACCAGAAGATGTGGGAGGGACCCAAAATTTATCAGTTAGAGACAAACAGTCCCATTTTCTGGAAAGGATAATTACCTTCAGTGCTCTCCAAAGGATAGGCTGATACAATCTATAGAGCATTTCTTCTACTCCTTGACGAACTCTACTTTGTTTATGAAAATAACTCAGCATCTAAAGAAAAACAAACAAACCAGTCTCAAAACCCATTTTTAGCAGTATTTTACATTCAAGAAGTGATAAGAAGTTCAAAATTTATGTAAGACCAAGGAGTTTTTGTAATATGGAAAATGATAAAATTAGACATACTAATTGAGCCTATATTTTATTAAAGACTCAAAAGTAATAAAACTAAATAGATCTAACAAATATCAAATTTTATAACTTTATAGATCTATGAATAAGAAAAAGCAGTGGCTAGAGAGTTTCACAGAAACAACTCGTACTTTGTTATGTAAAAAAGTGTTTTTAAAGTAACTATCAGAAACACTTTGAAACCATCAAATTATCAACTACAGATAAGTAAGCCTTTTTCTGTTAAGAACAAAGGAACATTATTTGGTAAGTGGAGTTATCCAAATACAAATCTACAAAGGTAATACATTTTTAGTTCGTTGATAACAACAAAATATCAGCACTCCTTGGGACTCAAAACCTTGCCTAGTTGGCTAAAGATCCTCTTCTTTTTGTTTCTAAATGACACAGAAAAGAAAGTGGAAGACAGAGCAGAGTATAAGAAAGAACATCAAGTAACTTCATATGAAGTAATTCTTCCACCCAAAACACTGGTCAGTTTGAAAAGTTGACCCTCTAGTGGTCAGTACTTCAATTATTCACAGCTACAGCTGGATGGGGAAGCCTGGGAATAACATCCACAGAAATGACACTCCAGGGAAAGAACAGCTTTTTTCTGGGTTTTGAATACACTGGAGTAAAGACATGGTACAATTTATAAGAGACTATGTAGCTCCTGTTTCTACATGATAATAAGGGATACAACCCAGGATTAATGGCAAACCAAGACTGTTTTGTAACAGATTTCATCAGAACAGTTGAGTATCAAACATTTGCAATCAATACGGAGATCTGTGTTACAGCTAGAACTTTGAATTCAGAGGGGAGAGTTACATGTGCTGCCCTCCTCTCCTTCACCTCTCTTTCAATAAATAGGAAGCTCAAACTTTGCTCAAGTGAGTGACTGTGGCTGGTTACTCTCCCAACTGCTACAGGTGCTTCTGCATTCTCAAGGACCATTTTAAACCAAATTCCTGCCTACTGAAAAAGAATACATCATCCACATTTATTCTGAGACCCACTCTACTTTCAACACAAAAACAGATTTATTCACCATCCTCTTTCAAGATCAGAAGCTTCTGAGCCTGAAAAACATGAAATGCCCCGTCAAAAGTGTATTCCATCCATCAGGAATCACAAGACAAGGAAATCCTACATGTATGAGAACATAAAACAGAACAACCCCCCCAAAAAACCAAACCAAACAAAAAAGCCAAAAAAAAGCCAAAAAAGCCAAAAAAGCACTGTGCGCTGGTTTGTCAAGACACACATTGCACATACTATACACTCTAATGTCTGTACATTTTGAGAAAAGCACGGGAGGTGAAGGAGCATTGATCAAATACAAATGCCTTGTCTCAAAAAGCTTTGGGCACTTCTCATTCTGCTTCAAATGTTTTTGCTCATGAATAAAAGCCACAGACAGACAACTAGAATCTCTAACTGAATCAAAGCCTATCTCTATAAATATATATAAAACCCCCTTTATATAATAAAAAGGAAAAAAACAAGTTTCATTTCAGACCTATCTACTACATTTGCCTCAAGAAGGTTATGACTTTTCGTCCCTATGATCTCTGGAAAGGTCAGTTCTCCAGGTGAAGAAAGCTTAGACAGCAGACAGCAAAACTTATTTCTGGCACTCTGGAAAATCCCCTTGGATTTATACTTTTGAGCACCAAAGACAAATCTGGTACAAAACTATAAGGAGGTTCCACGTCAAATTTGTTCTAACACTGTTTCTCAGAACATGCTATTTTTTTCTGTATTTGTGGTGTGTTGGCCACAGCCACCAGCCAAGCACCCACAGCCATTCACTCACTGTCTGCTCTGTGGGGTGGGAAGAGAACTGGAAGAGAAAAGCAAAGAAGGTCACAGGTCAAGACAAAGACCCGTAAATGAAGTAAAGAGGACTAAAAAAATCCCCAAACAAGTGATGCAAATGCAATCACCCCCCACCTCCCACAAGCAGACCAATACTCAGCCAGCCTCCAAGCAAGGACTACCTCCCCACAATCCACTTTCCCTGTTTTTATTGCTAAGCATGATGGTTATATGTTATTTAATACCCTTTTGGTCAATTTGGATCAGCTGCCTCAGCTGTGACCCTCCCAACTTCTTCCTCATCCACAGCCTACTCCCTAGGGAAACAGTAGGGAAGAGAAAGCCTTGACACCACGTGAGCACTGCTCTGCTTTACAGGAGCTTACCTCTCTAACTTTTGAATGAAAAGAGGAACTCCTGGGAAGATGAATTCCATGATACACAAAATCCTGGATGCAGTCGTGTTCCAGCACCTACAGTAAGAACACACACATGCTACTGTTAACACAATAAAACAATAAGTACTGTAGCTGTGCAGCAACTATTATGCTTTAAAACAAGCAACTGAAAATAGCCTTTGATGTTATTTCTTACTTGACTTCTGCTTGGCCCAAACTTTTCCAAGCTGGAGGCCTGTCTTCTTAAACTGATTTTCAAAATTTCAGAATATACAACTAATCAAATTACCAGAATCTAAAAGCACCCCCACATGGTAAGTAAAGAAGTTTTTGGTATCTGAAATTTTGCTCTATAATTGTGATGCTATGATTAGGCTTTTGATCCTCTCCATGGAAATCCACAAAAACTCGATCAATACTTGAGCTATCAGCTATACAGACTTGCACACACTGAATAAAAGCTTCCTCAACTCAGATAAGTAGCGTGTCTATGAAAAACATGGTGTATGTGCATATGGGCAAATATTCAAAGCTTGACAAGCTGTTACTCCTTGACAATGCTGAAAGATGCCTTTTCCTTAGGAAAATAATTCCTTAAGGTTTGTTTAGGAACCTTTGTGAGGTTGAAAAGTTATCCATCTTCCCCATCCTGAAATTCAAAATTATACAAAAGAAATTTCAAGCACAGTGTTACCTCTATGAGTTCTCCTGACATCTTCTTCCAGGCCCTGAAGTAAATTTCTGAAACGTATTCCATCAAGGACCTGTATTAACATATGGAAAACACTTTCAAGCAAGGATCCCAACCATATCTATGTACAATTCATAAAGTTTTTATTAGTACCAATAGTATTTTTAATTCTGTGCATCAGCATTATTGAGATGAAATTGCCTTTTCAAGTCTACATTGATAATTCCAAAATAACTGTTAATTAATTGACCCAAACACCATTATATAACACAGGAAATATCTCTTATGGGGGGAGAGCCAAAACATTGGCACATATATTTTATCATTTGTCTCACAATGAAAGCCTTAAATTCTTTATACAGATATACAGGTATATATTATTCTAACTGAAAGCATTAGAAAGCCTCTGATTTTAATATAAATAGTTAATTCTGTAATATTTCATTAAATAATTAAAGAAAAAAAAATCAATTTTTTTAATCCATCAGTCAAGTTCTCAGGCTATGACTGATACTGAAAATCACTTCATGTGAGAACATCTGTATCCAGAATCCTATCAAATTAAATCAGAGGTTGCTCATAGGAAAAAACAGAAACCACTTATAAAAGAAGAAATGGACCTGGGATTGTAAGATGGACCTCTAAGCACTGCAAGTAACCCAGTCCAATTTCTATCAGTCATTTGCTTTAGCTAAGGCCAAACAAGCATTTTACTATACCTATAACTGTACCCCTAGGCATGTCAGAGACTATTAAATGAAGTTGCTGAAACCATATGGCAGTTATAGTCAGAGATTTGAAGGTTTCTGGGCTCTTATATATTTATCAATACATTGGGTATTTTCAGAGAGTGAAACAAACAAGATTTTAGCCAAGCTCTTAACCATCATTAAGTACCCTAAGTGTGATGCATACCTTGGAAAGAACTGTAATTGGTTTTTAACAGTTCCATGTATCATCCTAATGAAGTCTATATTCCAGCTGAACAAAAAACTCAGGAATCTTCTTCCCTGCGGGGAGAGGAAAAGAGGAAAAGAGCGAAAAAAAAAGAGAAGTCAAACCTAAGAGGAATTCCCACTTAATTAAGCGATACCTTAAAAATCAGTAAATACAGAGCTTAAAAATCAAAAGAAATTACATCTTTAATTTTAAAAGTGTAGGTGAGATGGAAAAAATTCGAGATTCTTAATTTTTAAACAGAATTCAATTCTCACTTATACTGTAGAGAAAACACAAAACAAATGGACACGTGGATTACACATCTCCTTGCACTTCCTCCATGTCCATTCTGTTCTGGCATGACGTCCATTAGTGTTCCATAATGACAAGGGACTGTGCAACTCAGGACCCTCATTAAGGCCAGAACACCAGAGCTCTGTCAAGTGCAGTGTCATTCCAGGATGACACTGTAATGACAGTGAAGGCACAAATAAAACACCACAACAACTCTACCAGCACTGGATAAGGAAACATTTTTTGAAGGAAGCCACAGGGAACAGCTGAGGACAATAAATGTTCTGATTAGCAAGGAGAGTTCCTGTGTGACTGCATGACAGGTAACATTGCAAACCTCCTGGAGTTGCTTTCATTCATGAGAACAGAAACACTTTTTTTCTCAAATTAGTTTTCTTTCACTTTAGCCAGTCAGAAACAATGACGACAAGTCTGACAAGCAACAGAATTTTTGTAAGTAAAGGCAGTGAAAAGCTATGGATGAAGGAAATTAGCCATTGCTTTTCCAGAATCAGCAAGATCTGCCCATGGAATTGGAGCCTTACAAAGTATCTGTACAGGCAGCCCCACTCCTGGTTCATTTTACAGATGAAGTGAAGGCACCTGGCTTCTGAGACTTTAAAATGCTGGATCATGCACAACAGTGAATCAGCCAGCTGTAAGGGTCCTTTGTACCTGTCAGCTTTCTAGTCAAAAATAAATCAGGAAAATTAATAAGGAAGGGCAACAGTAAAGAGCAGACTGGCAGAAGTGCAAAAGGGTCGCTGAACAATTAGCAGGAGTTCAGAGGCACTTACACTGAGACCTGGACCAATAATTGTATTCACACCTATGACAAAACTGAGAAAACAGAATGCCAGTCACACTTGGAGTTGGAATATCCCAGAGCAGTGGAGAGGGAAGGCATATAGTTAGAAACTGCCCTTTAGTGGAATTGACAGCTTAAATGCCTTTGGATCAAGAAGTAGTTCAGAAGATCATAAAAATCCAGACCTAAAGGCTAAATACAATATACAGATCCTTGTCTACAGGTCTGATGGAATCCTTCCTGTTGTCAATGAGAGTTGCTTCTATTTAAGAAAAAAAAAACAAACTTACTATTTCCTACTTTGGTGACCTAATATAGACATATATACGTATCTCTGAGTCCCAGTCGGTATGTCACACATCAACATCCCTGACAAACCAGCAGGTCAAGGGAGTCTTGGCCTACAGCTCCTGCCGCAATGAGGCAAACATGAGGACAGCCTCAAACTCACCTCCTACAATCCCAGCAGCAAGAAAGGTGATAAAAAGCCAACAAGTAGCTTTCAACTAATTCTTTTTTGCCTTAGATTTCAAAAGACTGAAAGCCTGATCCTGAAAATTATAGTGCCTCTAATTTAATCCGCTGCTTGTGATCAATGGATGTGAAATCATCACTGGGTTCAACATTCACAGTATCACAAGAGGTAAACCTCTGATAGGAGAGCAAGACTGAACTGTGGAAAGGAAAATAGGAATTCTCAAAGCTACCAACTTTGTGGCAGGTATCCAAAACCTGCACTATCAAACATCCCACCTAACCCACTTGCTACCTCTATTTTTAAAATGCCATATCCCCACACTGCCACAATCATGCAGCAACCTCAGAGTTCATTTTATGACAAAAGTTTGCATATTCCATGAAATAGAAGATATATATTTTAAACATGCAAGGAGGAGTTGGACCTTCAGACAATGCCAGGTGGTCTGGTCACCTAACCAGAAAAATGGATACCACCATCCTGGTGCACAAGCACAACCTAAAAACTACAAAGCAGCAATTGCTCAGTGAGAAATGTATGTAGTCAAATAAAATTATTCTCATTTTGCTGTAAAGTTCAGTTCTTTTTATGCTACTTCCAGCACAGACTATGGCAATGCAATCCTCTATATGGAATCATTTAGAAAGAAAACTATTTTGCTACAGTTATCTGTCTCCGATAAAAGAAAAAACTGCTTTTATGAACAGAATTATAAAAGGGAATGGTTTTAAGTATTTAGGGACATGCACTGAAAGCAAAGCACTTGGTTCTTATTACCCCAAGATACAAGAACCAGACTGAAGATTTAGACATATATTTTCACACTTTAGTGTGGAATAGAAATAAAGGTTTTTCCAAATGAAACAGAATATCAACCATTTACAGCCTGGAGTCAGAGCTGATTTGCCTCATGTTGCTACCTACTGTACTATAAATGCAAAACTATTAAACAAATCTCAGTGGCATAAAATCACAAAAAGATAAAAAATTGCTTACCTCTTCTTTCTTAATGTGTTTTACACTCATAAAACACTGAAGCAACAAGTCCTTGATTTCATTACTCTCCTCTGAATCATAATCAAAACAAAGTAATGTCTGATGTAGATTCCACAGACGAACTATATCTGCACCCTGACAGGAAAGAAGCAACCCCCATTATAGTGAGGAAGGTACTGCTTTAATGCACAGACACATTCAAAGGATTTTAAATAATGAATTTGAAATGCATTGTTAGGCAGAAGATTTCTAGATTGTAAAATTATGAGCATTAATTTCATCACATCACTGGGAAAAAAAATGTGTAGCTGAAGAAATACGGACTGCCACCACATGAAGAAATGCTGAAGTACAGAAAGAAATCTGCCATTTCATGCAAAATACATTAAAATCATCTTATTCCACTTCTGAAACTTAATACAATAAATGCAGTTACCAGGAAAAAACAGAAGCAAATGTAGTTATTAGGGAAAAAGAGAAGAAATAAATAAGCAAAGGACACGTCTATTGGGTTAGTGCAAAAGATGTACATCACAATAGTCCAAGTAACTCATGCATTTAAAAAAAAAAAAGAATTTCAGTCCAATAACAGAGAAGGAAAATTATTTGTAGAAAGATGAAGAGTAACATAAAATGATGCTTCCCACAAAACTTGTCTCTATGAGTAACTGAATATAATACGTAAATCCTGGATTATCTAAGAGAGTTATTTGCTATTAAAACCTTGGTCATTGTACTAGACAAAAGAGTGAAAAGATAAAAAAGAATGCAAAAAAAAAACCCAGTTCACTTGTGAAACGGATGCCAAAAATCTTTAAAGGTTGTTCTAGAGAAAGCAATATTTCATTGGAGGGATTATCTTTCTTGACGTATTAAAAAATAATCTGAAAGTCAACATAGCTTCAGCATACCACAGCAGCTTTATGCAGGCTTTTTCTTAGCAGAAGGGTAAATAGAGTCTTCCCCAGAACCTCCTTGCCTTCCAGTCCCTTCTGCCACCACATTTCACATACACGTTGGATAGCATCCTGTAGGATTTTTTCAGATGTCGGTAATGCAGGAAGAATATCTACAACAGCAATAAAATCATTATTTACTGCAATGAACCAAGTTATTCCTGTAAAACAGTAGCCTGATAGTACCCTAACTGTACCTGACAGTGTCAACCAGCTCTTGCCACATTTACACACCTTAATGGCTTAGTCTCACTGCAGGTATTTAGGCAGCTTTGTGACCTCTCAAGGTCTGGCCAAGTTTTTCAATCAGTAACAATGGAATCTTAAGTTTTGCCTTAAAAATAATATAAGCCACAGGATAATCAAAGTCACCTATCATTGAGTGAACAGCTGTGAGAAAGAAAACTATTTAAAGTTCCAACTTCTAACTTGTGCAGCTGATTCTTAAGTAAATGCTGCCTTAACTTTGTCTCAGTAAGAGCTCATATCAGTACTAACTTTGCTCCTGTGAATTCTGCTTCACAGGACAGTTGGATTTCAGTCAGATCACACAAACAGCCCACTATACACATTTGTAAAATGCTGTATTCTCTACAGATAAGTACCCACCATTTAATATAAAAACACATTCTAGAAGAGCTTTGTAGTTTACATTTTCATCCACTTCAGGTATGGAAGCAGTCACGACAGCTGTCACCCCTTGGATCACTGCTACAGTTTGTTTCTGAAAGAAAGCAATGTTGAGGAAACAATTCTGCCGTTTGTTTTGGACTCAGCAGATAATTTCAACAAGAAATAAACCCTGGCAACAGAGAGCAAAGCTCAGTTGTTATTATGCTTCCATTTTGAAGAAGGAGTATACTGGCACACAAACCCTGTAAAATAATAGGTAAAGGAATAGGTTTTCAAAGTACATCTGCTTCAAAAAGTTTGAAGAGGGCTTTCAGCTCCAGCCAGTAGATACCTGTGACTGCACATGTGTATCCATTCCTAAAAACCTCATCTGCAACAAACCCACTCAAACACATCCGTTTCAGAGCTAAAGAAACCTTAACTAGCAGGATCTTGTGCAACTCAGGAATGTGTAGATCTGCTCCCTTTGGATCCAGGTCCCTGATTCTGTAGGCCTCTGAATGTATGACTGATTTTCTACAAGCCTCCAGGTCTCCCTAATGGTTTCCCCACTACATTTCTTTTATTCCTTCAAAATTAAATAACTCTTTTGCACAATATTCTCAAGACTACATAGGCTACAGCACAAGGAAGTGTATGAGGGTCTGAGTCAGAGAAATTCTATATAGGCTACATTTGTGGAAGGGACATTCTAATCTGGATTTCATGATCTTCATTCGACAAAATGGCATAACAAATCAGGCAGTGAATTTCTTTTAGTAGATGCCAGATACTTAAGGAACATTTGCAATATCAACATTCATTTACTGAAGCAAGACAAACAAAAAAGCCCATGCAACTCTACTGAGAAAACTGCGTCACACCTTTCATAATGAAAATTATCACCAGATCTAGTCTTTTACAGTATAGACCAATCATAAGTTCTACTTAACCCAAGCATAAATCAGGTCAGTTAAAAATGGGCCAGGAGGTGATGTTTGGAACTGATCTTATTTCATGTTTCCAGATGCTACAGAAATATTTCATTTTATTTCCACAAAAATATGAAATACTCATCCTATTTTCATTTTACAAGGTTCTTACAATTTCTGGAGTTATCTCGACTACCATGTGATCTTCCCTTTTGTCATCTCCAGTCCTCGGGCACATTTCCACAGGGTTCTCCCTCAAGCTCTCTGTCAACAGCTGTGTCAGTCTCTCCCATAGTACTTCCTTTTGCTTTCGTGGCAATTCTTGAAGGAGTTCATTCAAGTCAAAATGATCAACGGTATTTTTCTGTGAATGGTCAGAAGATACCACACAGTTCCACATCAGTGAAGTGGCTTATATTTCATCATCATCTTTTCTAAAATTAACAGGTTTTTTTTACATCAAGGATTAACTTGCAGTTATAGAGATAAAATAACTTCTAGAAGTTATATTTTTTTTTTAAAATAGCATAAGGAATTCCTACTACTTGACTCTTCATCATGAAGCAAGAGTGCTGCTCTGGAGACAAAAGCCCTTGATAGCAATGGAGACAATTCCATACCCTTAGCTAGGATGCTCACAACTGCACAGAATTAAAGTCCCTGATCATATCTTCGCTATCTTAAATATAGATTGATGGTGGCTGTTGAAAGAAACTCCTCAGGCAAGGACTAGAAATGTAACAGTCAGTACATCCATAGGACACAGCACTACAGATTCAGGAGGAGGATCTGCACAGCAGGAAGGATGTTGAGGTGCTGGAGCAGGTCCAGAGAAAAGCAACCAGGCTGGTCAAGGGACTTGAACACAAGACCTACGAGCAAAGGTTGAGGGAGCTGGGGTTGTTTAGCCTGGAGAAGAGAAGGCTCAGGGGATACCTCATCACTCTCTACAACTCCCTGAAAGAAGGTTGTAGCCAGGTGGGGGTTGGTCTCTTCTCCCAGGCAGCTTTCAGTAAGACAAGAAGGCATGGTCTCAAGCTGTGCCGGGGAGGTTTAGGTTGGATATTAGGAAGAAATTCTTTACAGAGAGGGTAATCAGGCATTGGAATGGGCTGCCCAGGGA
>JAWMRA010000078.1:8387208-8555738 GCA_035584735.1 Pseudotriccus pelzelni
CCTAAAAAATCCAATGCGCAGGCTGGAAGGTGTAAAGACCTTCCCTGGTTCTTCGTTCGCGAAGACTGGCCATTATTTTTTATCCTCAACAGAATGAGATTCAATTTGCATGTCTATAATTCCTACACACTACCACAGTTGTGATGATCACTATTACAATAGCCAATTAATCTAACAATAAAATTGTATTTGTTGAACAATATATTTCCCAAAAATTTTTATTAGTTGGCATGAATTGTTCTCCTTTATGTTCTTATCAGCTAGTGAAAGTTTATTTAGTTTTTCATAATTAAGGACAAAGGATTTAGGCTTATAAGTATCATACTTTTCATACTTGTCATTTCTGAATACTTACGCAACTTAAACTGTCCTTCAGTCTTCTGGACTTTTTTCTGCTATCCCTCAGATTTATTACAAATCAACACTATCAGGCCAGAGATGTCATCAACCAGCTCTTTTGTATGCAACTGTCCCAGCTTTATGATTTCAAATGTTTATCACCTCCAGATGTTATTTAACACACATATCAGTTATTAATCAACAATATCTATCTATCCAACAAACATAATAATTCTTTCCAAGTGTAGGAGTGTTTCTAAGCTCTTTGGCTTTTTTATTTCTTAAAACATTCAATCTTCTCCATGTAGTGAATGATCTCTCTTTCCTAGGACTTCTATTCTTCTAATTATCTTAATATATATTATTTTTATAGATCTTATACAGAATATTTCACTATTATTATTCTAACTTGAAAACATCTATTTTTATTAGTTGAAATGTGATTCTGCTTTTAACCTTTTTTTTTATTGCTTTTATCTTTTGACTTCTTTTTTAATTTCACTACCATACAAATATTAGGCACGCAGCCAAACTGACCCCTTTCTCATTTTCAGAATCACATTTTTCATTAAATAAACTCTGTTCAAACATTTTGAATTTTGTTCACATGGTCTTTTGTGTTCTGACTGCTGACAGAATTCTTACTGACAGTTTGCTTTCTGATCTGGTTAGACACTGGTAGGACAGTAGATATTAATGGGTTAACATCTCTAAAAAGCAATAATACACTGTTTAAATAAATTTAGAAGAGAAATGATTGACATGATGTATAACAGAAAGTCACAGAGATGTGAAGGAAGGCAGTATCACCTGTCAGTCTTGACAATTATGATTCCCTAGTATAAGTCAAACCTTATATATTATTTGAATAAACTTCTTGCTGTATGGATATCCTAAATTTTTCCTGCCCAAGGCTAGAGACTCGATAAGTGCTGGAACTGGTCCATCTCTAGTATTCTGAAGCTGTTGCTTTGCAGTAGACTGTAAACTTCTGAGTTTTATGGCATGGGGTGAAAAGCAGCACATTCTATGTGGTACGATTACATCAAAATAAATATTAACTGGCTGTAGTGGTTACAAACCCTTCAAACTGCTCAAAACTTAAAATGGTCTATGACAGCGGGAGTCTGTATTTCACTTTGATATCCTTAATCTATTTTCCTTATCCTTAAAAGTACATAGAAACTGTGCTGTTCATAAAGGCACATGTGTGCGTAGTCTTAAAATCTGCTGAAGCACTTCTGCAAGATTTCAGTTTTGTAAATTATGGTCTCATTTTTGCAGATGTTTATGAGGATATTTAGTTTACAGTAAGTAAATAAACACATTAAAGATAATAAGACCACTTGCTAATTCTATTTACTGTTTACATGTTGAGACACATGTAATAGTTTCTCATAAAGGAAGTATTACTTGCTAACGGTTTTCCTTTCTATTAACCTTTCACACACAAGCACTTGTTAATAATTCTCTGCAATCTCTTTGACTGAATAGGAAGTGCCTTCAGACAGATACAGCCTCAGAAATACTCTAATTTGCCTTTTCTTGGCTAGAAACATGACAAAAAGTAGATGGGAGTCAATTTGGAAACGTACAACAAAATGTTCCTGAAATATCTCAAGAAGGTGAAGGTATTTAACATGAAAATTGAATACCTGAGCTGCAAGCAGCACATCAGCTCTTTCCATAGCTTTTCAGTGTTGCCTTGGATTTCTCTTCTAAGACAACTGGAGGTGATAGGATTGAGAATGAGAGAGTAATTGACAGTTGTGCTTATTAACCAGAGTGGTTTATTCCATCAGGATGGAAAGAATCTTCTCCAGACTGACTCAAGAAACCAAGGATTTCCACAGAGTCTAAAACCCATTTCAAACCAATTTTCTATGCAATACATGGTATGCCTGAAAACAAATTTATAGCATACTGCAGGTATTAAGAAGTAGGGGGAAAAAAATTCTCATGTTTTTGCTAGAATCAATTTTAAGATGATTTAAAATATATTATTTTTATGGTATCTAATCAGATTCTAATCAGATTTGGAAATGGAAATATCAAAATAAGCAAATAATTTGGGTGTCTACATCACACTTTTAAAACATTTAGAGTAATTTATTCATGTCCTTACAAAAATTAAGCTGTCCTAACAGAGGAAACTGGTTTTAAATTAATTCAGTTAGTTTAAAATCAAGCATAAAGAGTGCAAACCAGTACCAAGACTAATTCAGATAAGTATTCCACTTCTGATCCTGGATATTAGCTGAAAACAAAATGGGAATTACTCATTCCTGCTAACATCACCAGAAAGGTAAAATATTAATGCAGGGCTTCTTCATAGTAGAAAGTCTGAGATGATTCTTACTTTCTAAATGGATAATACATACAAAATAGGAAGCTGACGAATTCCCCATGGAATGTATAAATAAGCCTTTAATAACCTGTAAGTTAATAAAAGTATTACAGTTAGAGTAATTTGCTCTGCTTTGAACGGGCTCTCCCTAAGGCTAGCAACGAAATTGTTTCTGAGATGTTCTCTCCCTTAACACAGTTGCACATGGAAAGACTCAGAGACACCAACATACCAGCCTACAAACCAGGAATCTGGCGTCAGGTTCAGCGTTTGCTCAAGTAAATTTATAATGCAGCCACCAGTTCCTTGGCTGATGTCAGTCAAGACAATCTTGCAGAAGTTTATGGAGGGAGTATACTGTTACCAGTGCCCAGGCACTGGTGAAGATCTTTAACAGTGGTCCCAGGGCACAAGTATGCTTCAGGAATTACAGATTTTCAGAGCTGATTAACATTTAAGTTTGAAAAGGAAAGGAAAGTTTTGATTCCAAGTATCATCCTTTCTAGTGAAAAATACATTTTTTTTTCAAGATTTGTATTTTAGGTGTTAATACAGAAGCTTATTAAGCCCTTCTCACTTCTCTGCAAATGAACTTTGAGACTCTAAGTTAATCTCTTTGTGCCAATCAACACAGAGAACAATGTCCTCCCTCAGTTACACATCCATAGCTCAGCTGAGGTATCCATACCTTACTTGGGTTAGTATTACCCTGAGCCTGAGAGGGAAAGAGGAGAAACTTACACTTTGAACTCCATCCACCACTAGCCAGTTGATCTGGAGATGAAGTCGGGTGCGTTTCCCCCATGAAATTTGTATCATTGGATACAATATGGCTTTTAAAATAAAAATAAACCCAAATCCCTTGGACAACTTCCTTATTGAAAGGCTTGGCAATACAAATGAGTACAGTATGATGAACGGCTGTAAACACACATTTAGAAATGTGCAGTGAAATGCAATTTTCACTGTTATAGACCTGTTCATACAATAAGTTATATATTTTAAATAAAAGTCTGGAGGACAATGCTTTGTTGTTAATTTCAGATCTATTTTAGTATCTGTAATATAACCCTTACCATTTCATCCAAATTTGAAAATGCTAGTGAGTCTTTTTAAAGAGGACAACTAATACCATTTTACTTTTAATAAAGTGAGAATCTAAGACATTATGAATTTCATAAGTTTTTCTAAGATAACTAATTTTCTTTGTAAAGCACCTTTTGACTAGGTAGAATGTACATGGAAACTTCATTATCCTACAATAAAAACACTTTTTTCTTTTTGAGAATGCAGTGATTCTTCTATTTCCCCAATGGGATTTGAACTAGTTTAGCAAAATCCAGTTTACTCATAACAGCTGCAGCTTGCACCTGTGCAGTATTTCAGAAAATCATTAGGAATTGTATATTACTTTTTCGTTCCTATGTTGTGGGGGAAACAAATGGGCAGAAAGTGATTACTGAGACCTATTGAATAAGAAACTAACTCAATAAGAGTTTGAAGAGGTGTTTTTTTTTTTTAGGTATGTAACTAAATGTAGAGAAGAATCAAATTTAAGGAACAAAAATGCCATATTTTCACAACCTTTTCTAAACTGAAACAGCAGCCAAGCAAGATATAGAATGTTTGATGCTTGTAATTTCTTTCAAAATAAAGTTTCAATCTTTTTTTATTTTGGGTTTGTTTGGGTTTTTTTAGAATCAGTTACAAAGGTCTTTATTCCAGATTTTAAAGGTATGGACATAGAGAACCCTGATGTGTGGTGAATCAGTCAGTGGGTAAATTAAGCTCCCATGATGTTGTGAATAGTGAATCAGGCAAGAGACAGTGAAATGAGGGATTCAAAGCTTCCTCTTGCCAGACACTGATCTTCCCAACCTACACTGAAGTCATGGTGAGCTACAAGTTCTCACTGAGCTAAGGGATGTGCATCGTGTTGTATCCAACCGTGTTTGGACACAGAGGATGCCTCATCATGAACCATACCAGGTCAGAAAGCACAGGGTGCACATTTTGGCTGATGGAAGGGGACAAGAAACAAAGAAAGCCACAATGCCACCCCCCAGACACATCCATGTTTGTGTCCTCTCTAATGTGTTTTGTTAGTGGCAATGTCACATGGCACAAGCCATGTCTTGGATAACCAATCCTTTCCCTGAGATCTCAATCTCCCTTTTGGTGACAAAAAACATGAGACAAGGAAGAAAATTTTTTGTAACACTATTTGCAGCATTTTACCCTTTGTTCAAGGGAGCAAATAAAAATTAATTAAATATATTTACTTTCATCCGTGGTCTATGGCAAGTTGCCCTGCAAGTAAATGTAAGTGCATCCTTGTTTCAGGTAGAAAAAAAAAAAAAAAGAAGAAAAAGGACAGAATAACTCCCCATTAGGTGAAGATATGATAACGCTCTTATTTTAGGTTTTTCAAATAGCTACAAAAAAATCACTTAAAATAAAGCATAAAAAGAATGAATACTATTAAAGACTGTCACTAGGCTTGACAAGTTAATGAGGGCTAGATTAGGAGAGTATTATTGTTTTAGCAGAGTATTATGTTCCACTCAGATTCTCCTCCTGACTTCATAGACAAAACTTGCTCAGAAATCTGTGCCAACTATTACATTAGGTTAATGGGACCCTGACACGCAAAACAAGGCAATGCAGTCCTGTTGACCTACCACATGGGAAAGGGATACTGTTGCTACAAATTTAGAAGGGGCACTAGACAGTTTTATTTTATTCTTTTGAAATGTAAGAATTAGGCAAAATGATTAAAAATGTGTCTTATACAGAGAACACCAATTAATTAATTGTACTCCAAGAATAAACATCATTGTGCCTCAGTGAAGTAGGCTTCCCCTGCCCCTGTAATTTCCTTTTATCTTTAAAAAAGGTGAAATACTTCCTAGAAGACCCAACAACTGAGAAAGTCTCCTGAAGACATGGTTTTCACTAGTACTTTCTTGAGAATCTGAAAATATGTACCTTTGTTTTTCTTTCTTACCTTAGAGGACAAATATAATGCTTTTGAGCCTAGGCACATGAACAGCACTTCCATAACCTGCTAATTTCATTAAGTTCTGGACAAAACAACCACAATTACTTAAACTTTTGTTCACAACCACAGCTGTGGCTTTGTTGGAATTTTGTTTCCTATAATCGTTCTGTGGCTAATGCATTCCTCTTGAATGCTGTAATTTACATTGAAATGTCTTCAGCCTGACAGGGTTTATAGCCACAATCTGAATTCCAGGAACTGAAAGTCTGAGCTGTCTAGTCCAAGCCCCACAGAACAGGCATAGCCAGTAATTTAGAACTAAGTGTGTAGAAGGTATGTAGGACATCCTGGGAAGTGGTACCAGACAGCAGGGGACAGCATTGCCAGCCATGATCCTGTGGCAGGGCTGGACTGCACTGGATGTTCAAAGGAGTTAAAAGGGCAATTCACTAAAGCGACTGCTATCTTAACTCTCCTCCTGCAGCTGTGGTGGATTCAGATGTCTCTTTGGTTAAGTGATCCGTGTCCTATATCTAATGCAGATTTTTAATGCCTTCTTGGGCTTAGCATTCAGCTGAAGAGTTTCATTCTGATAATTTTTCTTTTGGCTACTTAGGAGGAGAGAAGATTATAAGAAAGCCAACCCTATCCCACCAGACATGCTTCCCAAAAGAATGGCTGCAGGATGAGTCTTTCCACATTCTATTTAAGCTCTGCTAAGATTTGTTGGCCCAGAAAGGGAAGATTACTCCCCTGCACTGTCATTTGCACAGAAGAGGGAGATGGCTCAAAGTGGGGGTTTTGTATGTTATCATGTTTCTTTTTCAATTATCACCTGTGTATGTTTGTGGTTATAGTTAGTAGGATGATCTGCTTTTCTTACTGGCTGCTTGTAGACCCTGTCTTTCTACACCTTCCCTATATGGCTGCTCTGCTGCATAACTACTTAATAATACAATTTATATCCTTCAGTTTTGGCTTTATCTGATTTAACCCCTTAATCATTAACGGTTCTCCCTTCTTTTTGGCACATACCTTGCTTTACTTTTGTCTTGACTGCTGCACCTATTTTAACAGCTATTCCCTTCCCCCTTTGTGCCTGGTTACACTCCTTGTCTCTCCTTTTCCCTCAGACACAAGTGGGCTTTTGTTGTCTTGTCATAGTTGAGATCAAGGGACTTCACCCAATTTCTACAGTCCTTAATCAATGACTTACAGGACAGACACTTGATTAAGGAGTGAACTTAGGATCTATAATGTCTGACAGTGCCCGTGAAGCTTGTCGGTATCCAGAAAGAAAAAGGTTACACTAATCTTACTGCTAACACAACTGTTTTCTGATTTTAGAAATATATGTATTTTACTATACATCTTTTCCTACCCCTTTGCACATTCTGGTGATTTTAAAATCTAATAAAAGAAAATAAATTATAACTATAATTTTTCTATATAGTTCAGAATTTTAAAAATTAGATATATATCCTTCTCCAGTTTCCTTTACAACTATTCTGTTCTGTACTGTACTTCTTCCATTTACAGGATGAGAATAACTTATCTTTGGAAAAAAGACTAGTTTTATGCCATACACGTATTTGGATAGATTAGAGAGAGAGAAAAAAAAAGCGAGTTAGAATTGCAGAAAAAAACTTTGGTAAATGGATGCCATATAACTTTTTAAGCAAAGAAAATTATTAATGAAAAAATTGAATTACACCAAACAAAGATTTATCAATGGAACTGTATGTGTGACAAAACTAATTTCACCTGCTTTTGTAGGAGAGTTTGGACTTTCAAGCTGTGTCTGGGCAAAAAGCCATTTTGAAAGGCTTTTAAATCATGTCAGCGGAATGCAAATCAAGCAAGATGTG
Source organism: Pseudotriccus pelzelni (assembly GCA_035584735.1). Lineage (NCBI taxonomy): Eukaryota > Metazoa > Chordata > Aves > Passeriformes > Tyrannidae > Pseudotriccus > Pseudotriccus pelzelni. The sequence goes on from JAWMRA010000078.1 coordinate 8,394,764, forward strand.
AAACACTGGTATACTAGGTACAACAAATGTTTAAGCTTTGTGCAACATTCCATTTTACCACAACACTGTAACATTTTTCACTTACCCAGAATATTTCAAAATGGTAACGCAAGTGCATATGAACTTTTCCTATAAACTGCAGGTTGATCAGCTTTGCCTTGGCAGCAGCATTTGTTTAATCAGCCTGCAATGACATTTTGTGAAAGACTCATGTGCCATAGTGTCCTGAGAGCGTGGTCTCTCTGGATTTTGTTCTTGTTTGATCATTTCTCAGATGTGCCCCCCACCCCATTACTCCTTAAGCTATGCTCTCTGTTTTTTAACTGATGGTATTTAAGCTGACATAGCAGCCAAAATGACAAGGCAAACAAAGCCACAGAACCCCCTCTGCTTACAGCCAGCCTCATCCTTGACAGCTGCCCTTGTCCTGTTAATTTTAACTGTCATGCCAATTGGATTTGAGAGCCAAAGCACAGATGAAATCAGTAATACATAAAATATCGTTCACATTTTATGTCTGTTCTCCTGTTTACAAGGAGAAAAAGTAGAAAGAAATCATTTTGCTCAGTCCAATTTGAGGATACGGAGGTCATTTTGCCAGTAGATGTATTCACATAGAAAGAACACTATTATGTTTGGTGGAATAAGCTTATCAGACTGCAAAGAATAGATCAAGGTCTTCTGTAGTAGCATATAGTAACTGTAGTTCTATCAGCAGGAGCAGCTTCTATAAACCTCTCTAACTGAAACAATACACTGTGATTTGCTTCTGATAAGCAATGTAACAACTGTTTCTTCATTACATCTTTCTCATGAAGTTTCTTTTACGGTTTTTGAAAGCTAATTTGGATATAATTTGTTTCTATTCATTCTTATGATTTTCCAGCAGTGCCTCTCAAAGGCATCATTTTCTCTGCAAATATTTTATACTCATTTAAATATATGTGTAGTATATATTTACATACGTCTACTTAAAATTCAGAAACTATTATATTTATTTTTATTTATTTTAACATTTGTTGAAAGTTATAAACCCAATCTAATTTTTTAATAAATGTTTCACTTTTGTAAGAATTATATGGATAAAATGTTGAATTTCAGGTAGGCAGATGAGAAGTGAAATACAAGTACAATTTCTTTTTTCTTAAGCTTTACTGTGCTCAGGGAATTCAATAACTCTGTGCCATCTAACATGAAAGTGTCACTTGAGATCCTGTTACCAGAAGAAACAGGAAAATCGCTATTGCCTCAAGTTAAATTAGACAGGAAGACAGTAAAAAAAAATTAGATATGAAATAGAAAGTAATCACATTTCTCTATATTCTGTTCTGTCTCAGCCGCCAATTTCTTCTAATTAATCTGCTGAGTGAAGCGGTATTTATTCATGACACAAATTCATGGGAAAAAAAATCTGGCTCATGTCACTGGGGACTTCCATATGAAAGTTCCTGGTTTTGCAGGAACTAGAAAATCTCATGTATCTGTAATGCTTAGAAGCTTTCACAACAAATTAGAAAATGAGGGCTCTTTTTAATGTTTTCTAATAGAACAAATATTGACCAAATCTAATACATCTTCCTCTATGTTTGTACTCCTATTGAGTTTGTGTTTACACATGGTCTTTTGTTCCTCAATAAAATATACAAAGGAAACAAAAACAAGCCTTGAACAGTTCCTTCTCCATCTGTCTACAGAGCTGTCATCTCAATCTGTGACTGACAGATTCATGTGTTTCTGAAAATCCAAGAACCACACAGATTAACAATTGCTGGATATAAGAGAGATTCAGGGTTTACCTATGTGGTAGTAACAATATTCAATTCAGATCTGAGCTTTTAGTAAAGGTGCTATCATTCTGTTATTTTATTTATATAGTTTCCTGATCCCTGCTGGAGATTCTTAAATGAAACCACTGTAGAAATTAGAAATAATGATTCATGCAAAGGAAAGGTGTTTCGCTGTCTTTCAAACATGTTTTTTAAAGATACCATCATGTGCTTGTATTTAGTTATTTATGGCAGAGGTCTGTAGAGAAAGCTATTTTATAAGCAGTGGCTTTTGAAGAAGTGGCAAAGATACGAGGTCAGAAAAATGTTACAAAAAAGCTATGACTTATACGAGCAAAATTCAAATATGATCATAGTTCTGGCTGATTTTTTTCTTACAACATGTTAAATTAGGAGTCTGTCACTCTTCCCTAACTCTATGGATTTCATAACTATTGGAATCAGTGGACTTGCAAAGGTATAACACTGGTCTAAGGGAACAGAGTCAGACTCTCATTTTCCTGCCTCTATACAACCTAAAGGATTCAAAGAAGCCTTTCCTTTTTTGGTCATGCTTTGGCCCTAGCATAGAAATGAAGAAACAGTCCTGCTCACTCAAACAAAATGTGTTGCAATTCAGTTGATGATAATAACAACTTAAACCCTTCCTTTCAGCATTCTTGGATGCAGAAGAAAACAAAAAACTGAGAATAATGAAAATCCAGGGACTTTCCCATTATGATTTATTTTTCTGCAGAATACCACATTTTCACAGAATGAAAATGTTTACTAACATGACTAAAGTACACCATCATAAACCCTATATGTATTTTTCTTTTAGAGATAAAACTGTGCGAGTTGAGTGGCCATGAAATTTCCTAGTAACTCGGATATGACCACTCCACCAATCTTTTCTCTTAAGAAATCTGATTTAACCTGAGAAAAAACCCCAAAACTAACTTTAAACTAATCTCTTTATTTTCTTTTGAATGCTGTCCAGTCCTTTAGAATCATTTCCCTGGGGATCGACCCCGATGAGGGCACTGCCCAGTCTTCTCCAAGATGGACAAACCAAGCGACCTGAGCTGCTTCCTAAGTCTTGCCCTCGATGCCTTTCACTACCTTGCTTGACTTCTTTTGGATGCGCTCTAATAGCTTTATATCCTTATATTGTGGCATCCAAAACTGCACACAGTGTTCAAGGTGAGGCCATACCAGTGCAGAGCAGAGCGGGACAATCACCTCCCTTGACCTGATGCCCCTGAGGGCAGGGTTGGCCCTCCCGGCTGCCAGGGCACCACTGACTCATATTCAACTTGCCATTCACCAGGATGCCCAGATCTCTTTCCACAGAGCTGCTCTCCAGGCTCTTATCCCCTGATTTGCACCCCATCCCATGTGAAGAATCCATCACTTGGTGTAGTTAACTTCATATGGTTGGTGATTGTCCAGTCTATCCAGATCTCCTTGAAGGGGCTTCTTTACCCTCAAGGGATTTCACGTCTCCTCCCAATTTACCATCATTGGCACACTTAACTAATGTAAATTCAATTCCTGTATCCAGATATTTATGAAAACATTGAACAGCTCTGGCCCTAAAATGGAGCCCCAGGGAACCCAACTGGTGACTTGCCACCAGCTTGATGTAATCCGTTTACTACGGCTCTTTCGGCCCTGCCTGTCAGTCTCACTTAACATATTATAGACTTGTCCATGTCCTGAACAGTTTATCCTGAGAGATACTGTAAGGGACAATATCGAAACTGCTAAAATCCAAACCCACCAAATATGCTGGCTTCCCTTCATAAAGTGGCCTTGTCTTTAAAGGAAATTTTTTTTCTCAAGCAGTGAATTTTTGAAATTTTAAATATATTACTACTGCTTCTCCTCCAAAATGGTCCAAAACTAGTGTGTTTTCTAGAAACATGATGTAATAAGATGACTTTAAATCATCACCATGTAAACACATTGTTTGTGATACGACTGTAGTAATTACTACGGCAAGACTTTATTTTGCATATACAGAGTTAAATTACATGGGTGCTGTAACACCAGAACAGATTCTACTTTACATTGTCTCTGCTAACTTGGGCATATTTACCGTAACTACAGGTTTACTTAAAAATCACTAGGGTGATATGAACTTAGTGAAGTCGTGTTTGCTTATAAAAGTCATTTTCCCTCTCAAGAACAGGAAACAAATTTACAACAAATGAATAAATATGTTCACTAATAACCTAAAAAATCGAGGCTAGAATGACTGAAGGATGAACATTTGCTACCTATGTATTCTCAGTTCTGCAGTTTCTACTATAGTAGCCAATTCACAAGTAGTATAGCACCTCAGTTTTAGTTCCAAAACTTTTGAGCATTTCTTTTTTGTTTGTTTCTTTATTTTCCCACAAGGACTCATATCCTAGCTGTTAGTTCAATATCATTACTGTCACTTAATTCCCTTTGAGGTGTTTAAGTGGGAAGAGTTATTACAGCAGTACTGTGGCAATGTGGAGGTATATATTAAGTACTTAATAGAATCTATAATCTATCATATCATGTCAATTGACAATATTAAACCACTAAAATATTGAGACATGAAAGCAGTGGGATAATTCTTACATACAGCAGTCAGCTTTCAAACATACACAGGCTCAAATGGAGAGAATTTTAAAGGCAGACTTAGAACAGCTACAGGTTTTAGAATACAAGCTTTTTTTTTTCCACTCCACAAGAATCATCATTCAGTGATGTCACATGCTGAAAAAGATTTCCATTAGCACAGACTGCTTTCTTTAATAGCTTTGTTGGTGCATTGCCTATGTCAGAGTAAATTAAAAGGGAAGTTCCATGATACAGAGCAGAACAGTTTTATTTGATAAGCACACATTTGGGGGAAGATAAGGGAGTATAATTGTAGGAAAGAATGAGATACTAGAATCTAGATGTAAATTTAAGTTTTACCTTGCTATGTAAACTTGGACTTGTGCACAACCAGTCCAGTCGAATGGGCTGAACTACTGAAGTGATCTGAATGTAAGTTTTATGCAAGCTTTGTATTTTTTTGCATTCTCAGGCAAATTGTGCTTTGCAGAACAGCAGTATTTTAAAATGGAAGACTTTAGGCTATATAGAGACCTTAAAATGCGTTTCCATTGTCATCACTCACAGGCTGGACTTTAACATGGGACCCAGGGGATTACTGCAGCCTCCTCCTTACTGTTTAGACTAGCTGTGACCAATCTTACCTCTGCTGATCTCAACTCAGCTAGCAGAAAAAACTGAGTTCATAACTGAACCAGTAAAGAATGGTTTGCAAGTACGCCAATTATTTTCAGTGACACCAGTTAAATGAGATGGTTTTATCTTAATGTGTATTCTTGTAATTGGCCATTAGTTCCTTTTTCCTAAAGCAAGTTAATAATCCAGCAACAGTCCTGCCAGATGTTCAGACTCAGAACACCCATTTTCCAGACAGTGGCCCACACCTCCAAGCCTGTTTTGGGGAGCCCTTCAGGATTTCCTTTTCTGTGAAAACAGCCTGGTGTGGGCAGATTTCGTCCTCATTATTTGAGCTCCCCTTTCTTTAGACAAACTTGTCGTAAGTATTTGAATAGTGCAGAAATCCAAGCTCCTTGTTATATAGCATTTTCCTAACCAAATCTGCAATGAAGAGCAAAATAGAAATTTAAAACCAGTAGAACAAAGGCCTCTATAATTTGCAGTAAGAAACCACTAGTTAGAAGGTATCAAGAATCCATTCTTTTGATTTGCTTTACAGAAGTACTTCACAGATGAGTGTTTTAATTGCTGGAATCATTCAGTCCAATTTTATTTCAGTAATAAAATATCAGGTAGTTTTCTTACAATTATTTTTTCGTAACAGCATTTTTAATCTGTCAAATAGGTTTATGTACACACATTTTATAATAGACAATTCAGCACAATAGAGCTTTTTAATAGGCTCATCAATGTACTAACAGGATTTTATCTGCTGTGTAGCTCCAGGCAACAGCAAGAGAGTGGAGAAGATAGTACTAAGATGACTTTTAGCTGGGTAGTACTCCTAAGCCTTCTAAAATAATTTGTATGCAGTTATGCAAAGGATTAATCTCCTTTTGTTGTATCTACAGTTTTTACTGCATAAATTTTGGTTTTCATCACAAATGCTGCAAGCTATCACTGTAATGTACAGTAATCATAAAGAAAAATCTTCAAATGTAAAACTCTATGCTGAAATTGTAAAATACTTGTTATTCAAAAATTAATTATAAGCCTCTGAAAGAAACATGGCAGCAGAAAATACTAACCAAAGATTAAAAATATTAAACACACAGCTCTTCAAAAAAACCATAATTTTTGAAACATCAACATAATTAGTTTTGATACTATGTTTCAAAATCTTGGACACTTTTATTTTATTCCTATTTATAGCTCCAAATTGACATTTATTCCTATGAGAACAGCTATAATGTAAGGCATTAAGAAAAATTTAGTATCACTGAATATGTTACCTTATATTATCTTTCTCTTTGATCTGACACTTTAACTTCCTCTGCAAAGCAACATTATAAAAACCCAAGTGACTAAGGGCCAAATCACCTAGGACCTAAAGCAGTAAAGTGACAAGACCAAAGAAGTGTAAAACTTAGGAGTAATCTTTCCACAACTCATTTCATCAGGGCCAGGACTTTTACTGCACAACTAATGTGTGTATGGATTCAGTTCTCAGATCCAAGATCCTGTCAGTACAATTAGAAAACAGGACTTCTTGAGAAAGTCTGATCTTTCCAGTTAAATTTTCATTTTTCTTCCATCGTTCTGGACAAAGAGAGAGACCAAGTTCTCCTTTGGACAGACTTTTGGATAGATTTTACTTAGAAAGATGGACTGAACACACCTCTGCAGAGGCAGGAAAAGATAGTGGGTCTGAATGCAGCTTTGTCAGCCCAGAGGCAACTTGCAGATGGAGATCTCAGTGGATGAAACTCTGTTCATGGTACCAAGTCACCATTTCTAGAATTAAAAATTGGGAATTGACAGGTGTGTGAAAAAGACCAAGGCTTGTGAAGCTACGATTCATGTAAAGCCAAACATTTGACTTTAGTTTTGAGGAAATCTCTGGTAGTGAAACCAATTTATATCAGTTGAGAACCAGGTCTTCTTCATACTTCTTTACTGCTTAAATGGTACATTTTCCATACTGATAATTGCATCCAGAAGTCAGCTTTTCTGCAGTCTTCGGTGAGGTCCTGTTAATAATTTGAAATATTTTTCCAATTAATTTTACACAGACTGGTTACAAGAATAAGTCCTTTACAATTTCAGAATTTATAACAGATTTTTGACTGTTATCTAAGGAGCAGAATTTTAAAAGTGCACTTATTTTAATCTGTTGGGAATACCTCAGGTATAGAATATTTGTAATCAGGATAACAGTAGAAAATATTTTTTTCTATGCCGCAACAACTTACTATCATCAGATGTTGACACATCAAGCATTGAAATGAAATGCTACTAACAGTTGTACTGCAAATATAGATTTATCATTTTATTTATTATTTATCATCCATTTTTCTAATTATCTATAAAGTCCTATGGCTTTCCTCAACAGGTGATTTTTGTTTCTTCAGGTTGAAATTGGAAATTTTCCCCATCTCTGCCTGATTGAAACTTGCAATTTAGAAGAAGGAAAGGAAGAGAGGAAAAAAAGAGAAGAGGCAAAATAAACATGAGCAGTCACCAGGTAGGATATTTATACAATTTATAGTAATCGCAGTATTGATACCAGTTATGAAGGTAACAGTTATTCCCCATACGAGAAAAAGTGAAGGCAGTTTTTAGCAAGTGAATGTAACTCAGTGTTGTAGTCTACAATTATGAAAGATGATTAACCAGGATTTTAAGGTGCACGCTTTTTGCTCTTGTTTTCTTTTTTTAACCTCTAAATTAACTTTACGGTTTTAGCATCAAGTATTTAATGTGACTTGGTCTCTATGAACCTGGATCTACCTAATTAGAAAATAACCACGGGGTCTTCAAGATAACAAACGAGAGAAAGAACACAGATAAAACAGGATGGGATATTAAGGTAAAGAAGACTGTACTGCACCTTCTAGCATTTACTCTTTCAATAAAGAAGTGAAGAGAACAGAGATGTTGCAAAAGATTCTATATTAAGAACACTTGAAATCTTCAGAACATTTTCAAAGTGTTCCACAAGTTTAGAAAAGCTCTGTGTTCGTTCCTTTCCACCATTGCCTCCCCAGTGAAAATGTATTTTAAACTGGAAGACAGTTGTAAGGATTTAGATCTTAAAACATGAAAACTCTGGGCCATGTTACTTAGCCTATTGCAAAATTTTTGGCTTCTTCATACAAATCTGCTTTTCTCTACTGCCATAGCCCACAGCCTACTTTCAGTTTTTCAGTGTGTCTGTAAACTCTGTCTCAGTTCTACCTGATGAACTCCAAATCAAAACTCTGCTTTCTCAGATGTGGTGGTGATGCAATAATTTCATTTTTATTATTTGTTTGCATAAGTTAAGTGTTATTGTGGAAAATACTAAATAAAACTAAATCAGAAGTTACAATCCTCACTAGTAAAGGGTATTATCCAAAGATTGCTACTATCAGTAGGTATACAAAGGATTAAACTGAGGGTAATAATAGAGATGGAACAGAAACATATTAATTATGGGTTTGATTCCTGTATTTCAATATATACTTTAACATAAATATACTGATCTTCATTCTCTAGGTATCTATCAAACTGATACCTAGCAATGTGTTGACCTTGGTGGGCTGCCAGACACCCACCTAGCTGCTTTCTCAGCTCCACAAGATGGAAAAGCTCATGGAACAGGGTAAAGAGCTTGCTTATCAATTACCATCACAAGTAAAACAAACTCAATCTGGGAAAAATTAATATAATTATCTAATTAAAATAGATTTGGCAGTTGGAAACAAACAGAAAACCTAAAACATATTTCCCCCACTCATCCCTTTACCAAGACTCAAATACACACTTGACTCCTTTACCTCCTTCCTGCCCCAATTAGCACAAGGAAAATGAGGAATGAGGAGCTGTGATTAGTCCGCCATGGTTCCTCTGGGCTGTTTCTTCCTCCTCATACTTCTTCCCTGCTCCAGCAAGGAGTACCTCCCACAGGATCCAGGCCTTGAGGAAATATCCTCCTGCTCTGGCATGGGGTCCTCCATGAACTGCGTGTGAATACCTGCTCCACTGTGGTCTCTTCACGGGCTGCAGAAGAATCTCTGCTCCATTCCTCCCTATTCTCTGACCTCTATGCCACAGGCCACACCTGTTCTCACACCGTGTTCTTCACTGCTCACTGCCACACAGGGTGTTGGCTTTTCTTAAACATGCTTTCCCAGAGGCACCACTATGCTGGCTGATGAGATGAGCTGTACCCTGCAGTGGGTCTGTTGGAGCTGACTGGAGCCAGCTGGAGCTGACTGTGCCTCCTCACAGAGACCTCTGCAGCTCCCTGCTCTGGTGCCAACACCCAGACACAACCTTGAGCCAATACACTCCCTTCAGACAAACAGGGTCCCTTACCTCTGTAATCACACAGCCTGCACAGTTTTGGACTCTAGCCATGTTGAAGAAAAGGAATCACAGAATCATAGAATAGTTTAGATTGGAAAAGACCTGTAAGGTCATCAAATTCAACCCTTAACCCAGCACTTCCAAATCCACCACTAAACCATGTCCTTCAGTGCCACAGGTACACACTTTTAAATACCTCCAGGGATGGTGGTTCAACCCCTTCCCTGGGCAGCCTGCTCCCATGTTTCACAACCCTTTCAGTGAAGAAATTTTTCCTAGTATCCAACTCAAACCTCCCCTGGAGCAACTTGAGGCCATTTCCTTTTGTCTTATTATTTGTTACCTGGGAGAAAAGACTGACCTACACCTGGCTACAGCCTCCTTTCAGGTAGTTGGAGAGAGCAATAAGGTCTCCACCAAGTCTCCTTTTTTCCAGACTAAACAACCTCATCTCCCTCATCTGCTCCTTATAAGATTTGTGTTCTGGAGCCTCAACCAGCTTCATTGCCCTTCTTTGGACACACTTCAGTACCTCAAAATAAAAAGCATTATCTATTCCAAGATGGAGGCAATAACATAAAGATATGCTTAAATTACTTTTCTCACCTCCTGTGTTTCTAATTTAACAAGCATAATCCACAGCTCTGATTCCCATGGCAAGAAAATGTCTAAATGCCCTATTCCTCATTGAAGCAGGGAAAGTATTTGGATAAAGAGCAGTGATAAAGTTATTCTTTAGATACATATATTTTAATATAACACATTTTGCGGCTAAAACAAAACATCTAATCAGTGAAACCATGATTTATTAGCCTCTCTTTTTGAGATTATTCTGAACTTTGTGAGGTAGTATTTTTAAAGAAGCCAAAAGAGAAAAAAAAAAAAAAAAATCACTCAATTTAAGTAAACCAGAAAGCAATTAGAGATGTAGCAAATGAAAAAGTACCTAAGTGGTAGAAACCATGATCTAATTAAGGTTTATAATTAGAAATAAATTGAGATTGAAAAGAGAAAAATACATCAAGATGCTTAATGTCAGAAGGAAATTGTTGTCAGATTACTTAATTTATTCTTAGGGGTAAACAGGCTACCAAGAAACTAAGATAGAGTAAGATATGGATTAATTTTGCACTAAATGTAACCAAAGGCATAGAAGAGAGGAGTACCCTGCAGCTGTATAATCTCAAATATAAAAATTAAATAAAGACCATGCAAAATAATGAGGGGAAACAGGGTGAAAGAAAACAGCTTGGAAAATAGCAGTGGAGGACAAAATCAGAAATTTCAGTCTAACAACTCAGGACACATAATGGGAGATTCCAATGGCCAGTAGCACTAGAAAATTAAAAACTTTCTAAAAGATCTCTGATGCACTCAGTGATCAGCTTTTATGCTAAATTAAAACAATTTTCCTACTTCTCTAGTTTTTTTAACTAATGGTTAGATTCAGGGAATGCTATTCTATATTTTGACACTTTTAATTTAACTTTTAATTTCACATGCTCTAGTCTCTGTTTAATTCTACCTTGAATTCAAAATTATTCACTGTTCAAAAATGTGAATGCTTACAATTTTGATGAATTTAAGAGTGTTTAGTCTGTTAGGCACTCACAGAAATATGTGGCTAAAAAATTGCATATTTTTAGCAGTTCTTCATTACTAAAAATACATTTTCCCCCTTAATTTATTCTACACCATTCCACATTCTGGAGCCTGCAGTTACAGCAGGCCTTGTTCCTAAAACAAAAGAGTATATATGTATTTTCTTCAAGTAACTTACTGAAAGCAAAATTGCAATATAGCAAATGATGATGCCACCAACAAGGAATGACGCAGAAGAGATTTGACAGATGGAGAGGATGACAAACATGATGAATCCTGAGAAGGTGAAAAATCATTGGTTAAATATTTGTGAGGCACATGAATTAATACGCAAATACCGTCCCCAGAATCTGCTTAATACAAGTGGTTTTAACTTAAAATCTAGTAATTTAAATGACTCTATAGTATACGCTTCAAGTAATAAATGCATATATATAACACATATAGCATAAATAGCTGGAGATTTTTCTCTCGTATTTTGGAACAGTTAACATTTACAGTTAAATACTCCTAATACCTTCAGAAATACCACTCCTTCAGGAGTATGTTTGCTTCCCCTTTATTTAGTTCTTTTTTAAAAATGAGTGTCTGGAAAGATCCCAGGTTTTCATATATCACTAGAACCAGGATTCAGATCTTCAGACACTGGCCGGGACTCGAATAAATACTAATCAGCAAATCCGTGAACCAAAAAAAAAAAAAAAATAAAAAAAAAAAAAAATAAAAAAAAAAAAAAAAAAAAAACAAACCAATATGAATATATCTTAACCTGCTAGGAGTGAAAATGACTTTGGGTCATAATGAAAATAATAATAGCACTTTGAATATCACCATGAAATTCAATTTCTCTTTATTCAGCTAATCTATGGAATTGCTGGGTGAGACTTTTATTCTCTCTTTCTATTTCTACCTTCTAATACACTTATTAAGTGTTTTAATAATCGTATCAGGGTTTAAAAATGATCACATAGTTGTAACTCACCTGAGAGAACTAATGGATACAAAGGACTTCATCCTAAGACAATGGCATGTGCATGACATGTCCATCTGTCATGGTGATTGATCAGGATGTCCTTGACACTAAGGCAATCTATGGATCTCTCCAGGTAACACTAAATTTAGCTGATACTGAAAGACTTGCTCTTTTTCAAGTGTGTACAGCATGTTTATCGGGACTGGGATGCAACTGGGCTGCAGCAGATTATTTGTACATCCTAGTCCAGTCTCTGCCTCTCTTGTGGTGAAGTTTGGACTGTGGTTCTCATTAGGATGAAATGTGTTTGATTGATTAGCCTGTCTAAGCTTTGTTTGATCCTAATGAGAAACCAAGAGTGCTTACAATGTTATTCAAAATGAATATTCTTCAGATGCACAGTAAAGGTAAAGCAAGAGCAAACTCAGAATTATTTTACTGAATCACTAGTTAGTGGTCAATAATATCAGCAAAAAGCAGATCACAAAAGAAAAATGAATCACTATTTCTAAGTAGAAACTGTTACCCTGACAAACAACATCTGTACTGATACAACAGAAAATCCCCACTTTTCCACCTAAAACTCCCTTTTTTTTCTTTTATTTTTATTTTAAAATTAATTACAGATACTCAGGAAAGGAAAAATTATACTGGTGACAAATGTTATCCTATCATACTGATATTTAAGTCATCATCCTGAATTATCTGTAACAGGGCTAAACATCTAGCTAATATAAAATGAGTGGAACTTCAGAAAGCTGAAACTAACTAAGCAATAATCAGGGTCATCGTCTCTAATATGAGTGGTATTTGGGGATTGTCCAAGAACCTGAGTCCATATCTGGGACCTTTTCTTAAGAGTGGTGCTGCTGTCATTGTTTAGCCTCTTATCTATCATGAGTCTTAAGGAAATCAAACTCAGTCTAAAGTCTTCCTTAAAGTGGTATTAATTGCAGGTTTAAGTCATGACTTGGATATTCTCTGGAGAGACATCTTCATAATCACAGAATTTAAGGCCAGGCAAGACTATGGCAGTAATTTAATTTGACCATATGCATAGCACAGCCTATAACTTTCACTTCATGATGTTTCTGGTCAGCTTAGAGCATATGTATTTAAAACATCTAAACTTGATTTGAAAATGCAAGGAAATGCAAGCACATATTTTAAAAGTTACATTTACTAAAGTGTGCACCTTATCTCCAGGTTGAGAATTTCTTATCTTCCAGTTTCTGTCTCCTGTCTCTCATTATTCTTTTTCTCTGTTTAAGGGTCTCTATGGAGAGAAATTTTGCCTTATGTAGATGCTGTCAAGCATTCTCATAAAACAGAGGGTTGGAACTTCCTGAAACCTGTAAGGCAACTTCATTTTTTTCACTCATAAGAGCTTGGTTATGCTTACTTCTGTCTTTGTCAAAAAAAAACCATTTTGCATAGCATATGTTGACTTAGGATCAAAATTTTATGGAACATTCAGGTTTTCCTGGAAAAGACTGTAAGAAAATTAATGTTTCACTCAGTAAAAGATCCGACTTCTTGCTTCATACTGTAGGAGTTTTCTGGATTGTGCTGTATCACTAAATGAGGTGAGGGTCTGAGGAATTGAAAGGAGAGTCTCATAGCTGGAATGAATTATAAGATCACAAAATAGTTGGGGTTGTCAGGCATCTCTGGTCCAACTATCTAGTCCACCCTTCCCTCTCAACCAAGATCATCTGGAGCAAGTTATTCAGGCCCACGTCCAGTTGGGTTTTGAGTATCTCCAAGGAAGGAATTGTTTCACAAATGCTTGTTAACTGTACAGTCTTCATTTTCTGAAGCTGTGGGGCCCAAATGAAGAACTGTTCAATGTTTTCCAAACAAGTCAAAGACCATACAAGTAGCAATTTGAACATACAGTGTTACATGTAAACACCAACATCCCAAAAGCATCAGGACACTGGACAACTTGAACCCTAATATATATTTGGAGCTTAATTCATATATTGAAAAGGATATGGTACCAACCACTTCTGCTTTTACAGGGTTGTGAAATAAAATGAACTTTGTCAAGTACATGCATTACTGTGATGAGTTAATCAGAAATACCTGCCATTAACGTTAATTAAGCTTTGAATATAGAATTTGAACAGTGCATGTAATAACCACGCTGCAAAACCAAAATGTGGATAATGAAAAATTTTTCTGTGTGCGTGAAGTAAGCATTAATTAGCCTGTGCAGTGAGTCAGACAATTCTGAGGGGGAAAAATTGCATCTGATTGTTCAATTTAAACCATAACATAATGACTCTGTAGATAGGGACTGAACTAAATTAGCCCAGAACATTATTCATATCAACATGTCAGAACATTCTTCATATCAGCCATTTGGGGGGAAAGGGTAGTTTTGTTAGTTCCTCTAGTTTTTAATGTTAGGCAGCTTTAGAGAAGACAAAGATTTCCTTCAAGTATTTTCTGAGCTATTTCCAATTCCGCAACAGACTTTTGAAGTCCGAAAACCAGAACTAGATAAAACACTGCAAAAGTATGGCCTTACTAAATCTATCTTAATATCCTTTTATATATGAGAAATGAAATGATTTCCAAGACAACATTAATTTCCAAGTTCAGTGGTTTGCATGAGCACACATGTGTTCTGACATTCTTTGCACTTTAATTTATTCTATTAATGAATCATCCCTAACAGGAGTCCAAGAAACAAAACAACAAACACAGCATTAAGAATATGTGCTGAATAAAGAACTTGATTAAAAGAATGTTTGAAATAAGCTTTTTATTTGTAATGTTTGGAATTGCTGTTTGGAATGCAGTAGACCGATTTTCAAACCATGGCCAAGAAACATTGAAAGAATTTTAATTATATGAGAAGGCCTCAGGCATTTTTTTAAAAAATATTATTCTTTTGAAAGTAGACATTTTGGAGGATCTAGAACTAATTAGAAAGCTAGTGAAATATACTGAGAGAAAGAAACTTTGTTGAAGTAATAAAATGTCATTTCTTCCTGGTATCCCTAACGAATCCTAAAATTACTTCTCTTTTGCAAACAGACTTGCAAAACAGACCCCTCCAGAACATTAAGTTTCTCATAAACCACAATTTTTTCTCAAACTTCTCTTTCTGCTTTCTTCAGTGATGACCCTAGAAAAAGATGGTAGAGGGTGCTACCATCTGCTGGGAGACATGGATATGAGTTTACAAACACAAAGAAAGAATTATTCACCAAAGAGAAGGTTTAGTATCAGCAAAGAGTCTCAGAATATTTTAATCAGGAGGCATGAAGATGATGGGAAAGCATTTCCATTTCTATCTATCCACCACTTCTTTTCCAATCTCTTGTATTCTTTACCATATTTTCTCTCTTCTCACAAACATTCTTACTGTCACTTGGCTCCCTGAGTCAGACAGAAGGCACGAGGGAGCATTGCTGTCAAGCTGCAAAGTGGCATGAGAGACCCGTTTTCTCAATTGCTCTGTACTTAACACCTGGTATAGAATGTTTCTCATGCAGAAGGAACTTGAAGGACCTGTACCTGTAGAATGCATTGATCAGTCTAGAAAATAAAGCTGTTCCAATAAGGAGCTAATTACAAGACCTTATGAAGACCTTATGAGTGAGCACTACTAGTGTTTTATAAAATTAAATAATGTTAACTTTTAAATAAAAAATGTTAATTTATAAAATACATTTTTCACAATTTTCATGCGAAAGAAGATAGGGGTTTTATTTAATTAATGAAAGAATAGATTATCTAATAATTATAAAAGGCATGTTTTCTTTCAACACTACA
The DNA here is from genome assembly GCA_035584735.1 of Pseudotriccus pelzelni. Taxonomy (NCBI): domain Eukaryota; kingdom Metazoa; phylum Chordata; class Aves; order Passeriformes; family Tyrannidae; genus Pseudotriccus; species Pseudotriccus pelzelni. The sequence goes on from JAWMRA010000078.1 coordinate 8,410,460, forward strand.
CAATTATGTTAAAATTTCAGGAATCTAGCAAAAGTCGTCACCATTTGCTTTTTCTCTGTTCTTCTTAAAATCAACAAGAAATTCCAGCAATACATAATCAGCTAGGTTATTTTCCATTATCAGTAAAACACCAATGACTGAATTGTTGCCCTTTTCAGGTACTCCTCAGTGAAGAAAAATATGTATTTCACTATATATTTTAGTGCCTGTTTCATAAAGAAATCCTGCATTATCAATACCTGTTTCCTAGCTTTTCTAGGTCTTGGTCTAGAAGCTGTTCAGGTCAGCAGAATTCATTCCAACTTAATAAGATTTAGTCAGGCCCCAGTGAACAAAAATATACAACAGAAAATAAAATGCACATGTTCACCTCTATTGGCAATGCATCCAAGAATTAAAAAAAAAAAAACACTCAACCGGCAAACAGTAAGCTTGTAGGTAATATATTGTTGCACTTCAAAACTATGGTGTTTTTTTTCATTTGAGGTATTTTTAAACAAAAAATAACCTTTTCTCAAATAATAGTATTCCTTTTGCCCATTAGCTTTTAAAACATATTTTATCTACTCTGCTTACTGAAAGAATAGATTTGATTAATCACAATGCTGCCTTACCCAAGCAATAAGACTTGGCTGCCAGAGGCAAATAAAAAAAGAGATTGTTGTCAAGATTGTCTGTATATCTTGTCCACACAATGCTTCAGAAGCCTCCAGATCAATTTTTCAGTACTTGAGAAAGCCTCAATGGTAAAAAAGATACTCAGGATATTTTTCTTTGCATAGTGTATCACATCACTCTCAGTTGTGTCCCCTTGGACTACCCAAACAAAAAAAGTTCTTTTTTTGTCTTTAATTTTTATGTTCTCCAATACTCCTAAGTGACTGATAAAGTCCCTCTTAAATGATCTTAGTGAAAGTGAGGTGTGTTCAAAACGTTGCCTCCCAGCATGGGAGCAATTAATTAAATCATAACAACATGGGTAAGGACTCTTTTCTTTGCATTAATTTCATCTAGTTGTTTTTTTAATCATGAACTGGGCACCAAATCAATAGACAGTGAAGTTCACATTTTCCTGCACTCTACTGTCTTGAAAACTTTAATGGGGGTCTGATGGAGTTTTCAATACCTTTGAGGAGTTTGAGAAAACCTAGCCAGAACCTTCACAGTGGTGTCTGACAGCAGGACCATAACATGAAACAAGAAGTTCTGATTGGATATCAGTGAAAACTTTTTACACATGAAAACAGTCCATCAGGGGAAACAGTGGCCCAGAGGGTTGGTATCATCTTCACCCTTGGATGTTCTCAAGACCCAGATGAATAAAATCCTGGAGTAATCTGGATCCATTTCATAACTGACCCTGTTTTGAGCAAGACGTTGAACTAAATTAACCTTCTAACATCAATTCCATTCCAGGACTTATCATGCCATTCTACATGCAATAATGTGGAAGTAATCAAGTAGAGAAAAAAGAAACAGAGGAAAGCAGAAAAAGAATTAATTTGCTTATTCAAAATTTCTGAGGATATTTTTGTCTTTTGGCCATGTATATAAATTTAAGAAGTAAAGCCACGAAAATAAGTTTTCATTCCCTGGGGGAACACTGCCTCACCATCACTGAATAACAGTTTAAAAATGCATTCAGGTACTGGGAGAGAGGAAAATTTTTTAGGTTTTTTTTCTCATAATTAACAAGCTATGTAAGATTTCTTGTTAGGACTCTCCTAGAAAGTCATTTATTGAAGGAAAAAAGATGCAGGTAACACACATCTACATGGTTCATTGGAGCATTCAACTCTCTTAGCCCCACCTATTGTTAAAACCTATTCCAAGAACTGCAGTGTTGGGCTATTAGGAACTGAACGCAAGTCACCATTATGCCTGAACTTAGTATTCTAAAACATGCAGCATACATTCCTAGTAATGTGTGTGCATTTTAATCCATTCTGTCTCTGTGCTTGATCAGCTACTTAAACAATAATAAGGACTACAGGAATTTGAAGAATGGAACTTTTATTCTGAGAAGGAATTGTTTTATTTCTTTCCAGCTATGTTTTACTGAAATAAATGTTTAATTTTTTATTTCAGTGATGAATGTATCAGAAAACATTCATAACAACTTTAATAATTTAGGGACTTATTTTACAAAAACATTCTCCACTTTGTCAGCAATGTCTGAATACAAATATGAACAAATTTATAATATAAACAATTATATAGTTTAAAATTTTACTATTCCTTATTAACCTAAAAAAATAGGCTTCCTTTAGTGCCATGCTTCTGGTTTCTTGGACATTGCTGTATCTTCTTCAATTAACTGCCCAAACAAACTCTATGTGATTATAAAGGTCACGCTGTGTTTTCTCTCATATTCAGCTTTCAGTTACATACATGAGACTCTGCTGCCTGGCTGCATGGTTAAAACTGGTATGATGTTTCTGCTCATACACCAGCAAGGTCAGAATCTCCAGGTCATAGGCAAGGAAAACTCAAAACGTATTTTTCCTTTAGATAAATATGACCCTGAATATACCTGTACAATAGCCCCACAGATCAAGTATTTCTAGAAGGGAAAAGATGCTATTTCCGCATATATGTATGTGCACACATATGCATGACACTAAATTTCAACAATACTCTTCTGAGAACTCCTGGTTCAATAGTTTCAAAAAGGCCTTGCCTGTCAAATGTATTAACTGATTGTCTCAAAAAAAAATATACAGAATAGTACATCTGTCATTACACCACATACTTCCTTAGCTCACTAATAAACTAAGAGTCAGACTGAGAAACAGTCACACTGATTGATGGCTCACTTTAAAGCAGTCTTCTCCTAATCAGTCTGCCATAGCACCCAACAAGTGAATGCCAGGAATGTGCAAGAATTTTTACCAGTGTCATCCTTAGCTCAGTGCTATGGAAATGGTTTTTAGGGGACTGGTCATTGCAAGGTGCAGAGGAAACCGCTCTGCAGTGCTTAGATTCTGCAGCTTACAGTCACCCAGATGGGAATTAAGAACATTAAGTCCTTGGAAGGCAAGCTTCCACTCACTGATGTTGCAGCTTGGAGAACTAATGCGTGCATTGTGTACTGTTTCTGAAACTTTTATAGGTTTAAAGATAAATGCCTTCAGCTCAGAACTGATGCCATATGATTATCTCTAAGGAAAAGAATAGACACTGTCATTATTTCAAACTTACCACAACATAAATTCATTGGGGGAAAACTGTTGATGTGCTTTTTCAATTCTAAACTAAAGATATATTGCTAAAAAGAGATAAAAAATTTATGCTAGCTTCAGTAGGGAATCTTTCGTATCTATAACTCTTGTGAAAAGATTTATATGCTTTGATGGTACCATTACCTGCTGTGAAGGATCTGCAGAGACCCTAAAATGTTTGCTTCGTTTTGTGTTTCAGTTTGTACTTGAAACATAAATGTGTCAAAGGCCAAGGCTCTCTTCTCTGAGCTCCTGTCCCTCTCTTCGCACTCCCCTCCCATCTATTGGAGAGTGTCATAAGCCTATACAATAGGTCTCATTTATTAGCAATTTAGGGTTTGCTGCTATGAATACCAAGAGGTCTAGTGTGAAAATCTTTGATTGCTGAATTTCAAACTGATGATCAACTCATGAAAGCTATTACAGAACATGACCTACTGGCCAGACACACATAAATATTTAATCAGGAGTCAAGACTTCCTTACACTTGCTCTTAACACAACAATTTCTTAAAGTAAGAAAAATGGAGATTTTTCAAAATGTGTGTTTAAAATACCTCATAAGTATTATCAAAGAATTGTGTTCTTTGTTTCAAAAGGATTTGTATACGTTCAGGTACTGAAATATATAATATACAAATATTATATGCAAACAAAAAACAAAAATTCAAATAATTTTAAACCGCTAAATTCAGGCCCAAACTATAAAGTTAATCATCTCATTAAAAAATAAGTAAGGGAACTATGAGTAGTCATACTCATAGTAGTCAGCCAAGACTTTCATAATATTTCCTTAAGGAAAAGTCAGTGTCATCCTAGTGATAGTATGTTGTCTCATGCTAACCAAACACCACTGTTAAGCAATATAAATGCTCAACTCCAAGGCTCCTCAGGGACATGAACCTATAAAACTGCAACAGTTGTTATACTGTCATGGGCTATGAAAGAGAAATCATCTCTCTAATTCACTTGCAGGAAAAAGGAAGTGAAAATTTAGAAGAGAAAGGAGGGAAAAATATAACCTTGGTAAAATGTATATTGAATGGAAAATAGACTTTCTCAAAGCCTCTGATTTCGTTCAGTAACGTTTGATTTTGTTCTCAGCTGAAGTGCTATACCAACCTCAGGACAATTCAGGCAGAAGGAATTAGCTTTAGTCTTTCAACACCTCTCTTTTAATATGGAATGTGAGTTAGAGTAGTTAGGTAGTACAAACAAGCTCTAAATGTCATTAATCTTGCTGCCCATTCTGTTCCCAGCTGTGCAGTCTCCAATATGGCAATCATATTTTGCACTTAGGCAGCCACCATTTACTCAGAAAGAAGAGTGATGTCTAATTTTAAGAACATTTGCCCAAATGGTAACAAATACAATATTGCCTTTACCTTCCAGCATCTGGAATTACTATAGTAAGAGATGCACTTCTTTTACTTTTTCCAGACATAACAAGGAAGGGGTCAGGGAAAAAAAGTGCAGTATATCAATTTCCCTGTTCCTAGAGATCAAGAAAATTTCCGCTTGATTTCATTTAGCCTAAATTAGAGATAGGACAAATGGAACCTCCCACACAACTGTTCCAAACGTCAGCAAGGGGTTGTTGAATTGATGTATCTCCATGGCTATGACTGGAAAGGATCTATGCTTCCTTTCTCTACTTTGACTGTGACAGTAATCATGTGAGAAGAATCATACTAACAGGATTTCAAACCAAACTGGCAGTCACCTCAAAAGAAACACTAATCTCCAGAAATTTCCCACCAGTTAAGCCAAGAAACAGTAAGAAATATTTACTAACTTCCAGCTAGCATGTGTGAGTCTAAATCTGCATCCTGGCCTGAATGAGAGCACTGCTTCCCTTGCCAGTTTTTTCTGTATATACATGCCATAGCTGTTTCACGGCATCAAGACGATAATAAAGTAAAACAAAGAGAAATGGTAAAAACATCATCAAAGTTTAAAGTAATGGCTATTAACCATCTTTGACACTTCAGAACTAGTTTTATGAAGGTATAATGGCAAAGCGCTGTTAAATAAGTAATAGCATGTACTGCAATATTGAAAGAGAATGAATGTGTAACAAATTATATAGTATGTCAGAAAACACTGCTTGCTTTATATGTACTTCTAGACAAGTGAACATTAACAATAAATTGCTTTTTAATTCTTCTTGAATTTATCTTAAAAATTCATGTCATCTGCGATACGTGCAGTGATGAACAGTTAGATAAATAACACACATTGTCATTGTCAAGAAGGAACTTACAAATTATTGGATAGAGATATATGACTAAGAATCTTAATTAGAAACTGGCTTAGCTCCACAAAAATAGAGAAAAATAAGAAGAAAATAATTCCTAAGAAATGTCTATCATTCCTCAGGTTGATGTATTCAAAGTAGCTGTCACAGGATTTTCCCAATCTTTCTTGCTATAAATACTAATCTGCCGTCTGTCAGGTCATGACTACTGCCTTGCCCCCCTGTAACCCTTGAGCTTATTCTATTTGACTTGCTTGACTTGCACCAGATGGGTGAAAGGTTTTGTTTTGCTTTAAAGAAGCAACAACAAAAAAAGTTCCCACCAGCAAGCAAAGGCCTGTCTTAAAATTAAGTGGCGGAATTGGAGTCTCTTCACTTTCCAAGAAAGTTATGGCAAATCAAGTTTGAATATTGTTCAACTGACCTCCAGTCTAGGTGTGTTATAAAACCTGCTATGAGTGTTTATTGACATATAATAGCTCAACATAAAAGGTACTTTTCTCTGGAAGAATAAACGTGAGAAGAATGGGGATAGAAAATTGAACTATGCATATCTGAAAATTAAACAGTTGTCAGAACGAAAAATTGTATAATTGGATAATTGGATAGTTCCAGTGGTTTGTAAGAAGAAAATGCATAGACCCAGCCCACTCAGAATGTAGGCTCGTGTCATCAACAGCAAGCAGCTTGACTGGGACACCATTCAGCAGTCACATCAGTTTTCTCTTCTACTAGGCAAAAAAAAAGAAAAAAAAATTGATATCAGTATTGTGAGATCTATGTAGATGAAACTTTTATTTTTCATGCACAAAATAATTTTAATATGTAAAATTAATTATATTAAGTTAGTGTATAAAGGTATTTGAACAAATTTCACCGGTTATAATCACCTGAATTACATCATGCCATACTACAACTCTCTCTGCTCTGCATTTAATACCATAGTTACAAACAGGAGACATGGACTCATCTGTTTAGGATTAACACATTGCATTGTTGCAACAACAAAAGAAGCAGCTAAGATGTGAGAAGAATATTTACTTAAACAACTACTGACTCTTTAGCAATATAAAGCTATCTTTCTTTGGCTTTGCTATGACTGCTTATTTCTTCCCTTTAATTCTTTTTTGCCTTGCTGTAGTGTAAGCCTACCTGGCTTCACCCAGCTTTTGAAATCTCTTTGGAAAAAAATAATGTGAAATATAATCTATAATTTGGAACACAAGTATGACATAACCAAACAGTAATTCTAAAGTAATTTACATTGTTTACCCTGATGAAATTAGAACATTTCATCTGTAAATTATACTGTTATATATAAATTATATAAAAATTAAATACATATACTCTAACCAATATGAGCAAAACCAATCGACTAGCATAAGTAACCTTGAGTTTCAAAAAAATGTAGTGCTTGAGGATGTTCTAAGTCAACTATCAGGAGAGGCTGAGGAATCTGGGCAATTTAGGCTGAAGAAGAGGAGGCTAAAAGGAGACCTCATCGCTCTCTACAACTACTTGAGAGGAGGTTGTAGCCAGGTAGGTGTCGGTCTCTTCTCTCAGGCAACTATCAGTAAGACAAGAGGGCATGGTCTTAAGCTTTGCCAGGGAAGGTTTAGGTTAGATATTGGGAAGAAATTCTTTACAGAGAGGGTAATCAGGCATTGGAATGGGCTGCCCAGGGAGGTGGTGGATTCTCCATCCCTGGAGTTATTTAAGAAGAGACTGGATGTGGCACTCAGTGCCATAGTGTAGTAACCACGGTGTTAGTGGATCAAGGGTTGGACTGGATGATCTCAGAGATCCTTTCCAACACGGCTGATTCTGTGGTTCTATGTCAGTGCTCTGTACACTGCACTGGTTTAAAGCCCCTCATCACATCCCACTCCTGAGCACATCAACCCCCCACTCTCCTCTTCAGCTCTGTTGGCATCCAAGAAGGGGAGGAAAGCTGATAGGAAAGGTCATATGCAGAGTAAAAATGAGAAGGAAAACTGGGCACAGCCAAGAGGAAATACAGATGATTTTTGAGATGTAATTTGCAATACTGAAATGGAAGGTTTACTGGTTCAAAAACACTTCAGAGGAAAGAGGGAGAACGTCTGAGATCTGGAAATAAAAATGTTTTTCTTAAAAAACAGGAGTCAAAATGAAAACATCCAAGGTAAAAAGAAAATTAGAAAAAAATGAAAGAAGCAGCACTAAGTATTAGAAAGTTCCCAGAAGGGCATGAGAAGAAAGATCCTGTTACATATTTATAAGAGAATTTCTATCCTATTGTACAGCTGGAAACAAATACAATAAACCGAAGGCCTCACAGGGAGTTCTGCAGCCCTCTCCTTCAAACCCAAAAGACAGGATATTAAGATTATACTATTTTGAATAAAAATAATGAATTCATAATAACACTAGCGTTTTCAAATCTTTCTTTGGGATGATATGAGATATAGATTTCGGAATAATTCTAAGGTAAAAGGAATGACAGTCATATCTGTGACTCCTATTTCCCTGTCTAATAATGTATTTCCTTGAACTGGAACAGCATTTAGTGGGAGAAAACAGGACCTGATAAAGACTTCAATGAGCAGCACCACGTTATGATAATATTTTTTAAAGATTACTAAGAAAGAGAAGTGAAAAGCCCACAACAAACCTTGAAGGAAAATCAGCAAACCTCAGGAATTTTAGAAGATGCAAATTAAACAAAACATTGAGAGGAAGAAAAGAAAATTTAAGGGGGGTGGTCTGTGTTTGTGTGTGTGTGTATTTAGAAATCAGACACTGAAAGAAGTAGGATGCTACCAACAGAACTTCAAAAAAAAGTTTCAAAGACAAATTCTAAGGCTAAAGCACCAAGAAAGTAAAAAAAGCAGGACAAATGTAATACCAAAACTAAGGAAACCAGTGAGGCTCTGACCACACTTTCTGCTTCTTTCTACATTTATATATCCACTTCTAAGGGATAGAATACACAACCACAGCCTCCTCCAGAAAAGCAGTCAAGAATTTCTCAAGGGAGATCTTAAAAGGAGGATCCTCATCTTAAGGTACACACACCCTCCATCTAAGGTTCTCAAAAGGAAATTAATAAAACAAGGTCTCTTGGTCTCAGAGGTCTCAGGTCTCTTGGACACCAAAAAAGAACTCGGATATTCATGTTCTCTTATGCTACAAAGGCATGAAAACAGTTTTAATCAATAATCTCATTATAGCTGTTGACAAAGTTTTCAGAGATATTGGCAACAGCTGAAAACTGTTGTGCGAGAATTCCTGTGAATTGGTGATGAAAAGTAAAGGGATGAATAAAAACCATTTTCAATCCAAATAGGCCAAGATATATTAAGACGAATTACTGAATGCAGATGGCAGAAACAACACAACCAAATCAACTGAAAACGAAACACTGCAAGTACCATTTGTTATCCTAAACTGAATAGTTTCTTATTAAAGTGTTCAGATTTGGGTAAAAAAATGGGAAGGAGACTTTAAGCACAGGCAACCTGGTAATAAAGTTGTCATCTATAATTACACACAGGCATGCAACTGGAAGAAATAACAAATTTCTTGGAGAGATTCAGTGATGTTTGGGAGATGAACTTTTCCAAGCTTATTATACAGAATGTGGTTGTGGGTTTAATACATTTGCTACATTAGTAAATTAGCTCATGCCTCTTTAGACACAGAGGTCAACTGATCCACTTACTGTACCTTAATACAGATAATAATAGGAAAATACTGATTAGAAAGCTTAGGAAACTAACGTGACAATACCATTTATAAAGGTGAGCAAAAGATGTTTAGAAGAAATCAGGTATATCTTAACACCAGACAGATTGAAGCTTAGTGGAAAATACCACAATGCAATTATCTGTCATTATTATGCAATGTCATACACACAACGTGACAATGAACTTTTAATAGTAGATTTCAGGGGATGTCTTTTGTTGTTCCTCCCACTTCTCTCTACACAGCATTTAGAGAGAGCAATCTACCCCTTCTTGGAAGCACTCGGTGACAAAAAGAACTATTAAAGTACAATTAAACATGGACCAAAGAACAAACGGACAGCCAAAACTATTACGTGAATGAACGCATACCAGTGAAACATGTCTCTGCTATGTTTGTATATTAACTCCTATTCATGACATAACAATAAACACTTTCACAGGTTGAAATTTAAATATACAACACTCCATCAACATCAAATCAGTTGGGTTTTTTTTAGTATTACCACAGCACTAATAATTTACTTTTTAAAAAAACTAAACTGTACATGGAACAACCAAACGACTGAAAAGTTAGTTGGTTTATAAATAGCAACGTTTCAGCTTCTACAGCTTTTTCAGGCCATGTTCCTTTAAGTGCACATCTGCAAGTACCAAACACTTTCTGTCCTTATGCCACACAAATAACAATATCAGTATCAATAACAGCCTTATTGATATCAATCAATAACAGCCTTATAGATATCAATCAATAACAGCCTTATAATTTGATAAGTGTGTCACTCCAGAGGCAAATACACACTGGGTTACTCACAGGATTCTGAGTGTAACTCAGGAAGTCTTCAATTGACTCTTTAGACACGATTTGCAAAAATGCTTCACGTTTCATCATGGAATTGTTTTTCCTTGCTCTGTAAACAAAACATTAGACAAGGTACTGTATCTCAAAGTAAGATAATTTTGGTCCCAGTTATCGTTTTCAATTAGTTATATATATATGTTATATATATTATATATTACAGTAGTTATATATACATATATTACAGTTATACAATTTTCCCCCTCCAAAATACTGAATCAGTATCTAGATTAACAACATCACTAGGCTGCAGGGTTTGCAAGCTTTCTTTTTAATTGCATTTTTTACTAAATACGTCGTAAAGCAGAGCTTTTAATGGATAATTTTTAATGGATAATTGTTTAAAAAAGCACAGTGTATTATCCAGCACACACCCCAGATTTAAGATGGCCATCGGTCCCTACAACACCGTTTACTTGTGTGGAAAGTACTGAGGGGTAGTGAAATAGTCTGTCATTTTCCCTCCTGTCAAGTGAAAACTTTGGGAAACGGGCTAGGCCACCTTTTGCTACCCAGAGCTTCACTAGCGCACCTCAGCATTCCCTCCATCCCAGGTGATTCCTGACGTACTTCCCCCATCCCCACCCGCCGGCCCACACGACAGCACGGGGCGGGCGCCGCTCCTGGGCCCCGTCCCGGCTCACGCGGGGGCTCCCGCCACGGAAACAAGCGCGGAGCCGGCCGGGCCGCTTACCTCGGGCTCCCTCAGCGCGGCGACACCCTCATGGACCCGCGGGAGCGCCGCCGGAGGAGACACCAGCCCCGGGACCGCCGGGACGGGACCCGGCCGTGGACACCCCGGGACGGGACACAGCCGGCCCTGGACACCCCGGGACGGGACACAGCCGGCCCTGGACACCCCGGGCCCGCACACAGCCGGCCCTGGACACCCCGGGCCCGCACACAGCCGGCCCTGGACACCCCGGGCCCGCACACAGCCGGCCCCTGCCCGCTCGGTCCCTCCTCACCCGCCGCTTTTCGAATCCTCCCGCGCGGGGCGCTGAGCGCGGGCGGAACCCCCGCCTCGTCTCGCGAGAGTTCGGCCGCGACCGACACCCACCCCTTCCCGCGCGCGGCCCCGCTGAGGGCCGGGGTTGCGGGTCGGACGCCCCGCACGGGCCGGTGTGTAAAAGTCACGGGATCAGAGTCAGCCGGGGGGGAAAAGACCTCCGAGGCCATCGAGGCCAGCCTGTGGCCGAACAGCACCACGTCAATTTGATCATACCACTAAGTTCCACGTCCCGTCCTTCCTTAAACACCTCCAGGGACGGTGACTGGGCAGCCCGTTCCAATGTCTAATCACCCTTCCTGTGAAGAAATTCCTTCTGAATGTCCAGCCTAAACCTCCCCTGGCACAGCTTATAAGACCGTGTCCTCTCATCCTATCGCTGGTTGCCTGAGAGCAGAGCCCGACCCCCACCTGGCTATGCCCTCCTGTCAGAGAGGAGCAGAGAGGGGTAAGTTCTCCCCTGAGACTCCTTTTCTCCAGGCTAAACACCCCCAGCCCCCTCAGCAGCTCCTCACAGCTCACCGTGCCCTTCCTGCAGGGCCCTCAGAGGTCTCTATGCCTTCAAACTGGGGTAGGACACGATCAGCTGAATTCACGTTCAGGCTTAACAAACGATATGATGGCTCCTACGGATCTCTGGTAGTGTGCACATACTGCTCTTACGAAAACACCCATTTGATTACACTGGTGGCTTTTTTCACTAATGTTTTTGTTGCCAGTGCTGACAGCAAAGCCTTTACTCGCAGTGCCGATGAAGAGCACGTGCATTTCGCTCTCTTCAGCCAAAGCGATCAAGAGTTACACAGATTACTCACCAGAATTTATCAGAGACTGCTGTAGTCCAGATTAGATTTACACTTTGTTAACACAAGGTTGGTGGTGTGTTTGGGTTTTTGTTTGTTTGTTTTAATGTATCAGCAAATGCTTCTATTTCTTCTCAAACTTAATTTGCAGTGTTTGTAAATAGTTGGACTCAGATCCTCGAATTCTGTAATATTCCCCATTCCATTTGTTTGAGCTCTTCTGCAAACCAAAACCAGTCAATGTGTCTTGTTAAGGGCTTAATTTGAATCTTTCCGTTTTGCATTTGCAGTAGCATAATATTTCAGTGTTGTTGGCTGTTCAGAAGAGTGAGGTGCGTGACTGAGTCATTTACTTTCTGTCTGTGGAAGCAGTACAGCATGTGCTGCCTCACTGTGCAAACAAATAGAAAACCAACTGTAATTTCCATACAAGTTCTCACAGCTGGTTGGACTTTTCAGGATTTTAATTTATAAAAATATGATGTATTTCAGATTTTATTTAATAGCATGTGCAAAAATTCACTCCTTTTCAAAGTAGTATTTATGTCTTCTGCTAATATTTTAATTTTTAACATAGAGGCTTCTTTAATCATCCTATCTTTCACAGTATTGGTCTATATTCAAAATTAAGACTTGTCTCATTTTCTGCCATCTATATTTGACTTACAGACTTTTCCCGATTTACTTTTTAAAATTCTCAAGTAAACTATTTTCTTGGGTTTTATACAGTTTGAAGACTATAGGAAGAAAAATAGTTTGTTATGGGCTTCTCCTATATAAATAATGCTATTCTGTGTTGCTTAAAAATGTATATAACAGGACTAAAGTTACTGAAAACAAAACTAACAACTGTTTCAATTCTTGAATCATCAACTGAGTCCATGTGAAACTTCTGAAATAACTTGGTTTTAAAACAATGTGCCCCAACGAAAGTACTGTTGGCACAGGAGGGAATGGGTTCCATTCCTTCCAATTTGTGATTGAGATGGTCACATCCCCAAGGCAGGGACAATGTGGGAGAAGGACTTGGCAGCCAAAACTTCATCTGCTCGGGCAGCATCACTGTGCACCAGCAGCTCGGTGCCACTCCTTGTCTCCACCTGAAGCCAAGCACACACACACACCCCTCCTCAGTCCACATTTCCACACAGGCAAAGGCCTGTCTCCTCTGTGGTGAGAAAAAGGGAATCCAGCAAGAGACTGATCCGTGGACAATCCCTTGAAATAGCACCTGTCCTCCAGCTCTAATCCCCACATTGGCACAGGTGGCAGGCACTGACTCCCAGAAGAAGGCAGCACTTTGCTGCAGTAAAGAAGGATGAAGAATCCAGCTTGTTTCAGATCCTGTGGACCCGACTTCATTTCTGAAGTTAGGTATTCAGCTAAGTGCAAGGAGCCTGTGAAACAGTTTGCTTGAAATAGCTTGCATGCGCAGTCAGCACACCTGTAGAACAGTAAAAGCAAATAAAAAAGTATAAAAAAAGACATTTATACGTTGTGCTAATGTCTGCCTATATTAAAAAATTTCTGCATATATTAAAAAATCTTTGCCATTTTAGATTCAAACTGATGGATTTATTTATCATGACTCGCATAGACTGAATATTCCATTAATACCTTGATTAGTCTTTTAATTAGAGCTACATTAGTCACCTGGTTACTGTTTATTTAGTCAGGCACATATCCATTTAGCAAACGAACTAAAACATATTTTAGCTTTTAATTTCTGTTGCATGGCAACCACAGAATGATTTTTTTCATAGTATTGAAACTAGAAGTTGACACAGATAACAACAGGCTGAATAACACCAAATGATTCATTTTAAAGGACCACAGAGAGAAACCAGAGAGGCAGAATAACATTTTGTAGGTTTTTTCAAGAATTATGCATGAACTGCAAGCTGGTAATGAACCTACAACTCTATTTTCAGTTTCTCTAATGTTCTCCCTTTCAATAGTACTAAATTACATGCCTCTCTTTGACATATCTGTTCATCTGTTCAAAATAATCTATACCCTGTGATAATAATCTCATATTTATTATCATTTTCCTGTCAAGTCAAGTTAAGGCAAAAATGAAAAATGGGCCTTTCACACATGGTTGCTGAGCAACAGCAAATAAAGATTTGCTTTTGTGCTACCGCTTCCTGAACTGGTCTTTATTCTTGTTGGTGGCCTGTATGAGAGATCTCAATTACAAATGGCTCACACCAGAGCACTGTCGTTTGGGCTACAGTAAGTATTCCATTTTAACCTACACGAGTCAACATGATAAATAAAAAATAAACAAGTAATTCCCTGAATGTCAGATGCTTTCTTGACACTTTTTTTTTAATATATTTACAATGTTATTTTCTGGATAATAGTTTCTGATGAGATTATTGTACGCATTATCTACTACCATGTTAGAATTGTAACTTCTAGGGTTTTTTTCTTTGAATATGTAATAAAATTTGTTATAGTTAATGCAGTATGAACAAAATCTGCTCATCCTCCGAGGCAGGCTGTTAATAATTTACATGCATGCATTTCCCTTGATTTTTTTTTTTTTGATCTTCACATACTTTGATAAATAATCCGAACAGCATGGGAGAGGGATGAAGTTTCACACTATTCCACTTCTCCAGATCTCCCCTTGCCTGAAGGTAATCCTGCCAATCATGCCATCCTTTATTCAGAGGCAACTGTCACTTCTCGGTGCTGGTGTGATTAGACCGTGAAACGGCTTATTTCCCTTAAATTATTAATATTAACACGAATCAATTTTAGAGTTTAAGAGATTAAGTAGGAAAAAAATTCGCTACATAAGAAAAAAAATTTATCCTTGTTAACTCGCACAAAAATAAGGAAATGAAAGGCGCAGAGGGAAAGCTGTTCGGGAGAGCCACTCCCTGGAGTCGCTGCCGGTGTTACTGAAGTCCTGAACTGCCGCCCCGTGGGAGCTGCCCGGTACTGCCGGGGGATTGCAGGGATCCACACCCAGGGGAATTTAAGCTGAGAAAACAGTGCAGCTCTATTTTTTGTAGGGTTTTCTTTTTTTACTTTGTTATTTTGCTTTATGATAAAATATTTATTATATCACGAAGTCGATCTCAGGGCTGGAGCACCTCTGGCCTGGAGACAGGCTGAGAGAGTTGGGGGTGTTCAGTGCCTAAAAAAGAGACTTTTCACAAGGCCGTGGAGGGACAGGACAAGGGGGAATGGCTTTAAACTGAAAGAAGGCAGGTTTAGATTAAATATTAGGAATAAATTCTTTACGGTGAGTGTGGTGAGGCACAGGCACAGCTTGCCCAAAGAAGTTGTGAATGCCCCATCCCTGGCAGTGTTCAAGGCCAGGTTGGATGGGGCTTTGAGCAACCTGATCGAGTGGAAGGTGTCCCTGCAGATGGCAGGGGGGAAGGAACAAGATGATCTTTAGAGTCCCTTCCAGACCAAACAATTCTATGATACTGTGATTATTATTTGCTGTGTTATCATGCTCTTACTGTTATCACTCCTTCCTTATAGACAGTGTTACAAATCACAGTTAATTTTCTCTGCTCGCTATTAGTACCATGAAAATTGAAAGATTTCTGAAATGTTATAAAATGCTCACAATAAGCAGCTTTCATTCTATTTTCGTCTTTAGGAGAAGAATTGTTTCTGAACTACAAAAATACTGTTATTGTTAATTTTACAAGTGCTCTTAGAGGTTTCATATCTAGATATGACGCCATCTCTGTTCCATCTGTCTAGTATGAAACATGAAAATACTGTATAAGTATCAGAATGGACATGATTTGGTCATCCATATCAGCTTACATATATATATATATATATGTTTATATACACCTGTCCTGGGTTACACAAAGATTTTCTTTTCTCTTTTCTCTCTTTTCTCCCCAAATATGCCTACTAATTTAGACTGTGGCACTATTATCCCAGGAGACGACTTTCGCAAGTGTGAAAGACAGGAATGCTGATGACTCATCTTGCTTTTCTTCCAGGCTGCATGTCCTGCTTCCTTCAGGAAAAATTAACAGTGGTGAGGTACTTGCTCAGTGCAGTTGGGGGGATATTTGATCTCAGGCACTTGTGAGTGCTTACAGATTCATAGTTTAGACATAACTGTAATTTATTCCTGTTCTGGGCATCAAACAGCTTTCTTACCGTGAGATTGTGTTTTGGCAAATATTTTCAGATCTTGTCCTTAAACAAGGGAAAATTGATTTGTAAGTTATTTTTTCTAAAAGAATTTGATCTGTGTCCCCTTTACTCCCGTGTTTTTTGTTCTGTTCCATGATGGCCTTCATTGTTATATATCCTGAGTTTCTATCTGCATGCTTGAATCAACAGCAAATACTTAAAGTACAGTGATGTTTTAAATGTGCTGGTCAAGGCCCTTTTCTGTGTCTTAAACTGTAATTTCACTTCTTCCTGCTTCTGATTAATTTTAGCTTTTTGCTCCTAATCTTATTAAAGTTCTGTCAGCAACTCGAGGGAGTTCTGGAATCAAATCTAATTTGGTACCTAAGGCACGAGACAGCTGTGGCAAACTGCTGACAGTGCCATGCTAAATTTCTGGTAAATTTCTGGTAAACTTAATCTTCCAGAACTTTCATGTTTCTTCACATCATGGACCAGGTTTTAATCTCCCTGTGCCTAATGACTAAATACTTTTACAAAACCATTTTGGCCAATTGAATCCCCCGTTATGAAACTCAATTCTTTTGGCATCACCAGCCCCTCAGAGCAAAGGGGGAGAGCAGAGCACAGTGGGGACCGTGGCTGTTGTTCACTGCTTTTAAACCAGGATGACTCGAGGCTCCACTCCCAAAGATGCCTCGAATCCAGACCAGCTCCTTATTGTACAAGAAACAAAATACACAGGGAGCAGAAAAGGATTTTGAGAATAGGGTCTGCACTACCATCTAGTGGAATATAACAGTGCCTTCAGAAATAAAAAACTGGGCAATAATGACTATAAATCCAAAAACTTTAAAGGCTCATTGTGAAAGAAAAGCAAAATTAATATTCTTCATAAAAACTTTAGCAGTCAGTTTTTACATCTCCAATAATCTGAACTTGAAAAAGCATATTAAATAAAAAAAAATGACCTAGAACCAACTTGCCTAAAACTTCAAGATTGACACTTTTTTTTCAGAAAGCTCATCTTAGTATTTAAAATTTTCAATTCCAACTTATTTTACGTTCAACTTAATTGATTTACCAAATAAAACAAAGAACCGGCATTGCTACCTATACCATTCCCAAGTCATGAACCTCCATCTCCATTAACCCTTTTTACCTTTAATTTCGTTGTCATCATGTGGATGAATGACAGATCTAGAGGTGATCCAAATTCCTTTTTTTTTGGGTGCTGCTGTCAATTAATCAAGTGTATCCAGGTGTACTCTGGGCTGGAAATATCAACAGAGACCCCATTCAGTGGTTCCTTTGGCTCAGTTACTTTAGCTCAGAGAACATTTCATGATTCACGCAAACCCAGGTGAACATTCCTATAAATTCTAGGTGGAAAACACTGCAACACAGCAACTCCAGCTAAACCCACAGACAGCAATGACAAACACGCAAAATATGCCAGGGATTTCAGCCTATCAGCTGAAGTATTTCTCCCATGCTAAAGTTTGCATGGAACTGTCTTGCAGAATGTTCTTTGTTAAATTATTAATCATTGTGAAATGCTTGGTAAGCTGCAGTTGTCAGTCTCTGGGAGTTTGCAGAATAACACAGTAGCTTGCAAATTCAGCTGAAGAATTAAAAAACTTATTTGAAATTCCATGCTGGAAACGTCCATGAAATGCGTGCACCATTTTTTGCTTTAGGAATCTCATCCTAGTTATCAGTAAAATGAATGGCCTTTCATTCAGTACCTACAGACAATTACCACTTTGCTACATTACAACTCAATTTCTATGCATAGTTTACCGTATTTTTAATTCCTGTTAAATTTTAGGATCCTGACTTAAAGCTTTCAACTTCCAGCTGTGTGCTCCTTTTTCTGCCCAGCCAGAATTGCCACATGCCCATCCCTGAGAGCTTGGGCTCAGGAAGCAGAATGCCCAGGAAGACCTACTGCACAGGCCCAAGAGTGCACAGAGCTCCAGTACATTTACTGAGCTAACCTTAATGCTTAAAAAAACACACACTTGAGAGTCATGGAATAATTCCGGTTGGAAAGGACCTCAGCAGGTCTAGTGCCACCTCCTGCAGCCAGGAGCTACTCTGCTTAGATCATTCATGAATGAAATTGATCAGCAGTTAGATTCTTACCACACGTCAGAGCCGGGTGCTGGGACATCCCAGCTTCGTCCTGTCCATCCTGTCCTGTGAGGAGGCCGAGGTGCTCCGTGCCCAGCTCGGAGGGTAGCTGGGTTACCAGGTCCTGGCAGGAATGGACTCGCTGTCTCCAGGCCACAAACCTGGAATCAGCCACAGAACAGCCTGGGAGTGGAAAGTTGGAATCTTGCCTGGCTTTGTTTTTCCTTGGACCTGTTTCTATATGGATGTTAAAGGGAAGAATGATCACTATTAGGCCTTAATTCCTCTGCTATAAGGTTTACAAATAATGAGGATTCAAAGATTAAGAAAAGCAAAAGGCAGGTTGTCCTCGCTTTGGTGGTGTGTGAGGAGACAGAGATGCAGGAGCCTGCTCCAATTGGATTCCAGGGTAGATGACTGGCAAGCAACATTCCCTGCAGACAGTGAGAACCGAGAGCATCACCTCTACCACATGCATACAGATTAGAGAACTTGCCTCCCAGAGCTGTCATCTACTCTGGCAGCGTAATCCACTGCACAGCTCGGAAAGAAATACAAGTGGATTTTTGCATTTTTCATAAAACGTATTTTAGGTGGCTGAGAACATTGCTGAGAGCCTGACTGCCTTAGAAATCAACAGGAGAGCATACAACAGTTAGACACTTTAAGATAGATAAAAACATCATTTGGGATTAAATAGCCTGACCCCTTCAGCAACCAGCTACAACCACAAATAGGTCTGGGACCATCTGGTTCTTTCCACCAAATGTCAAAGGTACCACCCAACATTCAGAGTTTGTTTGGGGGAAGAATATTAATAATTAAATTGATTAAAATTGATAATTCATAGGAAACCAAATTTGTATTCAGCTTTTAGCTGAGAAAATACCAAAACCAGCCACGCTGGTAACTGAATTGGCAAACACTGCTCCTAGAAGAAGCCTGGATGAACTAAAAGCCCAAACCACTCTAAACAGTATAGCAAATATAGGCTTGGGTGAGACCATCAAATTAGTATCAAAGTCATCTGGAAGATTGTCTTGCACAGTTATTTCTGCTCCCTAACAAGTTCTTGTGAATACACAGGCAGTGCTGACCTTTTTTGCAGGACTGAATCAAAGCTTTGATTTTGACCCAAGTCAGGAAAATGCTGACACCTGATCAGTAGTGGCACTGCCAGGAATTGTGCCATCCAGAAACACCTGGCCATGAAGGAGTTATGGAGATGGGCTTTTACTTGGCTTTAGCTGCCTTCCCATTGATTACTAGAAATCCTTTATTTTGCTAAAAAAAGGGCCTTATCTCCACTAGGAAAAAAAACCCAAATAAACCAAAACCGAACATAATTTTGTAGTTGGTATCAATAAAGATTAGCTAGTGGAGTCCATTCTAAATGGGAGAGTGACTGGGTGATGAACTTCTGCAGCTTTTATTTATGGTTGATGCAAATTGACTGAGTATTAGGAATTTAGGAAAGTTGCAGCTGTTTAAGGGAAGAGCTGTCATAATTAATTATAGTATCATAATGAATTATAAATTAATGTTTAATGCAAACAGCATAATTTCTATGGCAGTTTTTCTGTAATAGAGGCTCCAATACCCCTTATCTATGCAGTGCATCATTACATTTGCCATCAGTATCTGCTTTACCAAGCAGGTGATAGGACAGGAAAGAATGCTGCAGGTAGAAATCTGCTCACTCTAAATCTAAGGCAATTACATACAGTTCTACAACATAATTAATGATGATCAGTAAGTGCTAGAATCATGACAATTTATTCAATCAATCCGTTTAGGAGGAAAAAAAATTTAGACACTGAAGTTGAACAAAGGGCTAACTAATTCTTATGTGTGAATCTGTTCCAGAACAAGCACAGAATTCCTCATAAAGTGTCCTGTACTTCTCACCGTTTTCTCTCATGTCAGGCCCAAACACCTGCCTACAGACCTTACAATAAGGCTCCCCAGGTTAGAGGAGTCAGCATCCTTAAGTATTTTAAAAATTCACCTCATCCTATTACCAATTAGGACAGGGATATGCAAAAGAGAGGAAAAGGGAACGTGTGTGTAGAGGGAAGCAACACACCGACTTCCATACGAACCATTTATTGAATAAATACATGCATCATAATGTAGAATTACATGAGCAAAAAAAGGCAATCTGTACAAAATTGATTACCCTTTGTTCTCATTTCAACTCTCACCATTTGCTGCAGCTCTGATAAAGGATTCAAGACAGAAAATTAAAACTTGTTTAGTCCAACTCCAAGTGATATGCATGCTGATTTGAGTCTGGGTTACGCCACTGCTAGAGGTCAGAAAGCTGGTTTTCCTGTCAGTGAAGCAGAATAATTCTAAAAACAGTTTCAATAGTAGAGAACATGTGTTGGTACATACAGGTAACAAAGCTTATTTTTAACCATTTCTTAAACATCTTCATATGTTCATATTTTAAGGCACAGGATAAACAAGAACTACATGAAAAGCTATCAGTTGATATTGAATAAATGACTTGATAATGAGGTGCAATTTTTGCCCAGAGGCAAAATTGTCCTTCCTACTTCCACATAAATGGAACAATCGGAATTTTATAAGTTTAATACAGAAGTTGCATCTACTATCAAACGAATCAGTCTCATCTAGGCAGTCATAGGCTGATCCAAACTCACTCAGGAGAACGTTTCTAAAGAGTCTGGCATCCAGGACTGATTACAAACAACAGGACTTACTGTTGCTGAATTGCAGTGACAATTCAATCTCTTATTTTCAGATTCCTGAATGGAAAGTGGGCTCTCTAAGAGCCTATCCCTACTTTTAGGTAGTAAGTTATTTTGGAAAGTCCTGTCAAATTTACTTTGAAAACTTTATTCAGTTACTCACTTTGTGCTGTCATCTCACATTTACCCAAACATGGCATTATTTTCCACCTTGAAACTTCAAAGGACAGAATATCCATTTTTTTATTGTTCAGGTGCAGAGTTTTCTGTCCCCATACTTGACTTAAGACTTGAAACACCAAATTAATTTTACAGCCTAGTTGTTGACTACAGATTAAACTCTGTGGAGTCGCTGGCCAGGATGTACAGCAAAAGTCCTTCCACCTTGGACTGAATCCAGGCAAAAGACAATTATGCTGAGCTGCTGCTCTTAGAACTCCTTTATTTAGATCAGCTTTCAGGTTCTGCATTTTCATGGCATTAACAACATTCTCTCTCTTTCCATTCTTAACAGTTTTTAATGGAAAACTAGCAAAGAAAATATGTATTTCTAATATATTTTATATGAATAGGTGAGTGAATACATTGAGATACTCATACATTCCAATATAGAGTGAAGCCTTCAAGTGGAAGTGTTTTCTTACAAGGAATCTTTCCCTATTGCCCAGTCCTCTAACAGCACTAACAGTACAATTTACAGTGCAAGAATGTTTGATGAAACTGTCCTGTATAAAACGTGGCAATGAGAAGGCCATCACTGTACAGAGGTGTATGGGTGTGTGTCGCACACAGCCATGACAAATGTTCATGTCAAACTGAATTTAGACATACTGAAATTTACTTAGACTTGAAAAAACCAAAAAGCTACATCTATGGTAGGCACTTTGGTACATCTAGTAATGTAGGCATATTCTACACCTAGAGTTAAGGTTCTGTCAGTAGTCTTAAAATAAAGCTAATTTTAGGAGTTCATCATTCTGCTTTAAAACTCTTTCTTGGCTGAGAGATCATTCTAGAATCTTAGCTAAATAGTATACTTTGTCTAATTGCATACTTATCCAAGGATGAGGGCACTGGCTCTGAAGGAGCCAAATTGTTCTCTTGGATTCTTAACGCATATTTTTCTAACAGTCAAGAAAACTTACCAAAAAAAGAAAAATCAGTTCTGAATACAAAAAAAATTCCCCATAATTCGTAAAATTAGAGTTATGAGCTCAGCTGTTCGGGCTGATACTCCCCCTTCAGCTCCCAACTACCTGCTTCGATCAGTTTGTGCTAATGGTGTCACTGCTGCAGTCTGGCCCAGCCCGTGGCAATGCTTCAGGGGAGGGCCAGTATTTCTCAGGAAACCTGTGTGGACCACTGAAGTCCATTTTGGTCATGCACCAAACACACTGAGTAGAAATGAAGCAACTGGAAAAGTCAGTTTCACCTCAGTTTCCCATTTTCTTTCCCATTTCTATTGGTGCTCATTGGAGTATTACAGAAGGTATAGCATAACATACTATTTTAGCATAGTATTGTGTAATAAAAATAACATATGTCTTGTACATATGCCTACTGTATGAACTTACATTGCAAGCTGATTTGTCTACCTTATAAATCAGTGAAACATGGTGGTAAGGACAGCTCAAAGTGGTTAGAGATTTTCTTTATAATACAGAAAAACCCATGTCCTCAAACCTTCAAAAGGTCACATGTCTAGTACTCTAGAGTACAGGAATAAATAACAAAATCCAAGTGAACCTGTATAATAAAACTGTACTCTTTGTTACGTTTACTCCATTAAACGAAAACTCAGATTTAGAAACTGTGATTTGTGGACCTCATCCTCTATTTATACAATATTTATAGAATTCTCATTTTTATTTATAATATTCTATAGCATGATTTTCCAATAATACATTTATATATAAATATTAAAATGTTTATGCTTTGTACATTTTAAGCCAGCCACACTGGGCCAGAAACACAATAAAGTAAAAATGTTTTCTGCAGTTTGTTTTTGCAGAGTATCACAAAATGATTAAGACCATTGTGCTGCAAAGACAAAAAAGATTCATCTGAAGAAATTAACATGCATTTAGAAGAAAATAACTATATCCTTTATCTGATTTTCTTCTGAGTTCAAACCAGCATGAAAGAATTATAAAAAAATAGTATATATTTACATGGTACAGTATACCTTGGTGAGATATAAAACAAGGCAGGAAAACAGCAGAACATATTCTTTTCACTTTCTAATAGGTACAGCCATCAAAAAGATCAATTTAAACACAAAAGGTTACTTTACTGTACTATTGCACATTACAGTAACACACAGAACTGTTTAGCAAAATAAAATACTAAGTTTAACAATGAGAAAGGCTATGTCTACATAAAATGACCAAGTGTTATAAAATTATTGGGGATGTGTCTCAGAACTAAATCAGTAAAGCTATAAAAATAATATTGGTACATCTGTGAAAACAACAGGGTAAAAATGTATAAAGGTTGGCAAAATTATGCTTGAGGAATTCCCGGTATCCATGGGCCTAACTTGCACCATGTGGCCTTGTACCATCTTCTGTTAAATCATACCTGAAAATGAAAAAAACAAAAAAAGGATTTATTTTCTTTTTTACATTTAGAGTTTATTATTAAAACTATCATTAACACCGCAGTTATTGATATGTAGTATTTTTTAGAATTAAAGGAAATATTACACTTACCACTGGGTCCAGCCTTTAGCAAGTTCTTCAGATGCCAGAGGTATTAATAACTGTGGAAAGTTGAATTACCAATCAGTGCATTGTGTGTGCCTTTTAAAGATCAAATCTGACAATCCTGTCAACTCCAGCATAAGCAACACCATAAGTGAACAATATATTTTACATCTTTGTCATCATAGCTCTCTGCTACCTGCCCAACTTGTAGGAAAGTTTCAAGTTGCTGGTTTTGACCTCAAAATCCACACCCTTCAGAGGCACAGTCCCAGAGCACCTCACAGCATGGCAGTGGCCAACTGCGGATGTGGCCATGCTAACAGCCTTCCTGGGAAACTGGGGACACTCCTCACCATGAACTCACCGTGATTCCGTACCTCTCATCCTCTTCAGAGGGCAAATATGGCAGTTTTCAAGGATGTAGGAATTTACTATTCCTCTTTCATGCTCCAAATCACATGGGTAGGAAATGGGGTGATTTAATGTGTGCCTATAGAACACTGAAGTTATAAACACCGGTGTTGGTACTGGGACCAACTGGGACCGGGACTCCAGCAGCAGTTCTTTCTCATGGATTTTACGGAATTTTCATTTCTTGTGTGTTTCTCTAAGTACTCTTGCTTGTCTTTCCAGTTTTGTCTGAACATTTCCTGAGCTATCACCTAGTTTCTCCTGGTTATTTCCTTTCTCTGATGATATGGTTATTAAGTCAGACAAGCACATTTCTTTTGTTACTGGGAACTTACTGCTCTCTAGAAGAGACCACTGCCTCGTTTTATGTCTGCTCTGCAGTCTGTTCCTTCCCTCACTAAAGCTTGACATGTGAGGCATCCATAATTTTTGAAAGCCTCATACTTGACTCAGGTGCTTCAATCAACACTAACAAGCTCATGTCTCAAGAGGATTTCAGTTTTATATAATAACATGTTCTATTAACAGGATTTGCTTATTGTCAACTTACTTTGCCAAGCAGCCCTTTATCTTTGGACAAGAATCCACCACTGTTCTTCACTGCTACATCTAGTGTTCTTCTTTGTACTTCAGGCAGGGAGACACTGAAATCAAACCTGCAGGCAAAGTGATGCTTTAGAGGGAATTCTGTACCCAAGGTGCAAGTTCAGCTCCTAAGCTAAACAGCAATTCAAATCAAAACCAAGCCACCCCCAACCCCAAATAAAAAAATGAGGTCTGAGACAAATGAAGAAAAAAATCCCAATGTTTTGCCTCAAATTTTCCTTCAATACTGTGATCAATATCAACATCAAATATTTGAGACTTCTGTTACTTTTGATCTCTAGAAGGCATTGGTAAAACAAAACACACAAAACAAAACAAGGGAAAAGTCAAGCACTGACTCCAGAGAGAAGAGAATGTGGAATCCTACTACTCTGATAGCTCAGTATCAGTCTTCCCCAAAAGGGAAGCACTGGTCAGCCTTGATAACCAGAGCTCCTTTTCTTTTCTGGCTCACTAAGGAAACACATCCACCTTTAAGGCAGAATGCCTTTTGTTTGCTAGAGCTGAAACTTTGAGAAAGTGAGGACAAGGTTATATCACAACCTACATCTGTTTGTCACAACAGTTCCTAGACAGTTTTATTGCTTTGCAGTACTCTTTACTTGGAAAGGCACAGTATAATAAATCTATTCCCTGGAATGAACAGGAGATAGCATCCTGCATTACCAGGAAAACCTACCAGAGCCTCTACGTAATGATTTACAGATATCCCTTGGACAGAGGGAATGAAGTGTTGGTTTTCTTGAGTTAATTTCTGTCTGTAGAGAAAGGTCTTAATTGAAAAGTGATGGGTGGGAGACTAAGGGGCAGACGTGTGAGGGAAACTACCATCAAAAAGCAGAGTTCAAGGATAAGTCTTTTTCTGCATTATAAGGTTGCACAAGCCTGTAAAACTTCCAACATATGGGCCAGGATATAATCTATGAGGAAATTTCCTGACTCCCTGGATGCTGAGAACTGCTACCAAGTAGACTGACTGAGTAATTTGACTATGAAGAGATACTGGCTGGCCAGTCCCCCCTGAGAAGGCAGCAACAGCCAGGCAATCAGCCAGACATGCTTCCTGGCAGGAAGGGACACCAACAGCACTGGCCGGCCAAAGGCACTCGTGTTCTGGTCACCTGCCAGCGGAGCGCACGCTGCTGCTTAGCTACCAGCACGGGGGATGTAACTGGGGCAGGATAAGGCAGGAAGGAGAGAAGTGGCTGGGAACAGCAAGAAGGGCTGTAGTGAAAACAGGGAACAGAAGGATGGGAAGAGCTGTTATAGCAGAAGAGAAAGGTATGATCAAGCCTGATGGTGACAACTAGGAGCTCCAACAGCTCCTCTGTTCAGGAAAGCTCAGAAACCTTGATTTGACAGCTTTGTAATTACATGACACAAAACTACTACACACAGTTTAGAACATACATTTGATCAAACACTGGGTTTAATGTCTTCTTTGATACATGTGTTTTTCTTCTTCCTGATCGTCTCTTATCGGGCAGTAAATACATTCGCACATATGGATCAGATCCTTCTTCTGAAAATGCGATTAGATTTCTGTGGCCATGAAAAACGAGGAAAAGCACTTAGAAAATCAACAGGACATTGCTGAACGTAAAGTGTCTACACTACTAGCACTTAATTTAGTACATGAAGCAGTTCTGGAACATCCTGCACAAAGTAAGACGTGCAGGATACAGCACACAGGTAACAGCAGTGGAAAACAAAAACTAAAAAATAATGCCAAACAGTGACTTGTTCAACACCAGAGAAATGGCAAGCAGACAGCAGTGGTGGGAATACAATATTTCCTAAATCCCAATTTGAAGTTCTGATATGGCTTCTCAAAAATCATGTGGTTTTGCCATTCTGTGCAAAATTCATTCTCTTAGGGACAACTTTCAGACACAGCTGATAAAAATCTACAGGTCATTTTCATTTAAAATCTGACAGGGACATAATACACAAATACAAAATCACAGCAAAATCTTCAACAAAGTTTTTAGTGATTCTGAGCAGAGCTCTGTATGGTTTTATGTTTACTGACATGTGACCTTAAAAATAACAAAGATCAATCGGACAACCAATTTAAAAGTAAGTCAAGCTATGAAAAATTTACAAAGCAATATGAAATGAAATTGGGTATTTTGTGCTCACCTGCAGGAATGCACCACCACAATCAGTTTGTTTCTTTGTGAACTGTGACGAATTGTTAGCTGAATCTGTCCTAGTGGAGACTGCCCCAGGGTTGTTCCACTGCAGGAAAAAGCAGAACATTTACGCTTAGTTTTTAAAATGCATCTTAAAAGCAAGACCCGACTAAAAGATATGCCAGGTAGTTTTCCCAGAAATCACGTATTATCCATTTAATTTTTCTCTGAACCAATGTGAAAGAGAGCACATAAGAACACATAAGCATGTGAGCAACCCCATCCGTTTCAAGTTCCTTGTCCTACAACTCTGCTCTCCAAAATAAGCCAGGTATTCTTGTCAGTTCAGAGATAGCTGCTCCTCGGTACGTTGAAAACCATTATCAGTAAAGAACTTGCTTACCCTAAAATAAACATTAAAGCAATACCTAGGAAATAGGAGAGAACAGTGGTGCAAACTGCAATGAAAACCTCAGCAATGGGCTACTCTTACTATGGCCCAGAGCCAGTCATAACAATATAGATATTCTTGGGATTAAGACAGCGATACTTAAACCCACTTATTGTCTTAAAGCTCAAATCACAGTATAAACACAACCACTTCACTTTTCTATAGCTAATATCACAATGAAAGTAGGCTTAGAATCAATTTACACTTACAAATACAGGTCATGCCTAAATAAAAAGCAAGCACCATCTTTAAGAATTTTGAGAAAGGGCCAATATTTGCAGAGCTCCCTGATCTCCATGAAATGCTCATTTTAGTTTGTGTAGACTTAATATGAGTATTTTCCATATTGCAGAGGACATTTTGGCATATTTGGCATTTTTTCAGTCACCTGAAGGGTATCTTAACTTCAAAGGAGAGGTGTGTCTCTTGTGAATACCTACTAGAGAGTGACTGCTCCATTAAACTCCCAAGTCATTCACTTTAAAAATTAGAATGAAACATTTAATTTCAGTATTTTCTTATTCAAAAAGAGCACCTAAAAACTTGTGGCCTGCAATAAATGACCTCTTTAACTGGAGCTTTACCACTCTTATCAAATGAGATATTATGACATTTGTGTGTGAAATAAGGAGTAGCATTTCAATATCTGTCATAATTAACAAAGTCTAATCCAGTTTTGGGCCAGAAGGGAGACTGGCAAAATGAAGACAAGTCAGCAGAGGACCATAAAGATAAATGGGGGCAGGTGGTGGGTTTGTACAAATTGAAGAGACAGCCAACAGCAGCCTCAATTGTAGCCTTTCACTGCTTAAAACAGACATTCTACAGAAGACCAAGTCTGACTCCTCATGGCTGTACACAGTAAAGTAACGAGGTTACAGACAACCTGCAGCAAGATAAATTTCAATAGAAATGAGAAATGTTTTCACAGTGGAGTGGTTAAGCACCAGAGTTTCTGAGAAGGTTTTTAGAATCTCCATCCTTGGAGATATTCAAAATTTGTTTGGACAAAGCCCAAGAAACCTGATCTAACTTTGAAGAGAGATTTGCTTTGAGCAGAGGGCTGACTGACCTCCAGAGGTTCGATCCAATCTATATTATTGTATTGATTTTGTGAACCCTGAGAGAAAAAAAATGAATCGGTTCAATCCCTTACAAATAAAAAAATAAAATCTTTCAAATTAGATTCACAGGGAAATTACATGAATAGGGCAGGAGCAGTTTCCACTCTCCCATCCAGAGCAGAAATGCTGCTCAGCTGTCCGTACTTGGTTTGTATGGCTGCCCATTGAGGCAAGTTAAAAAAAAAAAATCAAGAACTGAAGGAAGCATGGCTGCAGCAATCCTCACTGACCGAATAGTAACTGACTATTCATTTAACATATTTTATAGTCAACTACCCCTCTGAGTAATTAAAAAATACCGGCTATATTCAACCTTAATTGGCTAATAGCATTCAGTGGCGAAAACAGGCAACTGTTGCATGGGGCTACAGAGTGCAGCTGTGAGAACTAGGTGGACTTCATCTTTCAGATGACCACAGCCATGGTAACTTCTAATTGCAGAATCTGTCTTAACGGAGGTACCGGGAACGAGCGAAAAATCACAACGACAGAACGGTGGGAAAATACGAGTGCAGTGAGAACTGAGCACTCCTCCTTTGGCTGCACTGGTGACATTTTTTGTAACTAACTTAGATGTGCTGCAAACCCAAATAATTCAGGCCCTACTTCTCCAGCTGCCGGAGCCTCTGGCGCAGCTCCTGCGTGGCGATGGGCAGGGATATGTCAGAGGCGATGCTGGGGGTGGGCTCCTTGACCGACAGGTGGCTGGGGGAATAGGAGAAGTTGGAGGCGTGAAGACTGGAGGAACTTCGGCTGAGATCCGTCGGCCACTGCGGGCTGGCATTGGCAGCCTGGCTTTTTTCAGCTGCATCAGTCTTTTTCTCACTGTCAGCCACTGGGGAAGCTGGAACAGGCTTGTTTGAGTCAGGTGTAGGCGAGACAGGAACCTGAGGCTTAAAAGATGATTTTCTTGCATCTTTGGAAACAGATGGCCTTTTCACTTGGGCTGAGTGTTGATGATCTGGAGATCTTGCTTGTTTTTCAAGAGAAAGGACCTAGATACAGGAGAAATACAGTAAGATTACTATTTTGCAGTATAAATAAATTTGTTTCTACAAGAAAACTGGTTGGTTACAAGTTGTAAAGTTCAGATGCTAAAGCAGAATCAAAAATATTCACATTTATTCACTCTGTAACAGGAAATGTTGTGCATGGCAAAACACAGCTCCACCTTCTTCACGGCAACTGCAGTAGCTTTGAAACAGGGTGAAATTCTCCATTAATTTAGAATTATTCTCATTATTCCCTTCCCATATTCTATGTGCTTCTGGTGCAAGTGCTATTTAATTTGTAGTTCTAGATATCTGGAAAGCTATTCTGGTTTTTTCTTCTAGTTTTTTGAAATTTGATCTTGCATCACAATTTCTTCTCACTCATTGTCCTTACTTTATCTTTCATAGGTTATTTTAATTTATTAATGACATGTAAACAACAAAGTGCTTTAGAAAAGGAAAAATAATTTTGACAGTGTTTGCAAAAGAAAACCAACTTTCAAGTATGCAAGTTTTGTCTTCAAAACTCCAATGTGCTTGAAAGATGGTTTGAATTTTTCCAGTACTATGAATGTACTTCCTTTCCTCAGAAACTATTCTTTTAAACCATCAAGACCTCAGTTCCATTTCTAGATAAAGGTGACTTCTGATCTGTACCCTACTGAGTCATAAGAGAGTTGAAGGAATCCAGATTCCAAATGTGATTTCTGAACCTAAAACCAGGGGAACCTCAGTTTTAATTAACTCAGCTGACACTGCTTCGTTTGAAGCATTGTCTGTTTTTGACATAGAACGTATTTAAATTACAGGTTATCTCTGTGTACTGATAACACTGGAACAACTAAGCGCACTTGGCATGTGACATCAAAGGAAATGTACTATTTATTATCTTCTTCAAAAAGCCAGCAGACCAGGAGCCACAACAGCCTTAAATATTCAGATATTTACAATGGGAAAAAAGTTTTAGAGTACCCTGAGTGCAATCTTCATGTTTATGGTGCTGTTTGGACCAGAGTTACTCAAGTGGAACCGCTGATGCATAGTTAAGTCTTCACTCTCTAGCAACTGGCTTAGAGGCAGCTTGAAGTTCCCCAAAGAACACTGGTGCTGTTCATCCCTCACCTGAAGTAACACAAAAGCCAAGTCATTTTGCATCATCTGCTTTTGTAAGAAGTAAGAGAAAGAAAAGGAAATTTTATTTTTATTTAGAAAAAAATAAAATCCAAACAATACTGCAGTTTGTTCTTAAACCAGATTTCCTTGTTTTTAAGATTACTTTACACTGATGAAGGCAAATACACTCAGTGCCTAGTTCCTTCAACTCTATCTTCTACAGCAAAAGCAAAACAGAGAGAGAACCATTACATCTACAAGCAAAATAATTACATGGTTTCCAAACTCTGTGTGGAAATGAATTCCCACAACTGTTAGAGGAAGAGTACCTAAGACAGTCCTCATTTACACTTCAGTTGCTTTGAACTACGTAAATGACATGTCAGCAGTGTAAAAGGATATAGTATTTGGATAAAGCAAATACCTCCTTGGTATGAGAAGACTAAAACCAACAGCAATTTCTGTTAGCAATTAAGACTGCTAGTTCAAAACAGGTATCCATAATTTACTTGGTTTTTTGGGTTTTGGGTTTTTTGTGGGTTTTTTTTTTTTTGTTTGGGTTTTTTTAGAGAAGACAACCATTAACTGTGTTCTTCTGTTGAAAGTCTGGTTATAGTCTTTCTTTCTTTTAGTAGTAAATGGAAATAATAATTTCATAGCCTGGTCTTAAAAAAAAAAAGTATAATTTTTAAGGTGTTCACAATAAATCTCATTTCATAACAGCTTTTAATGTCTGAATGTTACTACTGCAGTGTCTTTGGAAAGAAAGTGTGAGAAGGAGACAACTTACCTCAACTTCAAGATCTTGCCTTTTGGGATTGTGTACAAAGAAAGTAAAGTTTTCCTCCCATACTGGTTCATTGGTCTTGTATCGAATCTGAAGTCAGAGAACAGGAAGCACACAAATTACGAAACAGTTTAAAGTCAGTGTCAAGAGCTGAGGACATTTTTCATTTTGGTGTTCCAAAATTTATGTCTGAAACTTGACATATTTAAACAAAGGCCAGTGGGATCTAGCCACCCACAGCATATGTAGTATCACATAGAAAATGACACAGAGGACATGTAGTAGAATATGCTTTGCATGAACTTCACACCAGGCAATGAACAAATGCGAGGTCTTCAGACTAGCATGTTCTCTCTTCACATACGCCTCAGTAAGGGCTTAAATAATTCAGTGAAACTCCTAAAAATAGTATTTTTCCTTCTTATCTCCAGTTAGCCATATGGAAAATTTCACTTCCAAAACTCACTATTTTCAGCAAACCAATAATGCAGGGGAAGGC
This sequence comes from Pseudotriccus pelzelni, assembly GCA_035584735.1. NCBI lineage: Eukaryota > Metazoa > Chordata > Aves > Passeriformes > Tyrannidae > Pseudotriccus > Pseudotriccus pelzelni. Next base: position 8,442,134 of record JAWMRA010000078.1, read on the forward strand.
AGAAGGGGAGAGAGAAGTAGGTGCTCATTGAAAAAGCCATCTACAGGAGCAAAGGGCTTGGATTTTTATCTCCACTCTCCAGTACACATCAAAACAAAGACTGTACAAGAGATCTTCTTCATGTCACAAAGCCTAAAGAAGCCAAATTAGAGGTCCTCTCCCTTTGGCTCACTGACACTTCTACTTAAAAAAAAATAGTTGCTTTGCTGTTGCTATTCTATTTTCCTGAGGTGTTTGAATGCACAGAGGTTAGTTATGGACAAGGGGACAGGTATGCTGAATGCTTTAGGTCAGAATCAGGGGGAATCACCATCAAGATCACCCTCATGACTGGCATCTGCTACAGGCCACTCAATTAGGAATGAGACATGGATGATGCCACCTTCTGACAACTCAAAGCTGTCTCAGGTCTGAAGAACAAGGTTCTTACTGAGAGCTTTCAACTACTCTCATGTTTTCTAGGAAAGCACCACTGTGGAAGGACTTCTACAAATGACTAAAAATCCCATCTCTACCAAAGGACAGTTTAAATTGAGGAAGCACCCATTCAATCTCTGGCTGCTGGTTGGCAGTTTCAGTTCTGGGGGTAACAGTGCAGTGTGTATGTGCTCGATGGCCTGACAGCCAAATGCCAAGCCCATGGAGCCACGAAATATTTGAAGACAGAGCCAAGTATAAAGAGCAGGAACTTACCTTACTCTCCTGTGCCTTGTGTCCAACTGACAGCAAAACAAGTGGGTTGGGATTGCTGTTTATTTTCTTTCCTGACTGGTAAAGAAAAAGCAAAAACTTTGCCTTCAGAATAAAGGGACACCTCTCTCCTCTGAAACTTACTGATTGCATCTTAAAAATACAAATCATAAGCATTCTACTGTATGTTTATCTATCGTTCTCAGTATTTTATTCAACTGGCTTGAATGGCAGACTGGCTGTACCTGATGAACAGATCCTCCTGAAGGCATCCAACTACCCTGAACATGCTGAATCAAAACCCCACAAACAAGCAGGAGCTTTAGACTCCTTTTCATTTTCTTTGAATGAAACTGGTAAGGTGCAAATTCTTATCTTTCAATGAGCATTACAACCCCCAAAGCTAATGAAGCACAGTTAAAACTGCAAAATGAATATTTCATGCAGATGGGAGATATGAAGAAAGCACAAACTCAGGAACTTTATATACATTGCTGTACTACTGTTAAATTAGATGTGATACCAGAACACTGATATTCCTCCTTTTCAGTCTGGGGAGAAAGAAGATGCACTATAATGTACCTGAGGGATATTTCTACAGTTTACCAAATACTCTTTACTAGAGAATCAACCATCTGCCATATCTGAGCCTTGCTCATCAGCTGTATAGCATTACATCAAACTGTGAAAATAAACATCAGTTTAGAAACAAATTATATTTGCAAAGGAACATGCCCAACTACATTTCTTTCACAAATTTCAATTTCACCTAACAGAAATTTAAGTCAGAAAGAAAATTTAGACATGAAAGTTAATCATCTCAGGCAGTTGTTAATGCAGTTTAAAAGGCCTAGAAAATGTAGGATACATGGTTAATAATATACTTTGAGTTCTACCCTGTAGGAAATGTACAGGTCAGGTATGTCAACACAAAGTTAGTTAAAATCTACTTAATGCATGTAAGGTCACAATTATAACCAAGTGATTCAAATATTTGATACTTCTGAATCAAGAAAGTGCATAGTTTAGGTATTTTTGGGATCTGAACTTACATTTTGGACATCATACCTTCACTAATATTACTCGACTTTAATGTGACATACTGCTTATAACCATCCTTTCCTTTAGAAATAAAGCTGTTAAGAAAGCACTCCTTTCTTGGATGAACGCCGCATTTATCTTTTTTATGATTTCTAATAAAAAAATATTTAGCTCTCTAGGAAAACAGAATACAGAGGTTTACAAAACAGAAAGTCATATTACAGTGCAACTGATGATGTTTTAAAATAGTTGACACGTGTTACATTTTTTTTTCTTTGTCCATAAAACAGTGCCTGAAACTTTCTTTTCTTCATAAAATGATGAATCTACAGGAGCTGACAAAAAGACCCTGTTGCTTATGCTGATATGGAAATATAAATAATTTTAATCCATGCTAAATAGGTAGCAATATGTACACGCACATATAATGCACCTCTAACACCTGCTACTGACAGACTCGTTGACAGTCTGTTTAAAGACTGCCCCTTGTCCAGGTTCCTCCAGCTGTAAGTTCGGATTGTGCCTTCCAAATTTGCCTATCAAAAAACTGGGCTAAACTTTTTTAGCATTTATATAAAAGATGTAAACCTTCTAAAAACATCCAGCAGGAACAAGATTATTTCAAAACAGTCACTCAGAGCTGATAAATATCACTCAGTATGTAAAAGATGTGTTAGCTTTCATGTCAGCTTTATTCTTTAGTTACAACTACAAATTAGTTCTCAGCAGGATTTTTCCCCAGTGTTCTAAAGCAGTCTGTACTCCACTAAACTCCAAATTACCACAGACCACACTATTTTACCAATGTCTTGACACAGTACTGAAATCAAATTTAAGTAAAATGTAATTGCACTAAATACATATCTGGCAACAGAAATTCCATCCAGTGTTTGAAGAGAAGTGTTGCAGGCATTTGTGCACTTCCAATTACTTTTGTGACCTTAAATGGACAACTATATTAGTTTTACCTTTAGGGCTTTCTGAACAGCAGCCTTCTTCAAGCCATCAGGATTAAATTCTAATGGATTATTCTTTTAAGTCAGGAGAGAATGAACATAGGAAGGGTTAATAATTCATGCAATGAAGCAATTTCATTAGGTTAATTAATTATGACATGACAACATAGGACAAAGCAGGGGAAAAAAAAAGAAAAACCAACCTAAAACAAACCCAACATCTTTCAAACAAAACAGTGAAGCACCACAACAGCAACAATAACACCTGACAAAACTTTTTTTATTCCTCTTCTCCTCTGAATGTTTGTATTTTGCTTTAAAACTAATATACCCACTTTCAGTCCATCTATATTTTCCTAATCGTGGGGTTTTTACCATAATAAAGATAATTCACAAAGAAAGTTTTATTTAATGCGTGATGCCCTATGAACTGCCTTCTGAATGAACCTTTTTAAAATTTGGTTAAGCATGTTCCCACAACATAGAAGCTTCTCTGATGGTAAGTCAAGTAATTATGTGAATTTATGGGAGAAATTACAACCCCATTGATAGGGACTTGGATTGTTATAAAAGTCAAAGTTGTTTAAGCCTTTTCAGACAATAATGCAAACACTGAATGCTAACTAGAACGAAGGTCTACTACTTTACTCAATTGTCAATCAAGACATGCAAATACACCAATACAGTAGGAATTCAAACTAACTTAGCAGGACAAAACTTCTGACTACTTTCTATTAATTAAGCAAACTTTAAAATTTTATTTTGAAATAAATGTATTGCTTTTTAAGTGAAATGTGTAAAGTACAATAATGTCACAGACAATTTGCATTCAACTCATAAGAAATAATTTCAGGCAGTAAGATTTTGAAATAAAACAGACTTCAAGTTAATATACTTATGGCTGGCTTTTTCTTTAAGTACACATTTTTGTTTCAAGAGAATTCTGCTTCAGAAGCTGTAATGTGTAGCAATAAAAAACCCTGCAAAATTGACTTTTAAAACGTGCTGGTTTATGAATAGGAACTGATGTTATTAATGCTCTGCCAAAAGAAATGCCTTTCTGAAATGAAAATCCAAGTGGCTAAAATTTGAGAAGAGATTTAACCTTTATGCAGAAGCACTGGTTTACATTTTCTTTTGGGATGTCATGTCCTCAAGTTGGCCAATATATTCCACAAGATTCCTGGAATCCTGACTGAAAATTGTCTATTTCAGAGTGAACATAGGATATGATTAAGCTGGAGAGAACCAGAAATAAGGTTTGGCTTATTGTTTTGTGGGATATTTTTCTTAAACATTATTTTTCCTTAAAATAAAGTAAAATTAAGGAATTGTCCATGGTTAATTCTCTGACGCATCAGGAAGTTAATATTGAACTTCAAAGATGGAGACAGCACAGTATCCCTGCACACATCAAACCTAATGCTTGACTATTTTTCATTAGAAAATTTTTAAGTGTTCAACAGGTACATTCTTTGCTAGAGTTTAAGCACTGTTGCCTGTTTTCAGGGAACTTTGTTTGCAGCAGTCTTGTATCATTTCCATCCACACCTTTAGTATTTGTGGATGCCTCATCCGTGGCAGTGTTCAAGGCCACCCTGGATGGGGCTTTGAGCAACCTGGTCTAGTGGAAGATGTCCCTGCCTATGGCAGGGGGGTTGGAACTGGATGGTCTTTAAGGTCCCTTCCAACCCAAACCATTCTATGGTTCTGTGATTTACTTCCTAAGGCTCAGCTCCCTTCCTCTGCTGGTCACATTTACTGCCTTTCTCGTTATCACCAGTGCCATCCTCCAGATCTTAAATTGCTGTGGCCAAAACCAGGGCCTTGGCAGTGGCTGAGTGGAACAGGAGGATTAATTCATACCTCCTACCACCTACATTCCTCTTCTCTACATACATAGTGTTGTTTTTTATAACAATATGATACAGGATGCCTACAAATCTATTTCTGTAGGGCTTTCCTTCAGACAACTATTTGCATCCCACATTTATAAGGATGTAATGACTGTCCTCTATTTTCTCAGATGGCATCTGCAACTTATCAAATAGTTTTGAATCTTAAAGCGCCCCTCAACTTACTGGACATTTTTCCTCCACATTTGCACCTGTATGTTCAACTCAGATCCCTTTCCCCCTACATTGTTATTTCAAAGAATTTTAAAAGTCAAAACCAAACCTATGTGATCAATTATAAAGGCAGGCAATCAGTGATTCCTGGATATCAAATATGTCTCAATTCCTCTGGAATCATAGCAAGGATGGGCCAAGAGGGACATCAGCTGGGCAAATATGTTTAAGCCAGACTTCAGGTTTTAAGGGAAGAGCTGCAGGTCCATGAGGATGGTGGCTGAAAAGCTGGGAAGGAATAGACTGGGAGTACTCAATATAAAAAGCCAAGGAAAGGTCTTGCCTTGGGTGACAAAATAGTCCTGCTATGGTTCTGAGCATCTCCCCAGTGCAGGAAAAGGGAACAGGTATCCAAGAAGTGTAGGACAACTGACACACTGGAATTCTCTAATAGCTGGTGACATTTGCAGTAAATCCTAATAACAAACCCATAAATTATACAACAAACTGGTTTGTTATTAAGCCAGGTCCTAAAATTCAGTGCCCTTTAGAGTGCAACTCATTACTTCTATTGACTCACTAAGTGTTGCTTGGAATTAAAATGGAGCTTCAGAAGCTTCTAAATCTGTGAGTGCATCCTCATCTGATAACCAGAAGACAGTCACTGAACTGTAAGAGCTAATTTTAAATAGGAATAATGTTATATAGACACCAATATTGTTATGAACTATCATAAAACTAGTGTTACTTTCAGAAATTATACTAAGAACACTACTCATACTCCTTAAGATAAATCAGATTTAGATGGGTATATGTCTGAATTTGGTGTCTCAAATGTAGATCTGCAGCTGTCAAACCATCTAAAAAGGAATAGGGAGCACTTGGGATTTTCCTCTCCATATATGAAGTGAGCTCCCTTTTTCATTTTTTAAGACTTCCCTGGTAGCTCATATTACATGTTAATTAGAAATTGAACTTGTAGTGTGAATGTTTGCATAATACCTTGTGTTTAAAGATGCTCAGGGCTACACCCTTAATTTTAATAACAATTATTTTTAAGATGTATCTAGTTATTTGTAAAATTAAAAGAAACAGCAACTACTTATCAGTTTTAACACCAAGGTGACTGAACCATAGCTTATGAGCTACACTTCTTATTTACTGAATTTTAACAATATTTGATACCGGATGTAACTTTTTGGATACTTTAAAATTAACTTCTACACAGAAACTGAGGGAAAGGGCCACAGAAAAGGGTTTTGCTGCAATTTGGGGGAGCGGGGTAGGGGAGGTAGAGTATGGAGAAAGGTGTTTTTAAATCAAGGATTATGTAGCCAGCCAGTAGCAAATTTACCTGCACAATCTACAAAGGCATACCCACGCCCCTCTGGGAGAGTTCTTACTCTGATCAGATTCTCAGTCTTTTTGAAGATACCAGGGTTGGGTTTACAGATTTAAGTGTAAGGCATTCAGAGGGTCATCAGTTTGTAATAATTTCGTAACATTAAATTCAAGCAAAAAATATTACTTGGTGGTTCACCCTAGCCGGGATTTTCCTGACTAGAGACTAACTTGAAAGAAAGAAAAGGAGCTTGGGAATTTGCAGAACAAGGAGCATCATGGAGTGAAATAGAATTTACAAGGGAATTAATAGTTTGTGGAGCAGAAAAAAATACACCCATTTTTAAAGCAATACTTGAACCAGTGTGGAGAGGTTGCAAGTTCTTACAAACATTGAGTGCATCACCTTTTAAAGAAACTACCGAGATGTTGGCTGCAATATCTATTAGTTTAATTTCTTTGCAATAAAAGCCAACAATTCACCAGCACACCATGTGCTAGCACAGTATGCATTTTATTTCTCAATGAATCAGCAACTTAAGTTAAATGTCAGAGCTTTTACAACAAACTTCTCTTGGGTTTTTATTGTAAAAAGTTAATTACTTACCCAATGATATGCTGATCAATGAAATTTAAGTAGCCTTTAAAATGCAATAAAAATAGCACAAAAACAATGCACACTTGTTGAACCCATGCAGGAAAACAAATTGCATGCTCTCATTCCACTAGAGTGAGTGGCTTTAGTAGCACTAATCCACACTCTGGCAGAGAAAAGGTACAATACAAGCAATACCAGAGAACTCACAAATAGTGCTCTATAGAGTGAGGTAGTGTTTTCACAAAAGACTAGTCCCGATGCTCTCCTCTCTTTTAAGTATCCACACCCAAAGTTTCCCTCGTAGATACTCTTAGGAAGATGGAAATGGAAGGAGAAAGCAGAGTGATGGGATTGTGGCAGAATGAATGCAAAAGCAGCTTTACTACACAAAAAAGTTAAGGAAAACAGTCAAAGGATTCCAGAGAAAACAGCAGATAACAAGAAGTAAATATTTGTCATTACAAATAGTTTCATCTGTTACATGACTTTCTGTAGCACAGCAACATGAAATGCTTTTTGAATTTTATTTGTTATTAATTATTCAAATATATTAACCCACTTTCCAAGTTCACTCCTGGTAGTTCAGATTTATATGGCAGATCCAACTTAGTCAACTTAAGAGACCAGCCTTCTACACCATTTCTACTTCTTTTTGAGATAAACCATCCCCATGTCTCAGAAACTCAGCTGTGATGCACCCCAGCAAAAGAAATGCCTGTAACTCGAACAAAACAAGGCTGATGACATGATCTAAAGTGTACTGGTGATAATCATTAACTTAAAGCAATTTTCAAGGTAATTAAAAATTCATCTAGAAAACATTTCAGCTATAACATTACAGTTGTGCACAAAAGTCTTCCAAACTATTAACAAGGGTCAGTGTCATTTTAACCCTTCATTCTCTTTGAATTTTCTCTTCCTCATAAATACAGAGAGTGATTTTTTGCTATTATTCTACATAACCCCTATCACTGAACATGAACAAAACATGAGAAACCAGCAGACTTTCATGTTTAAGTCTTGTAAATATTGTTCCATATTAGAATCCTATGGACACAAAAAAGCTATATTTACTGTAATTCACTGCAGTTTATGCTCCATGATATTGTCTTTATAGAATGTACAGGAATCTTTTCAGTCCTCCTGCAGGAAGAAGTCTTCCCATGGTATTTCCTCCCACCTAACCCTGAAGCCTTTTTTACCTGGTTTTGGAAAACTTCAATTTAACACAGTATCATATTATTTTGTTGTTGTAAACTTGTACAGCAAACTTGAACACTTTCATGTGTTTCACGTTACTTTCTATTATATTCTTTATAATACTGGAAAGAAAATGACCTGAAGTTAAATAGAGTCATTTGTAGCAGCTGCTGTTCTGGGCTGGTAGAGCAAGTAAAAAATAGGAGGGTTGAACAGGTCCCACATTATGACCATCATTCTCAACCCACCCAGGCAGTCTTGTTCTCTGGACAGAACATCAGATGCAGCAGTAAGAAATTTGGGATCCTGTTTCCAAATCTCCTAACTGGTCAGCTTTGTGAAAGGAACTTCCCCTTTCTGTGCCCTAGAGTTTAGATTGTCTACTTTAGAGACAATGTTAGAGAATGATTGTTTAAAACAGGAAGGTAAAAAATTAACTTATGTCAAAGCCTCTGAGTATTTGCTGGAGAAGATAATCTAATACAGAGAAGCAGAATTGCATGAGAAAGATTGGAAATTGTGGATGAGAGAACTCTGAGTCATGTAAATAAGAGGCTTTAGTGTATTTTAAGAAATATATTCAATTTGTTTATTCAGTAGTAGAACAAGGAAATATAGATATTGGAACAATTGGATCTGGTGCACAAAAGAGATAGCAGACAGACTTTCTGGGTGTTGCAGTATTCTGAAACTGATGCTGAGCACACCATAATTCTATTCTATTACTGCTTCCTCTGTACTGGAGTCATTATTTTATTTTTCTGCTAAGTTACAAAGCTTGCCTGAATTCAATACAGTGAGGTTAAAAAGATAATGTGGGGATCTATTCCAAATGAGTCTTTTTAGCTTTTAAAATAGCTTGAAATACTATTTCCAAACTCTGCTCTATATACCTTGGAATAACCATGTAATCACTAGTCAGTGATGTCAGTTGTTTGGGCTACTAAGATTTCATTTGTCACCACCCTGAGGCAGCATTTTAACTTAAAATTGAGCAGATAAATTTGCAAAATGCATGCAAAAAAACCCCCAAGGCTTGAAAACTATATAGCCTGGTTAGTATTTCAGTCATCACTTCCAGAACTTCTCATCTAATAGCAATGCTGAAAAACTGCAAAACTCCATGGTAAGCTTCACATATCTTTATAACAGGGTTTACTTTAATACTGCAACTAGTTACAACCAGGAACAGTACTTTACTAACCTGAAATAAATTCCAAAACAAGTTATTTTACAATCCCGTAGGAAAATCCATAGAGTGACAGAATCTTTTTTTTTTTAATGTTTTGCGCAAGCAAATAAACAATTCTCCAAACAACAATCTGATAAAAATCTCCTACAAGTGTTCTGCCTCTGTAACATCAACTGCACAGTATTCATTTCATGATGAGGACTTTAGTACCTTCAAATCTGCAGCAATACCCTAAGTCAAAGCAAGCAAGTTCACCTGAACTCAAGGAAGTGGGTCTTTTCCCAGTGAGTTCCTTAAAATTCCTCATGCTAATCCCATACTATTTATAGAAGACACTGTGTAATAAAAACATGCAGCCTTTCAAGTCCAGGAAAGGAGCATTCTTTAAAGAAAAATCACACTGATTAAAGAGTAATGTTTTATTAAACAGAGAGCTATAACACTATACTACTAAAAAAGTGGACCTTACATTACACGTCTTTGAAAGTAGAGAAAGTAAAGAATCCATGGCACAACGTGTGTTAGTAAAGCAGTGTGGCAATACTACCAAGCAGGACATGCTGGAAGTACTCAAGAGATATCCATGACAAAAGGGTGTCCAGCAGAATGTAACTTACGGGCAGATTTCTCGCTGAGTCCAAGTAGAGGATAAGCAATGCAGATGAAAGCCCGTCATTGGCTTGGTCTTTATCAGCTCTAATGCTTGTTAGCACCTAAACCAAAACCACACTGTCAGCCTTTCTGAAAATCAAGTACTACTATTCCTGTCCCATTCCTGAAAAATATTTTAAAAACGTCTCCCAAAACACAAACCTTCAAAGATTCACCCCATGAAGCACAAACAGTAAGTTTTCAAGGCTCGTATAGGATTTCTATTGGATTTTTATTTCCATTTTTATGGAAATTTCCACCGCATTTCCCAATTATTTTTGTTAGATTGGACAAATTATAGTGTCATATCCAGCTTTATATCCCGGGCTAATGAAATGTTAGTTACTATTCTCAAACAACAGCATTAAGAGAACAGAATGACAAAAGCATTTTATTTTTAAATCCTATGTCACAATAGTACATTGACAGCTATGAATGGTTTGAGATTTCTGTAGACAGATAGCTTGGAAAAAAGTCGCAGTTTTATCCAACTGCACAACAACTAGAGAATTAAATTACTTACGTACTTAAACAAAAAATCGCAACAAAATCACCCCACAACAATTAAGATTAGAATGAAAGTCATATGTTCCTATAATACCTTGTCTAGATTGTCAGCAGTTGGCATCAATGTGAGCCATTCCAGTTTTAAATGTAACTTTCCTTTGGACACTTCATCCAAAGTAAACCACTGAAAATTAAGCAAAGTGATGTGAAATAATCTGACACCAAACAAATACATGACTGCAATTGGTTCTTCAGAACATTTAGGAAACACTAAGCTCTGCTGGACATCTCTTGGAGCTGAGGTCTGCATAAACCGAAAAAATCTGACTCGTTCAAAATTCACACAAAATATTACAACACAAATAACAAAAAATAACAGAACAAAACCAGCTAGACAAACCTAACTAGGTAACTACGTTATACAGTAAAAGCATCTTTAAAATACCAAGAGAATTCTTTAAGTTCTGTAAAGGTGTTCTGGGAATACAAACCCTGCATAATGTTACTATAAAAATCTCTCATATATAGGAAAAAAATTAGTCTTCTAAGTCTAATAATAGTTAAACTGGGTAATTAACCATTCTCTTGCAAGAAAAACTCTCACCAAATATAAGTTACTATTTTTTGCATTTATATAGTAGCAACCTTAAAACCCCAAGACAGACAAAGAATGGCATTATTTTTCAGATTTCACCAGTTCAGATATTCCTTAAACCACTGTACCGATCATCAGGGGATCTATTTCTATACCAACATGAAGGTTATTTTTGAACATATAGGAACTACTATATGGAAAAATACCAGGAAAAAATAATGCAAGAACAGCTATATATACGACATATGGGTCTTTTTAACCCAAAACTTACTGAACTTACCTCATCTAGAAGACGCTCCTTTTCAACTTCAATTAAATCTATCATCAAACTAGAAAAAAGGGAAAATAAATTAGTATTTTAGCCAAGAAACAAAAGATTCAATACAGAACTCAGCTGCCCCTGTGCTTGCTGAGTATCCAGGCTTCCACTGAGACAAAAAAAGCACAATACTATTCTTTTGGCCACTAAGAGAAAGAGAAGCAGGGAATGAAATGGTTGAACAAAGATAGCAGAAAACACACCTATGCTAGAGCCCATTTTGTAGCTACAAGAGCAACTGGCGTAATATGGCTCACATATATATGACCAAAATCTCACAACAGAGACCATGTCCAAACTGCCCTCTGCAAACAGCACCTGGACATATCCACTGACCCAATTCATGCTCTGGCAGCGTCTGGGAAAGTGCTGGTTCACATGAGCTAAAAATGTACCAGGGAATGAATCTGCTAAAAATTAAACAGGGCAGACAACTGCATGAACATTTGTCTAGCTTTTTATTTTATTAGTACTGATGCACACATTATGTCACTTCCCCCACCACCACCTCAGTGTAAGATTAGGGAAGTGCAAAGGAAAGAAGCTTTTGTACTACCCACTTCTTTATTTTAATGAGAAGTAGGTACTGTTGCTCCTGTTAAGAAGCTGGAAAGATAAGGGAGTTCTACTCTGTATGGAAAGCAACAATGGGAAGCTCCAAAACTCTGCAAATTACTGGAGAAAGAAGGTGACTGAAACCCTGAAATGCTCAGGGGTAAACACCTATGGCCTGTGGAATCTAAGAGTGACTCCTGTTTGCAAAAGCATTACAGAAAATTTTTTTCTTTGATCAAATAGTTAAGGCCACCTCTTAGAGCAAAATAAACTTGAGAGTCATTGAAAAGCTATGATGATGAAGAATATACACAGTTATAAAACTGTATTAACTTTGCCTGAAGAAATAATTAAGACTTAGTGCTAGCTGACAAGCATTAAACACCCAGGGCACAATTCTGGGTACCCACAATACTTACCTTATTTTAAAAAAAAAAGATATAAACATATAGATATGTATATATACATACTAGCACATTTTAATATAAATATATCTACATACATGAAGTAATTAGGGAACTACTTACTACCATAGTTTTGAAAAGATAATTGATTTATAAATAGTTATACAGCAAAACCGCAACTGCAACAAAATAAAAATAATTAAAAGACCACATCACAATATTTCATCTCTTTTCAGTACCCACAAACATATTCCCCATAACATTTACCTTCCCAGGAAGTCATCTTTATCTGGGTCTTCATCAAAGAGCTCAATCTCCAGCTCCTGCCCTGGATGTTCGTAGACTAAGGCCTGGCAGTACAGGGAGATGGCACTGTCAGTTGGTCAAATGGCACAGGCACAGTAAAACAATGAACTGCAGTGCCTTTGTGTGATGAAATGTATCAATAAGTAAATGCTTTAAAAAAATGCAATTTAAGGAGCACAGCAAGTATGAGAGCTTTTCAGATGAGGTTTGCTAATGTTGGCTCTAAGAGCCTAAACTGCTTTTCAGAATTACTGGTGCTTAGTCTAGACAAAAAAAAAAAGAAGTATATACATCAATGGGGAGTTTCTGTTTTTTGTTACAGAACTCTGGGCTCTTTTAGCTCCTTGAGGACATTCCCAGAGTATCTTCCTTAACAAAAGAAACTTTAAAGAACAACTTTACAGAATGTACAACGTGGTATTTTTATTGTTATACCTCATAAACTTCATTCCATTTTGGATTGAGATTTTCTTTGATGACCTTGCTTTGGAAAATCTGGTTGCCCACACGGATGATTCCATAAGGATCTGACTTTCCTTTGACAATCCCTTTTAGGTAAGTATCTTTCCCCTCCAGGTCCTGAGCTTCAATAAAATGTATCCTTAGAACACCCTGAAAAAGGAAAAGATGAGTCTATGTAGTAATCTGAAAGCTTCCATGTCATCACAATTTATGTAATGGATGTTTTATAATTTCCACTGTGATTTCCTTAACATGCAACTTAGTTTGGACACACTGTAAATAGAGGGATATCAATGATGATCCCAACACACAACAGACCTAGAGCACTCAAGAGATTCACGGAAACAAAAAACATCATCAACCATCAGAAACACATCATTTATGTCAAGAAATACCATGCCATTGGAAGAGAGTAGCAAATAAATAGTAATAACTTTTAATTGAAGCCTACTAACTGTAATTTACAGTGATAATATAAACCACATGCTACTCAATTTTTAATCTACACAGTTTAAGATTCTAGCAAAACAGAAAAAAAATCTTGGTGTTCTTATGAAACAGTAACTCCACAGAAATTGCTTATAAATTAAATCACTTCTTTGCAGTGACTGGATTCACAATAACTTGTACTACTGCAGTAACCATATTTAGGTTCTCCTTAACAGCTACTACTGCAGAAAAAACTAAATGCCAAATTATTAGTATTAACAGAAACTTGCTTACCTTTGGTATAGGAAACCGCAGCTGAGCAATCTGCACTTCACTGACAAGGGGGACTGTGATTCTGTTTGGAAGGACCAAGTAGTTGGATATTATATCCAATATTATTGTATCTGATAAGCCACTGTTGGAGAAAAGAATCCTCAGTTACTTCATCAGAATTAAAGATGTTATGTCACACCAATATAATCCTTTTGCTCCTTAAAAACCGAAATGGAGAAAATATTTGCCTTTGTGGGGGGTAGAAAACACATTTGTGATTTAAACACTTTTTTTTAAAATAAAGGATTCTTGCCTAAATGGCCACCAGGTGGAAGCAGCTGACACTAAATAGCAGACGCCACAGGGATGAATGTAAAGTTCCCATTTCCTCACCGCAGCCCAATTCCCCCCTCACCACCGGCTTTTAAAACCAGCCAGGGTAAAAGGCTCTTGCATAAGTTTTCCTGCCTACAGTGCACATAACCAAGCAGATGGTAATTGTTTATTTACTTTTGAATTTCAACAGTGATTTAACTGTCCCTGGAAGTTTGGCTACTCATTCCTGTATTGTTATGAAACCAATTGTCCTTTTGAGCTGAGAGGACCGTCACTTAAACCAGAGACACGCTGAAAAAATGCTCGCGGCTGAGTAAAATGTAGCCTAGGGAAGCAAAACAGGTTTTGTTCTGTGCAAAGGGAGTGGCAGTGCAATCATTCTGGTAATGAATCATATCAAAACCCAACCACGCACCTTCCACAAACACAAAAAAGAGAACAATTTCCTAAGCGAGTTGACCCAGTTTGGATTTGAACTGCCACCACATCAGTTCGCTGTCAGAGCGACAGTCCTGGTTCCACACGCTGCCTACACTGGCAATAGGCAGAACTGGAGTTCTAGAATGCCCCGTGGAACACAAGAACCCAGGGAGATTTCAGGAGTCTGTACAAAGGTTCAGAGATACTCTGAACTGCAGGTGCACTCTCTCTAAAGCTGATGGAGCTGCTTCAGGGATGAACAATTTCTCCTCCTAAATACACTTCATGGTTCCCTTTTTAGTCTTTGGGAAGTCAAGACGCAGAAAATGTTTGATAACTTAGAACATTTTTCGGATGAAGCACTTGTGTGTAAGCACCCTGTGAATTTTTCCCAAGACTGAATCTGCAGCTGGGAGTAGCCCTGACTCAGGAGGCAGCACATAAAACCAAAAGTGCTGCAGTGTGAAACGTATACACACTACATTTTCATTTCAGAAGAAAACCTTGTGGTGAGCAATAACCATTATGCTAGAGAAAGGTAACAGAAGGAACCCATGTAATACAGTCCCGCCCATTAGAAATGCACATTGATCCTTCATGCCAGAGATTTGCAACCTGCACAGCCTGCATCCTCTTGGCTGCCCACTTCCACTGTAAATCCAGATGAACTCACATACTTGATACATGGCTGACTTTTTAATGGTATCCTGTACAACAGGAAGAGAAGGAGCTCAAGGCTGTACCAAGATCAGTGGACAGGTCTGTGCTAGAATGAAGCAACAGTGGATAAGGTTAAGACATTGCTCAGAGGAAATGCTTCCTCTCACCTTCTGTGAGTTAATTCACATCTGCCCTAAAGAGGATTCTTCATCCCCCTTCCCTTCATGCAGAGCTCATTCGATCATATTTACAGAGATTTTCATTCTACATGAACCCTAGAAATTCATAGTTTCAGTAATTCTTAAGACAACTACTAGCAGAAGATAATCGTGTTATCTGAAAAGTAGCTTACTTCAGCCATCATTTTAACATGCTGCTTTTCAAACTTTTTCAGTTCCATTTTGCTAAACATCTCGTTTTCAATTTATGTGTGTTAAACTTTCTCTGAAATGGGCCAAGAAAATAGAAGTCATTATTTTGTTAGAGTTGACATAAACATTGAAGATAAACAACTCAACCAGTCTTAACATCAAAAGGGAAAAAAAGGCTGAGGTGATGGTAACTTCACAAGCAATAATCACACTTTTCAAAATACGAGTCTGATGGCAAAACTTCAGTGGAAAGAGCAGACAAATTTGTTTTGCTCCTGCTTTTGTTAGTATCTCTACCTGGCAAGAAGAGAAAGCTCTGCCTTTATGCTCAGTGCCTTTAGGAGAGATGATTAATGGAGAAAACTAACTGACCTAGGTCAGAGAAAGCAAAGGAGCAGTGCAAGAGAGGCAACTTGAAAGAAAGGGTATCATGCTCTTCTCTACTATTTAGTTAAGATCACAAACATTATGAAATTAGCTACAGGCATAAATAAATGGACTCTAGACTAGCAAAAGGTTCAGAGGTTGACTAATGTACAAATAGAGCTACAGCAAATCTCCTTGAAGAAAAGAAAAAAACAGCCAGAAGCACAACACAGCCCAGTCACTGGGAGGATTCACAATCCTTTATGCTAGGACCAAACCCCAACTCTGTGATTCCAAAGTCAATCTCATCATTTTATCCCAACGTAAATGCTTGAATTTCACTAAAACACATGAGAAAAAGAGCCACCATTAATGAAATTTCACTGTTACACAGAGAAACTGGACTCCTAGGAGGTAGCAGATATCCTGTCTTCAAAAACATGGAGCTGAAAAAGAAAACTGAAGATCATAACTGACTGATGAATTACATGAACTCTAAAACAACATGATGGTTTCAAGCTGTTTAAAACTTGTCTAGTATTAGCCAATCGGAATGCTCCCAGATACAAGCATTCTTCATGAACACAAGGCAAAAATGACAATCTTTTTCATTGTTTTGTTACTTAAGAGGTCTGATCTCTGGATAACAGAGACAAAACACTGATCAAGCAACAGAGAAAGATGTATCATTTTTAACCCTTATGTTGATGCACCATGGATAAACAGCCTCCTAAGATCATAAGACTCTAGTTATTGATTCTAAGTACAATTATTTTTTCAATTCATAAAAATGAGAGAAGTCTGAAATGTTTCACATAGTTTATTAGACCATGTCTTCAAAAGCTCAATTTCATTGCAGAAAAATAATTGGCAGTTACCTCCCTTTTGTACTGCTCTATATACCTAATTTTTATCTTAGAATAGGCAGCTATGTATTTTTCCTGCACTGCAGACACAGCACATCTCTCACTATACAGAGTGTTTTTACTGTATCTCGAACAACCAGAACATCTTCCCATCATCCACACCCCCTCCTGACAACACCTGAGTATCCTCACAGTCTAGCTCCTCCTCACAGGGAAATTTTAATTCCACTTCTAAGATATCCTAATGATGGAATATGAATCACTTTTGTATCTTTCTCCTTGGGGAAGTCATATAGGAAGGAGCAATGGAAGTTGTTAACAGATGACAGGGAGGCTTCCAGCAGCAAATGCAGAAATTCAATTCGTGGAAGACATTTGCAAACAGAGTACGAATTAGTAGCTCAGTGTGGAGCCAACAGCTGTAGGACTAAAAAGGTACCTGTGGCAGAAGCAAGCTCTCGTTCATCACTGTTCATAACAACTAAAATATGTCAGGTTGTCATACCAAAATATTCAACTTATCTATACAGATAAGAAAAACAAATACAGCGCTAAAGAAACCTCTTGGCAAGGAAGAGAGTAGCGAGAACATGAGTCACCTCAGTTACAGTTACTATAGAAACTATACCACATCCAGACGCACCAGTTTGTGCATGTGTGGCCAAGTTTGGTTGCTCTGGAAACCATAAACTTGAGTTATTTAGCGAGACTTTGTTTACATCTGAGGTGTTGTGTTTGCAGTCAGGCAAATATGCACCAGGATATGAATCTCAGGAGCCTAGTAAGCCTAAGTGCTAAATGTAAATTTGGTCCTGCTATGTCAAAAGGGCGAAATATTACTCAGGAGCTGTATTCTGGAAGCCATTTTCCCTCACTCAGGAAGAAAATCTCTTTCCTCAGAGGCAGCCTTAAGCAGGCTTGAAACATGAGCAATTCTTGCAGCCATTAACCTACTTAATGCAAATTCTAATTTCAAACTGTTCAACTGGGATTCCACGCAATGGCTTCACGTGTCTAAGTAAAGCAAAACCTGCTTCACTCACAAAATTTGAGCTCTAAAGGATTAATTTAATACCTAAATTCAAACCCTGTTTTTAAACAATAAAAAATAATTCTGCAGTCAGCCAACTGTTGAGAGTATGGGATCTAATAAAAGGGGTAGTCACAAAATACAGGCGTGTATCAGATCCACCATTATCTACTTAGCCACTGTCTCCGTATTAAAAAGCCCCTGGGTATCTATTACAACTTCATAATTATGAATATATTCATGGAATTAGCTTTATCAGGACTGCAATGATTCAAAGCAGCTTGGTTTTCACCTCTATTGATGCTTTCTTTTTGGGGTTTTATCATGTGGTATTAGCAAAAGCTCCAAATAAGCTAAGCATTTTTTAGAGCTATATATGGTCAATATTTCTGCTACTCCATTTGATCTTCACATAATAAACTGAAAGCTTTAAAAGTAAAGAGATTAGAAAGTTTACTTAGTTTGAGTACAGTCTTAAGGTATTTCAAACTACCTTTACACAAGCAAATAGAGATGGACTGGCACACAAAGCCAGGAGCCAAGATGTTGTGAACCCACTGGCATGAAAAAAAAAGGGCTCTTGATGTTTCTGCTGTCCTAGGATGTGGCATTTAGGAAATTCACAAGATTCTGAAAGTCTGGAAAGGCTGAAAACACTTAAAAATGGAGATTAAAAATTATATTTTCAAAATATTGTTAACAAGGACTACTAAATATACTTTTGATGTACTTTGACTTGTAGTGAAATCACTATGTTCTGCAAATTGAGCAATTTCATACAATTCTACATTATGAGATAACTGCTCAGAGTCATCTAACCTAAATATAAATTAACTGATGGTCTTCAGATTTTCTGGGGTTTACTAAGGGTGCAGATATAACCAGCTCTGCTCTAGGTATACTCACTTCAGTCCCGGAACATCCAGAAGATTGGTCAGTCCAGTCCAGTTAATTTCCAAAAGCTGTGAATTACAGAGAAAAGAGGGAGGAGGGAAAAAAAAAGGAAAGAAAAAAAGAAAAGCAAATTAGAATTCATAAAACTCAGGGAATAAACCCAATTGCTATAAATTCTGATCTGTGGAAAGTTAATAACCAGTTTCCAGGATTTTCTTAAACAAACAAAACAAGTCTCTTCCATTCTAAGGAATTTTTAGACACGTTTTTAAAACAGTTATAAAAACTCACCATCCTCTTATCCACCCTTACACACACACATAAATATACACCCCCCCCCAACATACACTTATACACAGGGCCCACTCTATACAAGCAATACAGAATAATGAAATGTGGTCCTATTTTCTGGAGAAATATTTTTGGATTCACCATAGACCTGTTATAGATGAAGTCACCAACATAAATTTGCAAAAGTATAATAAGTCGAAGAAGAATCCCACGTGAGAGCAGGAAAATAAGAGATCTAGAAGACATGACCCACAGAAGGAATGAAGGATTGGAATTAAGAAGGTGGAAGGAGGACATGACAACTGCTTGCAAACACAGAGAAGGCTGTTTTCAATGACAAAGAGAAAAATTCATTCTAGCACTGATGCAGTAAAGAAAAAAGGTATCAACAGGATTAAATATCAAAGTGAAAAAAATCCTCAGAAATAATTAATGGGGTCACTCATTGCTAGGTTATATATACTTTCTTCTCTGAAAATCTTTACAGAATATTATGCTGTTTAAAGGTACCTATTCTGTTTTCGCACTGCTGGCATCAACAACTGAAATAGAATGTCCTTTTCAATCCTATAATATTCTAATTCTAGATAACAAGACCAACAGACCCGAGTTTCCTAATTTGCCTTCCCACTGAATGCTTTCTATTAACTGCATAGAACTTAACTGAATACACAAGCAACAAACAAATCCAAACTCAACCAATTACCAAATCTAAATAACCCAATTTAAGCATAACTGCATGAAAAAAGGATTTTGAGATTCCTCAGTTAAAAAGCTAATTGTGATGGTTCAGCTAAAAGCTGAAACAAAACAATAGATCTCTACAAGAATGTATGTTGCATATTTCCACAGACAGGAATCATCACCCTACATTCACTTTCTTTTTTAAAAAAATAGCACATACCTTTTGTTTACAAAGGGTCTATTAATAGTTTAATTAGTGATTTCCTTTGTGAATACTTCCACTAAAGATAATACAATACATTTATTTACATAAGAGGTACTGTTACTTAATATACTTTTGTAATGGTGGCAAAATATTTCAGCAACATTACCTATAAAAAACATTACCTGTCTTACCTGTAGCAAACAATTAAGCTGGAAAAAAATCATTATCCTTTCAACGAAAAAGGTAGTAAGATGTAATAACCAGATATTTCAAAACAAAAGGCAAGACATATCATGGGATGTAGTGCAAGAATCTACATGAGTCAGCAACATGCCCTTGCCTCGGACAAGGAGAACGCTGTCCTGGGCTGCAGGAGCAAAACTGACTGCCAGCAAACGGACTGAGGGAGGTGACTCTTCCCCTCGGCTCGGCACCGAGGCCACACCTGGAGTACTGTGTCCGTGCTGGGCTCCTCAGTGCATGGATATACTGGAGAGAATCCAACACGGAGCCATGAAAACGATAAAGGGACTGCAGCATCGTGTCACGAGAGACGTCCAGTACCTTCATTATCTTTGTGGCCCTTCACTGGACTTGCTGCAGCACGTCCATACCCGTGCTCTACTGGGGAGCCCCACGCTGGGCTCAGCACCCCAGATGTGCCTCACAACCTCCCTCAACCAGCTGGCAATGCTTTTCCTAATGCAGCCCACAGTGCTGTTGGCCTTCTTTGCCACAAGTGACTTTTGTTTCCCTTTCTGTCCAACTGAACACCCCATCTCTTTTTCTGCTAAGCAGCACTATGACATAAAGTCCAACTCAGTGTGAATAAGTGCAGTTTTGCACTACTTCCTCAATCCTGCAAAGCCACAGATGTTTAAGTCAAATAGCAAACAATTACCTTGGTAGTAGTTGCTAAGACTAACCACAGCTTGAGTTTTTAGACTAATTCTCTTGTTTTAATCACAAGCTTTAACTGTACATTATGTGACACTTTAAAAATCTATGTAATCTACCAAGGATCTGGAAGAAATAACTTGATACTGTTTTAAGACAAAGAACCTAGTTTATTACATGATTATTTTTTCATTATTCCTAGGCAAAATGTAAGGCAAATGCACACCCATAAATACCTCCAAAAAGCGGTCCCTACCCTAAGGTGTTTGTATCTGCATCCCGTATGTAACGTTTTTTACATAATGGTGTTTTCAGACTAAATAGCAAATGAGAAAATATCTGCATGTCCTTTTCCTGTTTTGTTTAGTGTATTGCATATGAAAATTAACACAGCAGAGTCCTGTGCTGTCTCCTAAATAGACTTAACCCAATAAATGCATTGAGCAACACAACACATGCTGAAATTTGGCATTAAGAAACATCTCCTGTGCTCAACTGAAACTCGTGTCATAGCAGTTTCTGTATTAACTGCCACAATCCAAATCAAAACGAAGAACAACCTAAGAGATGCACTGAGAACTGAAATATTTTCCACTGATGTGACTAAAAAGCATTTCAAAAGGTTGCAACAGCATATGAAACACATACAGTGCCGATGGTACAACCTCACTGTCAATACTTTGATTATTACACACCTCTTCTCAAAAACAAAGCTACCAATTCATTCTGTCACCAGTCCTTAGAGCATGAAGAATGTAAAAAATAATTCCATAAAACCCACAAAAAACGTGCTACTAAGAGTGGCCACTTAGACAGGAAATGCAATTATGACATATAATATCAGAAGTTCTCTTCATCCACAGGAATAAATACGAATACAAAGGCCAATTTCAGAAATGTTAAAGAAAAATCTTTTTCAGTCAAAGTTGAAGCTCAGAAATTAAAAAAACATTACTAAGGCTAAGCACTTTACAGGATTATTAGAAAAGCTTTGCAAATAAATCTTAAGCCATTAAACATTCTGGAAGGAACATGAGCCTTCCTGGCATAAACCAAGCTTTCGCTATTTGGGCTCTGAAGGTAAGTTCTCCCTGCAGACAAGATTTGTTATATTTGCCCACCACAGAGCTTCCTTACCAGTTCTACCAGAAGCACCCACCAGGAACACACTGATCTTAATCTTTAATTACTTTAATCTTAAGTCTACAGGTATAAGTGATAAATGCTTTTTACTGGTTTTGTTTGGTTTTTAATTTTAGTGTTCTATCTTTCCCTGCCCATCACCCTGACATTCCTTTCAACGAGCTTGTTTAAATTCTGCACTTGGCTTTCAAACATAATCAGAACAGCGTAAGATACACCTTTTGGGATGTAAGAAAATAAGAGTTTTCCACAAGGCAACACTAGCTCAGACCAAAAAAAATCTTATACCTGCAGCAGACAAACTCATAGTAGACTGAGAAGAAAGAGAGGCAAATCTACAGAATTGATATCAAGATATGCAGGAGGGAGCCCTTCTAGCCACAGTCCAACCAAATAACAAGGATTTTCATTCTACATCTTGGGCATTCACGTGCCTTGACTTGCTGGAGAAGAAGATGACCCCCCTAACCTGTGGTCCTGAGGGCAAGTTAAAGCAGCACCACCATCCTAAATAACTGAAGAGCCCTACAGAGAAAAAGAGTGTAAGCAAAAGGCTGATGAATCTTTTATGAAGCACTGAATATAAAAACCTTCCATATTTAAAAAATAGCTAAACAATATCATTTCCTTCTCTGTCACTGCTCTGAGCAATGCATGAGTCTCTTAGTTTAGCTAAATTCAGGGAATGCCAGCTGGTTCTCTGCAGCAGAAACACAGGGCACTGGAAAGACTGTGTTCAGGATTTGTCACCAAGTGAAATTCTGCCAGAGGCCAGAAATGATGTAGTGTCTTTCCACAACACATTGCAACTGAGAGAGGTGCTAAGCCTTGCAGAGACTCTTCTTAGCCACCTCAGTGGCCTGGAGCGGGATTTCAGACACCAGTTACACTTTCCAATGAAGTAGAACATGTGCTTTGTTATTCAAAGCGCTTTCAATTCTTCCTCTGCTCAGAGAAGTGAAAACAAATTATGTTTCCTCCCTGAAAACCAAGGAATTCATGTCTTACCAAGGCTCTGTACTGAGAACTAATGCAACACGTAACGCCGCAGAGCTTAAAAGAAAAACAAAAAATAAAGCCCTGCAGCACATAAGGAAAGGCTAAAAACTGATGAGCTTTGAACATATTGGGTGTTCTCAATACCCTAGAAACCTTTACAAAGGGAAAAATATGTACTGGAATGTACGATACACAGGGCCATAAACAAAGTTCACAGCCACACAAAAGGCAGCTTCTAACACTGCCAACCCTGTGGCTTGATTTGGCTGCCATAAGCACGACTAACTCTCAGAAGAGAAGCCACAGAGTGTTTTAAAATGCTGATTAACAACTTCCTCTTAATCAAGTTATGGAAGGGTAAGACTTCTGCAGAATAAATTTAAGCTCTAATACAAGGCACAATGATACAATTCCGTGGGACAAGTTGTAATTCTTCTCAGAAATTTATTACAAGGAAGGGACTAACATGCCCTTTTCTGTTGCTTGTGAATGGTCATGCAGAGACACGGTGCAATTTGCCTGTTAACAGAGCACAGCCCACTGCCACTACAGTGCTCAGTGCTAACATTATTGTAATAATTTAATATGTAACATTACCCAGTATATCTCCTCAGTAAATACATAATAAACTCAGGCTCTCAAATAAGGTTTGAGTACACAATACTGCAGAAAGTCTTTCATCACTGCTATAGAGAACTCTGCACAGGAACTGTGTTTAACAGTACTAAGCTTTTCAGTTGTAACTCTCTGAAGATTTAAGTGAGCTAAGAGTACAGTAGAGGGTGTAAGAGACAGAGCAGACAAGTTTTGAGTTGCAGTGACCAGAAGGATCCCAGTTGACTTTACAAAGCCCAGTGTACCTGCTGTTCTCCAGTGTCAGCTCCTCACAGATTCACTTCAAGCCAATTGTCTCCACTTTCTGCCTTTCTACCAGTCTGCATTTTGGTTCACACCCTCACACTAGTCTTGACAATCTCCTGATTCTGTAGTGAGCCAGCTCAGGATGCTAAAATACATCTGAAGGGCAGAAAACTGGACACTTCTTGTTGTGTTTAATATCCTGCCAGCTTATGTCCCTTAACCACCTTCCACCAGGAGCAGAAGTTTCCACACTAGTTTAGGAGAGGCAATAACATTGAATAGGAGAGCACAGGGGGAAAAGAATATGGTACTGTGGAAGCACCAACTGTGATGACCCTTGAAACATCCCATAAGCTATGAAAATTTAAACTCACTGAGAAAATGTAATTATAGCAAATTATAAGTATGTTGAGTAACAGTGCAAATCACTCTCACTTTATAAGCAACAAGACTAATTCTTATCAAATGTTATTATAACAGTAGCTGCACATCAGCATTTATGCAGGTGTTTCACAAAGCACTTTAAAAGAGGTTATACAGTTTTGAACATAGTCCCATATGTTGTAAAGGCATTTTTGATCAACTAAAAGCAAACTAACACAACATTCTTCTGCATCCTACATAACCACTTTGTGGTTTTTCCAGCCATTTCACTAGGACTTATTCTTGCTGCAAGCACTCCTTTTGAATCTAATATTCATCAATACTTACAATTTTGAAAGTCACATCCAGCCAATTTTCCAAAGGCAGCCAATACTAAATGAAACTAAACCAATATTAAAAAAAATCAAAACTACAGGACAGAACTAATCTGTAAAGTGAGTAGAGGGAGAGTAGTGCTTAAGTCAGCAAGTAGGGAGGCAAAACTCTCAATCTAAAAATGAGAGCTTTGGAAAAGCTGCCCAATTTTCCTGGAAGACATGCTGTTTTCCAGCCATTGTTCTTTTCCGAACAATAGTATTAGTATTTTCATGTGTTTATTTTGTTGGGAGGGTAAGGTGTTTTTTTTAAAAGAAAAAGGCTGGGTTAGGACACACCTTCAATATTCAGTGTGTCACTGAACAACCTTTTGAAAACTACCAGTTTGCAGTACAAGTATAAGCCATATACACTTCTATAACTGAACCAAAAATCAAAGTAACTATGTACTGGTTTGGCCTAAAAGTAAAAGATAACAGAAACTTCGAGAAGCCAAATATCTGGTAAATATCATAATGTTAACATAAGGAGAAGTATGTAAACAACCTTACAAATCCTGACTATTTACAGACTGCTACCTTCTCTCTAGCACTGACACTCAGAGATTTAAAAGACTACTTCAAACATTAGGATGCACATATTTCTTTCCCTTGAAATCTCCTAAATATTTGGACATATGAAGCTGATGAAACTTTTAGTACCTTTTTCACAATAACCACAAAATACAGTATATAAAAAGTTTCATACAGTGTAAGAACTCTTGAAGCATCAAAACCCATGCATTACTCAGAAAAAGGAGAGTGGTAAACTCATTAAACAAGTATGCTCAGAACTATTAATTTAGGCCATGTTGCCTTATATAGTCATTAAGGGCAGCAAACAGATGATACAGAGCAAGAGGAATTGTTGCCAGTTACTTTAGACTGGAAAATATGAGAACAAAATCTAATGCTAGCTGCCAACTCATTCCTCTTCTCTTCTAACAAAAATATTTAAGAAAAGCTTTCCTTGGCTGCAGCCATTTGCTCTCTAGTAAGAGGACAGAATTTGGGTATTGCTATAATAAACATTATTTTGCATTTTTCTGTAGAAGTTAGAAAAACAAACAACAAAAAAACACACTGTAGTGTGGGGAGAAGTCTGCTTGGAAAAAGCTGAACAGCCATGTATAACTGTCAAAATTATGGAATAACTTAATTATCTTTTGAGCCATTCACCCT
The DNA here is from genome assembly GCA_035584735.1 of Pseudotriccus pelzelni. Lineage (NCBI taxonomy): Eukaryota > Metazoa > Chordata > Aves > Passeriformes > Tyrannidae > Pseudotriccus > Pseudotriccus pelzelni. The sequence continues at coordinate 8,467,664 of JAWMRA010000078.1, forward strand.
TAACGTTTGCTTGGACCTTGACTTCTAGCTTAGTTTTTAAATGAAAGGAGGGTGAAAAATACTTTTAATAGTTTTGTAACTGAATACTTTGCGGGGGAGGGGCCTTGACTTTTTAATAGTCTAAACTGATACTCCAGTCTACTTCCCATTCTTTTTTGTCCCACTAGGTCAATCAAACTCCTAATAAGGTGTGATGGGGGTAGGAGTAAAGACAAAATTACTAGGGGCAAAGCATTTCCCAAAGTTCAGAAACTGACCACAAATGAGATGTGTTTCATTTGATATATTTTCAGTTTAATAATTCAGGTGCTATTTATTAAGCACTCTGCAGATGCACAACACTTAGAGAGCACTAGGGAGAGAAAGGACTGGGCACAGCACTGAGCTAAAATCTGCTGGAGAGGTCTCTGGGAGCACCAGAAGTGTAAGGTTTGGATACATCCTGCCAGAGCACAATGCTGGGAAGCAGGGCAGTGTCAGGAGCTGCTTACAAGCATGGCTGCTGCTGATCCCTCCCTCCCTACCACTGCCAGCTCTCCTACTTCTCCCCCAGGAAGCACCAAAGCAGGAGTAGCTGCGGGAGGTACCCCAGGGAAGAGGCCCAGACGTGGCTCCAGCACTGAGTGTCAGATTGCCTTCTGCAGGAGGACTCTGCACTGCATTCACCTTCTCAGTGAACACAGAACTGAGAGAGACAACACAAACCACACCTAGAACGTGAAGAAAGGTTGTTCCCATAGGGAAAAAAAGAGAAAAGCAAGCCTCTGTCTACAAAGCTAACCTCTTCCCCCTGCTCCTCTAAAACAGAATGCTTGCATTGAAGTTGTTTATTGGATTGTCCCTGCAATGAGCTGGCCACTGAACTGAGTCTGGAAATTGTTTAGGAGAGCACTAACAGCAAAATAATATCAGAGAGAACATTAACAATCACATACTGCAAACCAGCATCAGGCAGCATTCAATCCTTGTCAGGGCCACGCTTAGTTTGCAGTATAAACATGAACAGTAACAGATGCCCTACACTCACACTGCTCAGCCAGAGGGTAAAAACGAGATGAAACTTAAGCAGACATCTCCTAATGTTTAGACTCACTTCAAAGAAATGTGTGGAAATCCAAATTTGGTTCATCGCAATGTACTTCCCCAACTATTTCCAAATAAGAGCATGGATGTTTTAGCAGCTTTGCATGAACTGATTCACTTTTACAAAAAACCTCACTAAATTAGCCACAGAATATTTCCAAATTCTTGCATACTTTACTTATATTTAAGTCTACATTCCCTCTACCCAAGCACACATGGTTTCTCTAGACAGATGAAACAAGCCACATAAAAGGCACAAGTGTCACCACAAGTTTTTCCTAGGCCATACATAAACACCCATACAAACATATCTTTCCAACAAGTTAGCAAAATATTTATCACAGGACACTTGTTCAAAAGAACTGTGTTACAAGAATGTGATTTCCTTCAAGAAAATAACAACATACCTTCTAAAGCTGTTGAAGTAAAGAATTCATTCCCACCCCCCCAAACCTTGAAAAGTAAACGAACTTTTCAGAGTTGCAGACTGAGGAACCAAGATGATCAATCTGAGATGCTTTAAAGTGTCTAAACCCATACACTTGTAATTTATGACCTAGCAGTCCGAAACTGTTAAATCCTGACATCATACATTTCAATGTTTAATTAGGACATATCCAAGAAACAAACGCTTACAATAGAAAACATACTTCCAAGAGATGGAAACAATTAATTTCTTTAAAGATGGCTCTGTAGCGTAAGAATTTCCACGATGTTCACATTTTCTATTCATCTCTCTTACCCATCCTTATTACAAGCAGTATCGAAATTGCTGAAACTGCCTTAGACACAGCTACAACATCAAAGAATTTTCCACCAGCAAGTGTGCAATTTGTCTTATTTTCTCCTTTGTATTTTTATAAAACAAGATGTGTTGAAGTGCCTAAAACTGAAAGCATTTGCGGGTTGTCCTCTTGTTTACAGTCTCCAGTCTGGCTGTATCATTTCCATACCAGCAAGACCTTGTTGGCTCACCTTTGTTTCACTGTTATTCCTGCCCAAATGTGCCCTTTGCCCTAGCACAAAAAGGTTTTTTATAACAAATCTAGATGTTGTGTTGATCTTGATCTTTCCTTACCCAAAAGACTTGTAAGAAAAGTTTGACAGCTTTGACAAAACACACTTCCAAATTCCAAGGTAATTATTACCCATCTTGGTTTTTTCTAGTATTAACAAAATTTGTCCAGTATTTATCAAGGAAAGTTTAACCAAATGGTTAATTTCCCAAGTTCTGTATTTTTGTTGCTCAGTTCTTGCTCCATCTTCTGACTACTGTCATCAGCACTCTAAAGAGAGTGGAATGAGAGGTAAAAGTACTTACAGGTTTCCTAAGGAAAAAAAGGGATAGTGCTCCAATTAGGGGCATGTCTCCAATTAGTGGTTCCAGGATAACCCTCATGGTGCCATGGATCTGTGGAAGAGGAGGGAAAAAAAGACCATGGAACTGACTTTAGTTCAATTTTTAAATAAAATTTATTTGCTGACAGTGCTCTCACTTCTAATTAAATTCTTGCTTATGGATGAATTATATGTTTGTATAGTTTTATATGTCATTCAAACCAAAAAACCTTCACACAAGCACGTAACAGTTGGGTTTACAAATTCATTACATTCATCTGCATGGTGCTGTGTCATGTTAGTGGTAATTTTGCTAAAACTATGAAGTAGGTTATTTATAAAGCTCAGTGTACACAAACGTGCCAAAAGAAACAAGAAACAGCATCCACAGGTAATACAACAAAAGCAGGTAAATGGTTATAGGTGTGTCAAGACACACACCTGCAAAAGAGCAAACTAATTTTCTTCATTAGAGAGAGATCTGTTACCAGAAAGCTAAGAAAATTTCAGAAACAATGTCAGAAGGCAAGGCTACTAATACTAATAGTACCTAAACTAATAACTGCATCTAATACTGAAATATTAAATAAAAATTTTAAGCTCCATGGTCCCTTCATGAACTGACACATCACATGAATATTGGCTTGATGTGAAATTATCTCCAGCTTTTCCTGAAGAAGATGTTACATATTTAAAATAGCTCTACATCTTAGAGAAATGTATCCTTTCCCCAAGTCATGTTACTGAAATTATTATGCAATACCAATACTATTTAACAGAGAAAAAAATAGTAAGCAACAAAACTACACAATTACTCATTCTTTCTTATAAATTATTTCATCAGAAAATAATGATTCAGTGATATTAAAATCAAAGTTAAGAAATTGAATTTTACCTGTATACTTTTCACGCCAGCTCTGCAGAAGTATCTCTTGATCTCCAGATCAATTTCACAGTTTCCAACAAAACTAAACCAAAAAAGAAGGTATACACTTCACTTTTACGGACTAAAATACACAGTTAGTTCTGTTTTGCACTGTCATGACAACATATCTTGTATCTCAGCCTATGCTTAAAAAATGCATGTTGAAACATCAGAACATAGAACGAAGTCCAGCTTGTAAAAACACTCCCTTCAAAGTGTTACCACTGTCATCAAAACCACTCCAAGGTAAGTTATCATCTCCAGAAGAATGCACAAGAGAAAACACACAAGTGGCCCAACTTTTGGGAAATAATGGACACAGGAATACACAATAGCAGGAATAGGGAGAATTCCTGCTCCATTTCAGGAAAACTCTCCATAGATATCATTGATAGTACATGTACCCAAATCCACCCTCATCTCATATAATCATGAGAAGCACTAGACAGAGATGGTGGTTATGCTGAAAATGAAAGTTGTCTGAAATGTTCATAGATTTGCAAACCCAGTCATATTTAGAATTTCAGTAAGCTGGGAATGCTGAGCTGAATGATCCTTTAAGCAAGTTTTAAGCAAAAGAAACAAAAGAAAGTTGAGTCCTTTCTGAAGGGAGAGAAGGTTGGAAGCAAAATAGAGAATAATACATTAAAAATGACGCAAGGTTTTCCTTGAATGGTTCTCGCATCCCATTTTTGGGCATGAAAGGTCAAGGGACTGACATTTGGCAGATGCTGCCCTGTATCTCAGATTTGTAGAAGACGGTAAAAAGAAGTCCCATCTTGATCATGCTACAAGGCTACAAGATTATTTGCACACAGCTCAGGCTTGGATTTTCAGCTGCTTTTCCTGAAGCTACACGCAGGTCAAGCACATACAAGCAGAATTGAGCAACTTTTTTCCAAGAACAGCTGGTGCTGTGGGACACATTGGTTCTGAAAACAAATTCTGAGACTCAACAAGGAATTCAGGAAGAAAGTTTGAGACTGATTTAGCAAGGGAACTGCTCAATGACTCTACAGGATGAGAACTAAATCCAAACCCAAACAGACTCAATACCATGCTACAGTTAGGGAGAGACGAGCTGGATGATCAGACCAGTGAAGAAGATACATTTCATAACAGAAGGACAAATAAAATCTGTAAAGCTTTCTGAACAGACTGTCCAGTTAAAGAAAATGCAAGAAGGAACCAAGTGGGATGGAGATAAGGCAGCTTAAACTAATCCAGACACTGCTGAAAGGAGGGGAAATTATTTCTTCTGCATGGCGTCCCGTTCCAGAGTCTGCAGCAGAGCCCAGGTTTCTGCACATGAGGTTCCTCAGGCCCAGCCTACCAAGTGAAACACTGTTCAGTCGTGTTTAGGAGGATGATGGAACCTTATTACAAAAATGTCTGGGGAACTGTGAACAAAATGGAGTTTCTCTCCCCATGGGCCATTTTAGGATCAAGCCAAGACAACATCACCTACTCTCACAGCAAAAGCAGTACAGCAGGACTCCCACTCCCTCCCCCTGACAACTGATGGACACCAGGAACCACCAGAAGAAAACAAAGTGAAAGTTACTGCATTTTGGATATCCATTATCCAAATCACCTGTAGCCTCCTCTGCTCTGTGTGTGGTGGTGCTGTCTTGTGGGATTTCAACAAATACAAATCTTATCAATCCCTTAAACAAAAATAAGTAATAGCACCAAGATTTTCTTCTAAGAACTTACTTTTGACTGCTCAAAAGACAACACCATGCAAAATGTTCTTTGTTCAATGACCAGTTTGGGGAACTGGAGGACAACAGCATGATGGGGTCTATGTCAAAGGAAGCTGACAGTTGCTTTCCCTGGAAAGAATGTAATGTGACTGTACAGTTTAAAAATAGGTATATAATTTTTAATGCACCATTTAAAGCAATGTAATTTCTATTTTTAACCCATCTAACTATATATAGAGATAGTAAAGATATATATAAATACACTCCCACATAAATAAGTATAATTGCATAACAACATGATACAGAGAAGCAAGGTCAACTAAAACCTGCAACTGAAACCTCAATCTCGACACTCTGTAGCATCAGAACTATTTGTGTTATGAAGAGCGGGAAGCTCGTTTGAAAATCCATAACAACATGATGACAAATTGAAGTAAAAATAGTAACAAACTGCATTTGAGGGTAATAAGTCAACAACTTTTAACCTTATAATAAAACTAAATATGGTTTTACCCCCCAAGATACTTGGCTGGATCCATGAACTGTCAATGCCATGCACAATTCCAGTGAAATGTAACATACAACTTGAAGGCTCATTTAGTAAGCAAATTCTGTACATTCAGACCCTAATATCCCAGAAATATTTATGACCCCTATTAAGGTACAGATCACTGAGATAGATTACAGTTTAATGAGGACACTCTCACAGGAATATAACAGCAGCTGTACTGAATCAAACCAGAAGCACAATAGAGTTCATCTGGCCATTGTAGCTCAGGGAAGATACACAGAAGAGAAAAAAAAAAGGCAAAAAGAAAAAAAAATAAAAAATAGAAAGTAAAAGAAACCACCAAAAAACAATGAATAGGACAAAATTATTTCCTATAATATTCCCTATTACAACGATATGTGATTCTGTACAGTGGACTATCTTAAGTAATTATTTTTAGAAGGTCTTTAGACCCTATTTTTACATCTGTCTTCGGTCAGTACAATGATAGTGAGTTTCTCCATTCAAGTATGCCACAGGAAAAAAAGTATTTCCGTGTGTTTAAATTCACAGCATAAAACTGTTTTAGTGTCTCGATTTTTTTGTGTTATGAGGTGAAGCTCAGTTATAAGCTATTAACAACTATTTCTTCAATCTCTCCATCTTTTTTCACTTTCTTTACTACAGTTCACATTTAATTTTACAGAGTTTATGGGTCAACAGAAAAAAAGATAACCTTTAACCTTCCCCAAGTATTTACTACATTCATGGACTTTAACAAATTAACATTTTATTTAGACTTTATCTTCATTTGCTCAAGTAGTTAAAATTATTTGTCTTGCCCATCGTTATCACCAAGAACTAGACTTTTAAACTGTAACATGAGTTTTGACAATTATTCCTCCCCTGTGCTTAGCACTGTGAGGTTACACCTCGAGTGCTGTGTCCAGTTCTGGGCCCCTCAGTTCAGCAAGGACATTGAGGTGCTGGAGCACGTCCAGAGAAGGGCAGAGAAGTTGGTGAAGGGTCTGGAGCACAAGTCTCATGAGGAGCAGCTAAAGGAGCTGGGGGTGTTTAGCCTGGAGAAAAGGAGGCTCAGGGGAGACCTTATTGCTCTCTCAACTGCCTGACAGGAGGTTGTAGCCGAGTGGGGGTCGGTCCCCTCTTCCAGGCAACCAGCGACAGGACATGAGGACACAGTCGCAAGCTGAGCCAAGGGAGGTTTTGGCTGGACATTGGGAGGAATTTCGTCACAGAAAGGGTGATTAGACATTGGAATGGGCTGCCCAGGGAGGTGGTGGTGGAGTCGCCGTGCCTGGAAGTGTTTAAGGAAAGGTTGGATGTGGCACTCAGCATCACGGTCCAGTTGACATGGTCGTGTTGGGTCATAGGTTGGACTTGATGATCTCAGAGGACTTTTCCAACCTAGTTAATTCTGTGATTCTGTGAATTTTTTAACACAAACTCCACAGTAAGAGAAAGCCAAAGTGTTCCTTTTGCAAACATTGTCCTGAAATTGAACCTTTAAGTACATTTTCCAATGAGTGTTTTGTGGATTAGTTATTTGAGCTGCTTAGAAGAGTGAAGTTCTTAACTGGATCAGAGTGATGAAACCTACTGTTTCAAAAGGTTCTGAAAAATACTCTGAGGCAATGACCATAATGCACTCAATATCAAGACACACTCTTTTTGCAATTAAAATTAAAAGAAGAACAAAAAAACCCAAAAACCGAAAAACCTTCAAGGATGATGCAAAAAAACCCACAGGTGTTTTGGAGACACTTTCAAACTACTTAAATCTACTGTATGGAAGGTCCAAAGCAAATGCTCACACCCCACCACAAACAACTGACAGTAGAAAGGGTTAAATGAAGCCATAACAGTGAAACTGCAGGATAAAAGGGAATTATTAAAAGAATTAATGTACTTAAAAACAAAATTAAAATATACATAAAATAAAATCTTTCCTTCCTGCCCCACTCCCCACAGAGTCTGGCTGCCTACAGCTATTCTAATGAATGCTTAGAGATTGTTTTCCTTGTTAATTCTATTTAAGGAATGAAAGGTTTATAGAAAGCTCCTAACTTTAAACTTTTTTTATTTATTTTATTTATTTTATTTATTTATTAATAAATACATTAAAATTATAACAAAATTCTTTACCTGGAGATTAAAATCTACAAGGATAATTACTCCAAAGGATGGACTTTTCCCCAGCAGTGAGACTGTTCTTTATAATCTTGCAAAACTGCAGTGAAGTTGATTCCCTAATACACAGTTCAGGGTTGGTGTCTGTACATAACTCTGTGCCAAGAACACTTATTACAGAGAAACTTATTCTTCCTATTACTGCTGAAACAATCCCAGTAATGGACCAGCAGAGGATACGTAAAATAAAATATTAAGAAAACCCAAACATCAAACAGTAACAACTGATATCGAGGTGTTCTCTGCCTTAAACTTGCATAGTAAATCATTTGAAAAAGAGCCCTTTCCAAATGAGGTGTCAAGGAGAAGGCTTAAATATGAAACAGGACTTCTTTTGATGACGGTTTTGTCTAAGCCTTAATTCCTGGAAATTACAACAGACACTCCATAGCTCCTGTTTCCATTTTCTTCCTGGAAGCCTATGCTGCCAGCAGTAGGGACAGGCTGTTGGGCTAAATGGGCTCAGCACTATTACTGTTATTTAAACCACTTCAAGGCACTTATTACAGCCTTTCAGACTGGATTTTACTGCAGCTCTTTACCACTTCCCTAAACAGGTTGCAATGGAATGTTATGAGACAGGTCTAGGTAACATGACATTATTCCTGAAATTTTTGTACAAACCTACTGGCCTTCTACTTCATGAAGATGAGCAGGAGTTAAAAAAAGAAACACTAGATTTACCCTGTCCTCCTGTGGGAGTAATTCTGCCTTGAAGGGCAGAAATGGTCTTGAAAGACTTGGCCTCCCAAATGTCTCAAAAACAGCTTCTCAAAAGCTATTTCTTTGCACTGTGTCCACAGTGGTCAGACAAGATTGTTTTCCTGAGTGTTTAGGACTGAAGAGGTGAGGCTGTTCTCACAGCTGCTGCCAGAAATGGCAACAAAGAGAAAACTGAAGGAAATTTCTCCATTAGGGCTAGCACATGCACCCAGTGAAATAAGCCCTCAAGAGTCAATCCTACTGTATTTTGTCCAGCAACACCAATTCCTGATTTGGATAGCTGTCTTCTTCCTAGAGAAATAAAGTGACTCAATTCCATAAAGACTGGGCCCTGCTCCACCCACCCCTGAAACCCAAGGAAAGACCCAGCAGCATCATCTCTTGTCACTCTGGGCCAAAATGACCTATATAAAAGGGTCATGATGAAGCGGCAAAGAAACCCAAAGCAATGGAGAACAGTCATTCTGGCATTTTATAATACAGATTTATTTGGGTAGTGGTATGAGCAAAAGTACTTCTGTAGCTATCCTATTTTCTAGTCCTGTCTTTATAAATAAATCTAAGTAACTGAGAAAAGTAAAAAAAAAGCAAAAATCTTGTATCCTGAATGTTAGACTAAATTTAATGGCAAAGTTTTAATACATTAGAAAAAAAAAATCAAAGATGGGGCTTTATCTTTGGAAAGTATTTTTTTCTTAACCAACGTGACTTTAATGATGCAGTCACACTGAGCTGATATTCCATTTCCCTCAGATAAATGCTATTTACAGCACACAGTTCCTTCCTCCAATCATACACAATTAGAACTAACTACATTTGTGTAATGAAGCAATTCTCCTTTCAGGCCAACATAACTGACAAATCAAACAAAGCACATATTATAAAGCTTGGACACCATTGTAATACAGTAATAAATACCTGATTTGAAGATCCAAAATGATCTGCCTTTTGTCCACGTTTTCAGTGTAGACTTTTACACCGTTTATCCGTAGAGGCTGAAACAATGAAGCAAGGAAAAGCTGGATTCTTCTACTGAATTATAGCATATTAAGCTTTTAACTTTGAAGTAAAGATGAATACAGAAACATTCATGCCTGAAGTTAAGAATCTACTATAAGCATTGTTAAAAGGTGTGAAGCAAAGCTATCAATTTAGTTCAAACTCTTATTTCAAGGGTAAAAATTATCTTGCTGGGATCCACTTAACCACAACTGTTTTGTCAATTACCCTGGGTCCAGACTCAAGATTTACCAAATGTTTGCTCAAGATCTCAAGATTTACAAAATGTTTAATATCAAGCTTTCCCTATTCCCTCAATAAACATCTAATTTCTCTGTACAAGTGTATGTCTAATACTCCCAAAGCATTCTTTTCTGTGCAACTAAAAAAAAAGAAGCTAAATTTAATTCACAAGAATGTAGTTGCCATAAGTGGAATTTAGTGAGAATGGATAGAGAAGAACCTGTAATTCCCACAAGCCACTTTCTGCTCTCTCTCTATATCATGTGTTCCCAGTCTCCCTTCCTCATATAGAAGCAACACATATAAATCAAACATTGCCAAGCCTTGAACATTCATCAAACTCTAGGCAGGAGAGGATAACCAGTGACCTCACTTTTGAGTTTTTTCTTTCTGGAAAAATCGTCACATTTCTATTTACACCTTTTCAGTAATTTAAGTAAAATCAAACTCTCAGCACTTCCAGGTTCCCACTGTGGTGGGGCTGTGCAGCTCACAGGATGCAACTCAATGAAGGCTGCAATATAAAGTAAGAATAGCTGGTTGTCATGTCCAAGATAACTCTGTCCAGCTGCAGAAGGATACAGAGGTGTGGGAGCTAATTTAAACCCTAGCATGACTTCAAAGGAATGCTACAGTCTGTGATACAAGTAATATCTAGGGCAGGACAGAGGCACTGTGAAAAAAGAATTTACAATTGAAAAAAAAATAATGAAAAACCCCAACACACAAGAGGTGCAGTAAAAGTATAATGGACTGTAATATATGTGAAATAGAGCCACGAAGACAGAAAAAGAATTCTCCTCTATCACACCTGAAACTTAACTTCAGGTTTCCTAACATTTGGGAGTGTGTGTGGGAAATATTTCTGTGTAGATTTGAACAGGCTACATGAAAATGGTGTGTACAACAGGGTCTCTCAGAAAAACTTCACCAGACACTGACCTGATGACCAATATCAATCTTGGTAAAGCTGAAGGTACTGAGGTGGTTGTTTGCTCCTCTCACTGCTGGCTCTATGGTCTCTCTGAAGAGTTTCTCGATGAATTGGCAAATAAAAGGCCACATCTGTTTAACAGTCTAAGGAGGTAAAAAAACCTACATGGAACACAACTTCACCCATAAAGACAAAGTATTCCCTTTGTAAGAAATTTTGTATACATTTTAAGCATAGGAGGTTTTGATGGATTTCATTACAGACATCAGAACTGGTTCCTTTTTACATGCAGGAAAGCTTTAGGAATTCTCAATTTGTGTATTTTATACATTTGCACAAATCTGAAGCACTGGAAGAGGAGGAAAACAATATTTTGAATTTTCTTCTTTTATTCCACAAACCCCTATGCATTCGGCACTGATGCTGAATGTTAAGCAGAAGGATGAAGAGGGTTAAGTTTATTTGCATGTAAAGAGGAATAGGAAATGCATTAAGCACAGCTCTTAATTACATCCGTAAGGTCTATAAATTTAAAAACCCTGACATATCTGAAAAGTCTGTATTGCTTATTTTTTTCCTACTATTTTTTAATTGACCCTTGTTCTGCTATGCACTTTGAATAAAGGGCAATTTAAAAAGACCCAAGCTACATAGATCTGTATCTCAGATTATCACACACACAAAACAAAACTACAAATTTCATTTATTTTTAGATTGTAGGTTAGGAACCTACAGTAACTGGAAATTATCCCAGACAAGTAGGAAATTAAAGACTGTGTTTACAGCTGCTATGACTTGCACACAATTATAGCTGTCATTACTGTAATGCCACTTAAAATCATTTACAAAACTCACAATTTCAAGAGCATGAAAATAGATTTAATCTTTCCTGTGACTAACTGGATCAACAACCAGAAACTTCAAGTGTATAAAGCGCACATAAAGTTAAAACTGCTCTGTTCTCTGATTATTGCCTCACCTTTTATTTTAATCTCAGATTTCCCTCCTGCCTCTTCCCATTTGGAAGCAACGCTAACGTCTAATCCCTTACCTTGTTGAGCCATTCTGCCCTCTCTGTGTCTGGAAAATGGACCTAAAAAACCAAACACCAACACGAAACAAAATTAATACAAATACAAAACACTTTTTTAATTAACAGTGTCCAGACATTTAGAATACAGGAAAGCTCAGGCATCTCCCTAAGCAATGGAAGCAGTAAACAACATATTAAGCAGTTAACATTCTTGAGTATTAGAATTCAAGCACATTAAAATATGAACTAATTTCTTAACTACATAAATATATGCTTGGACTTGTATCTAACAGAAGCATTTGGAATAAAGTATTGCTGTAACACCATAAACAAACTAAAAAAAAAAGGAAAAAAAGAAAAAGCAAGTATAGCTGATACAGCTTGTGTCAACCAAATTTAACACATAGTTTTCAGGGGCTTTTAACATGATACACATGAGTGACAGAATGTTCTACTTGCTTTCATTCATGCCACATCTTCTGCAATATCAATAAATCATGGCTAGAAATATTTCATCAGTGAAGCTGAAGTTCGGGAATATGGATTTAAGTCCCAAAGAACTTCAAAAGACGTTTTTAGTTATTTTTTTTTTTCTTAAACAACTGTAGAAACCGGTAAGTGCCAGCTACAGAAACCAGTAAGAGACAGCAGTGTGATAGGATATCCACAGGACAGAAGGTATCCATCACAACAGGAAAACATCAATTAAATGATGAAAGAACCGAGGCAGTTTTCCAGACACAGAAGGAGAGCACAGCAACAGTTTTACATTTCACACATACAAAAAAAAACCCCACCCAAAACCTGAAGGTCAGTAGTAAAAACCATTTCTTTAGAAACAGCTTCTAGAATGAGATGCAGATCACACTCCTCATGCACAAAGAGCCTTTGAACACACTAAAAACCCATGACCTACATATAGTGACTTTCGTGAAGCGATGTCTCTACTTAACTGAATTGCCAAGTCCTAATCTCTTCCTAGCATAACAGATTGTACCACTGGCTTTAACAGCAGTTATTTTTATTATGCATATCCCAAATGTGAACAGTCACTGAAATACCTACTTTTTAAACTGTATTTTCAAGACGACAAATTTGAAAGCAAAACCCCATTAATTACTTCTTTTTTCAGTTTTTATTGAATTCTCACATTAACAATCAGCACTAACATACTCTTCATATATTCAATTTACCATCAGAGCAGTGCTTAATTTCATCTAAGCCTCCACGTTTTAGCTATGCTGGAGGACTGGCCCCTGCAACATTACCAATGTTATCAGTTATTCCTCTAGTCTGGTTTTTTAACCAGTATTTCCAAGTTCATAATGAAGTCCTCTGTTTTTACAGATTCTTAAAGAATTACAAGTTATGTTGTCTTCCACTGTCAGGACAGGCTTTTGGCATCATTTCAATTACATTTTTCAAGTATATCACATATCCATCAAAGCCATTAAAAGTGATGCAAAAACATCCAATGATCTGCTTCACTGTAACAAAAACCAATATGATTTATTTTACTTAGTAAGTTCAAAGAATAGAATTATTAATAACAGATGGAGCAGTTTGGGAACAATGTTATTATATTTTATTTATTTAGAATTAATTTCCTAGAAAATTATGGTGGGTAGAATGTCAGAATTCTGTACTTAGAGTGTCTTGTGAACTTTTAAAAAAAAAATCAGAATTTTTTTGCATTTGCAACAACAGCAGGTACTGTATCTACATGAACTTATAGCTGAACAGAGCTTACATCTCAGTTTTCATCTTGCAGGATTCTCGAGTTGCTTCCAGTGGTCAGAAAGTTAAAGGAACAAAAAGAACCAGCACTCCTAACTCCAAAGCTAATGGGTAACATTTTGATCTTTCTTCTAAAATGTTTGCCTTCTGAATCTGCAGACAGAGGATGTGCCAGTTCTCAGTAATGACTTATCACTTATGCATGATGTTGGACCAATATGAATATTTCATTGTGATTTGCTTAGGAGAGTAAGCAGTGATGTTCACAGGGTGGGAACTGAAGAGCTGTTCCACACAGAGGAGCACCAAGAATTACGTAATGCAAGTAGGAATGTGCAACCTGTTACACACTTAGACACACACAGGTCTCTGTGGCTGGATGGGATTAACCCAAGGGTACTGAGGGAGCTGGTGGAAGTGCTCACAGAGCCACATTCCATCATTTACCAGCTGTCCTGGCTGCAACTCAAATCCTGTGTTCAGTTTTGAGTCCCCCGAGAAGGACATGAGTGTGTCCAGAGAAGGGCAGCAAAGCTGGAGGGAAGGATCTGGAGCACAAATATTGGGAGGAGCAGCCAAGGGAGCTGGGATTGTTTATCCTGGAGGACACTCAGCAGGGACCTCATCACTTTCTACAACTACCTGAAAGGAGGTTGTAGACAGGTGGGGGTTGGTCTCTCCTCACAAGTAAAAAATGACAGGATGAAAGGAAACGACCTCAAGTTGCACCAGGAGAGGTTTACATTGGATACTAGGAAATGTTTTTTCATGGAATGGGTTATCAAGCATTGAAACAGGCTGCCTGGGGAAGTCATAGACTCACCATCCCTGGAGGTACTGGGAAAAAAAATGCAGCTGTGGGATTTAGGGACATGGTTTAGTGGTGGAGCTGGCAGTACTAGATTAATGATCACACTTGATTTTCTTAGAGATCTTTTCCAACCTAAATGATTCTATGATTCTACAGCCACTGTAATGAACAGCAACAAGATAAAAGAAACAACAGATTAAACATACAGATGAGGAAAGGAAAAGGAAATTCATGAAAATACCAAAAGCAAACCTGCCCACTGTGAGTAATGCAAGATATAACAGTTGTCATGTTCACAATTCATTTTTAATCTTCTGTACGAGTATCCAGTTGACATTCAGGAGAAGAGACACACTAGACTGAGAGAGGCTTCCCATTCTAAATATAACCTCAGCCCAGATGAAATTCACTTTCCTCCACAGGGTGATCCAACTCCCCATACTCAGATTATAAACTCCCCAAGGCACAGGCCACGTTCCCTGTGCCGTGCACACAGCTGACATCCAGGACATCTGTCTGCAATGAGAAAAAGAGGTAGCAACTCTCTCCTGCACCTATCAAGCACCCTTCAGTCCAGAATTATGCAGAAACACTTGAAATAGGTTGGGAAACAAGCAAGAGGCGACAGAAACTAATATCTAGCCATATATGTTAAGTTATTAATTTTGAATTTTATCTACTGTACAGTCTTTTTTAAGACCTTGCTTAAAAGGACATGGTTCCTAATTTTTCCACAGATTTAATAATTACTTATCCTCTATTGTGCCACACCTATCATGCTCCTACTGTTATGTGAGTTGGTACTAAGACACCTTCTTAATTATATAAGCCTAGTTTGCTTCTGCAGTTCAGTGTGACAATAGGCAACAAATAATACAGTGGGTTATATCTTCCATTCCTGTTTTTCATCCCTTTTTCATCCTTGCTTTTCTGCTCACTCAACTTTTAACATAATTCAGCTTTATTCGGTGTCTACTCTGACACTCAAAACGGAGAGCAGAGAATACAACTGTCCATCTTCAAGACCCTGAAATTTTCAATCCAGCCAAACTTGAATCAGAAGCTGAGCCTTATTTAATCTGTAGATGCTCTAAAACCAATTTGTCTGAAAACAAAGAATAAATATTTACTAATCTACCGATTCCATACATTTTTAACCTGCTAGGTGAGATTGAAATATTAGTGGCAAAATTATATTTTGCTTTAAGAGTTTCTCATATCAAACACAATCTTATTCATAGACAACAGGAGAAAGCCTGAGGGATGGAAGTTGGTCCTCTGGATCAGTAAGGAGTGACACAAGAGCATCGAGGCAACTACACAAACATTTTATTGCCAGAAGCAATAATCAGACTAACTGATGTGCAAAATCTGCTAATTCTTGTATAAAATCTATTGACAACCATGATAGAAAGAGACAGAAGTCAAGAATTCAGCAAAGGCAGTTAAAGACTGAAAATATTTTCCACTTGGCTTCTGTTATGAAATTGCTCATGCAGATTTGGCAAGTACTGTCCCATTCCAACCACCTGGTATAGTAATTTATTATTCAAAGCAAAATATGACAGGAGAGAACTGTTGCAAGAAATACCCTAATGACCATGTTCAACACCAAAGACATCATAAGATCACATGTTCCAGGAATGTTCTACTATTAAACATTATCTTGCAAAATACCTGGAGGCGCTCTAAAGATGCACATTAAAAATACATGTTTGGGCTTTCTCACACAAACAGCTGCTCATGCTCAGCTCTAAACACCTCTCACGTTTACTTCCTATTTCTGACGTGCTCATATCCTGTGCTGTCAAAAACTTCATTCAGAACACATAATTTTTGGTAATGATCAATAAAATACCAGAGAAAGCCCAAGGAATGCAGTTCCTTGTTCTGTCCTGGAAGATAATAAAACAAAGCAAGGGCAAAAGAAACACAGTAACAATAACCATAATAACAGCAGAAACACTTCTTACCCACAATTATTTTATTTTCCACACTCTGTACCTACTCTTCATGTTGGCTAAATTGACTCAGTTTTCTGCCCAGACTATCAACTGCAATTTTCTAAGGAAACAAGGCTAGACAGAGAGTACTACTGGTAATGACCAGACCATTCCATTAAATGAAAACTTTGCTACAAACCAACCACTTTCTCATGAACTGTGTATTACAGCTATGTAAGAAAAGGAAGCAATAAAAGCAGATTACATTTAAAGAAAACTACAGAAAAAAAAAAAAAACCACCAAAACAATCAAAACTCCCACATCACTGTATATTGAGGTTTTTTCCCCTTCCCCGCCCCCACCTCACTGAAGGATTAAAGGTAAGAATTCCAACACTCTCAGGCACATGGTGAAATTCTTGGGGTGTCCTGTGTAGGATCAGGAACTGGACTCTATGATTCCAATGGGTCCCTTCCAACTCAGCATATCCTACATTAAAATAATGTCTTATAATAGCCATGTTTAACAGATACTTCTCTGGGTCAGTGTTATGTCTCATTCCTTCCATTTGCACTTATTATTTGTTGTTCCAGATGTAAATCTTAAAAAAAGATACAAATACCTTTTTGATTAATGATAAGGTCACACAATACAACCAAGTTCCTGGACACAGTTACAATGCAGCTAAGTGCTCCTGAACGCTTTCCAGCTATTTCACAGCTATTTCATATTACATATCAATCCCTTCTGCTTATTTTGGAGAGCTAAATTACATACAAAAATCCTCCCCTTCACGAAAAGCATATTTGTCCAGATTAAAAGTAAAAATGTAAAAGGGTATCACAATAAGTTTTCATAGTCTCTTCATGCATCATCAGGATGGGGAAAGTATCCCACAGAAGGAAATTCAGGACAGAAGCCCAACTTAGGTGCTCTAAACTCCCTTCTGAATGCACAGCGTAAGCAGTTATTTAACTGTTAAGCCTAAAACCAGGTGGTGTGGCCAAGAAACAACAGACACTAAAATTAAATTATCCTTTGAATCACAGCTGACAGCTTAATTTGTCTAAATTCACTGCACATGTAACTTAAAAAGGCCAGAGAAATTTAGTAAAAGAATCAGGAAGAATCCCAGCATGAGTAGAATAAATAGCATCATATAGTGATATTCAAGCTCAATTTAACAGCTATTCACTCCAGTGTTTTCCAGTTGGTAAAGCAGGCTGGCCTAAGGACATTTTAGGTAAAACAGAGCTGAGCTGGGCTAATGGCTTAATCCCATGAATTCCAAGCCAGCGATCCCCTCTCTCTCCCTGTCTCTCTGAAAAAATAAGGAGCAGCAGTAGGTGAACTATTTGTTCCTTTCTACAGAGGAATGGATGCAGAGTCTTCTGCTACTCGACGCAACCTGAAGAGGCTTAACCAGAAACACACACTGGGGGATGACTGCTCCTTTCTGATAGGAGGTAAAGAAGGGGGGCTGGAAGGGAAAGCAGAGCAGCCAGGCTGTCTCCTTCACTTCAGTAATTCACCTCCAGAGTTATCCTAGCAATTTTCCTAACTTTTACCAATCCCAGAAATACTCCAGCTCTCATCTTCTGAATTACAAGGAAAATCCCCAAAAATATTTACTGTTGTAGAACTGCGAGATTCAGTATTCTTGAAAGAGGAGGGTAAATGCTAATAATGAGGGTTCCTCAAAAATCCTACAGCTAACCACAGGCCCTTGCTACTAAATTAACAAACAACTGCTGTTTCCATTACTTCTGGTAACCTGACTCTGTTTGTGTTTAGCATGCCTTGGGATGCATTTTTTGTGTTTGCACTTTTAAATATATTAAAATGACTAACCTTTGCACAGCAAAATTCATGATCAGCATTACAAAAGCTGTATGTTTTCATGTATGGGGATTAAGCAACAATCCTTGAAGCAGTTTTCCTGAGAATCATTACAGGTGATCTGCACACACACACACACACAGAGTAAGACACAGCGATGAAGGAGGTGGGGAACGGCCCCAGAGTTTTTGCCATGGCTCTCTGATCACTATAAACCCTCAAAAGAAACTGGAAAAAGTGGAAACATACTTAAATGGAAGAGCAGCTCTAACACCAAGCAAGGTTAAGGACTGCATTTATTTATAAACTGGAACATAAGCCATTTAAGTACTTGGACAACACATCGGAAAACAAAATAATCCTTTACAAAAAAAAAGCAATTATGTGCCCTTCCAGTCAGGTTTGCACCTATAAGACAAGAGTGGCATTAGAAACACATACTTGGTATTTCACCAAATGTTCCCAAACACTGCACCAGCACAAACACTGCCATCCCACGTGAGCTGCCTCTATCAGTTCAGCAAGTCCCGTGAGGTGCCACAACAAATTACAGATGGCTCCCGGAACAAGTTTTCCAGTGTGATCACTCCCATATTCCCCACTGCCTCCCGAGCTATCTGCCTCAAAGTCACTGTGAGCACCAAGGTGAAAAGTAATTTCTTCACCAACACAGCAATTAAACACAAGACAAGCTGGTGCTTGTAGAAACTCTAAAACAAACGGCTTTTCAACACCTCCGGGGTTCAATGCTAACACAGGAAAGCTACTACAATTAAATTAATACACCTCAAGTAATAAAACTGAGATTCTTTATATGCTATTGAAAGTTTTATTTCCTTGCAGCCTTCTGTTACCTCTGTTTCTCTCCCTTGCTTCTTACAGATCTAAAAGAAGGGCCTAATATACTGAGCAGTTCACAGGACATTTCAGCATCCTGGTATGTCCTGAGGGACATATTTCCTAACATACATTTGTAGTTACTATATCTGGGAGACAAGGAAAATTACTAGCAGCACACAGGCTGTGTCTTTTAAAGTCAGGCTAAACTAGCACAAAACAGGCCTAAAATGCTGCCAATAGCAGCAGCACTGCAAGAGCCACCACTATCCACACGCACCATTTGAACCTCAGTAAAGCCCAAACTACACAGACAGATCCCACATCCAGCCTTTCTGCTGTGCTAGAATTAAAGCATAAAATAAATTCAAAATATGTAATGCTTTTCTACATTTTACCAATGACTATAAACATACCTATATTTGTCATTTAAATAATATAAAGATGCTATTTTGCTTATGTTGACTTAAAAATATATATACTAAATACATACATAAGACTGTAATTGAGAAAGTTGTCCCTCTGTTTTCCTTCTCATTACAGAATTCAGAGGGATGCCATTTAGAAAATTAACAATCCTCCAACTTTGCTACCAGCCCCAAAAACCTGGTCAGCTTGAAGTTTTGACAGCTGAGGATTCAGAATTCATCCCCCTGCAGCCCTGCAACACCACCAATATATTTTCACCTGGACACTCTCCCCAGTTTCTGTGGAAAATAATGTCTTCGGCAATGCAAAATAACGCTCTATTTGCAAAAGAAAAAACTCCATCTAAAAGAGGCTCCAGAGCTCTGATATGAAACAGCAGCCCAGAAGCAAGTCCTGCAATTAAGAACTGAAGGATGCTGAGCCATTTCAAGCACAGCAGTTTCATTTTTCCATACATATCTTTCACTTCACCATCTATTAAATATGCTTCACTCACAGTGGCAGTGAAGCTTGTAAGAACTGCATTACTTTTCAGCAATTTGACTCACCAGTACAAAAAACTGGATGAAATTTGCCTAAGTGCTGCTATTTTTGCAGAGATTGAACAGGCCTGCCACAATACAAAGTCACCCAGAAACCTCCTACTTAGCAGCAGCTTTGCCATAACAAAATCCTCCGGGATAGGCATTATAAGCAGCTGCTCTGGAAGAGTGACAGAACAGTAGTCTGCTAGTAAGGGAACTGGGAAATCCTACTTCTAGCCTGACACTCAGCCTCTGCAGCCCCAACTTGAGGAAGAGAGTTCACCCTAGAAATTAAAAACTGATCATCATTAACTTTCAGAAGCATCCTGGCTTAATCACCCAGAGAACATGAAATAAAAATCTCTTGCTTTACCACTAGAGGTTACACAGTTTTCTTCCAAACACCTGGAATTACATTGGCATGGGTTTCTGTTGTATCTGGATGCAGAATCTACCCTAAACACAGCACAATATATGTGCTAGTGGGACACATATGTGTGCCATGTAGGTTTTCTTTGCTCAGCTGTTACCTCCTCTAAACAGAAGACTTGAAGTCTTCAGTCCTCTACTAGATGTTCACTTCTAGAGCAGCCTAATTTCAGAATAATCTGAATAATACTAATATAACAGAAGCTTCAATATAGAGATGAAATCAGCTCTGTAACCAAACTACTGCAGTTTAGTATCTTGTAATTTTTCCTGGATCTCTGTGTTCACACGTATTTTCTACTTTCCAGCTCCAAAAGAACTTTACGTTTTCAGGGCTCAGTTTGGACTGCAACAGGACAGTAAAAATAATAATAATAATAAAGTAGAAGGTGTAAGGGGGCATTAGAATTGCAGGAACATTTTAATGGCTTCTACTTCTGCAGGATCAACATCCAGAACCTCAGACAAAAGACTGACATTCTGACACATATTTTTCACACTTTCACAAAGCTGTTGAGTACTTCTTAGAGTGAGGAAACTATAAAAACTTAGGTTTAACATTCTGATTGCTTACTACCCACATTTACAACAGTGTTTTTATCTACTTTACTTCCTCATTCACAGGACCAGAATTCATTATGAACTCTTAGGAAAGGAGGATGCCCTTTTCCAGTACCACCTTCAACAGGCATTCACAACAATAACAATTATATTTTAAATACTGATGTCCAACTAAAGGCTGGGACAAGCAGATTAAAAATAAATAAATAAATCAGAAAAATGAATAGCAAAACACTCTACACAAGCAAAATATCAAGAACTGAATTTATACTGATAAAAGTCTTACTTTCACATCAGGTTAAAGACAACTAATGCAAGGTTTGCAAAATGAAACATTTAATGACAGCTCCACATTAGCACATCTCCAAATTCCCACAAGCACTGCAATCATTACTGAAAGCAGAGACCCAGATTTTAAATGTTTTAACTGCTGAAAAGCGTAGGATGAACCACAGCTCTAAGGACTCACCAAATTTTACAGCTTGAAAAATCTTGCAGAGTACTCCTTTTTGACATTGACTTTACCCTTTTATTCTCAGGAGTAATTTAATTTCTTCTTCTTCTTCTCCAAATAAAGTCTTAATACCTTGAAATTCCAGCTTACAAGTTTTAAAATAAAATTATAAAGGCATTAGCATCTTATTTTCAATTTGTCACATTTCAAAAACATGACCTCTTTTATACTTTCAAGTCTCTATAACAAATTCCTTTTCAGTTCCCTTGAGAATCCAGGCATGTTCCCACCCCAGTGCATGCCAGAGTGTCTTATTCTCTTCACAGTCAACACAAGAAAAATTTCCCTCTCTGGACTGCTAAACATTGGCTTTCGAAATAGCTTATACAACCAGTGTCCCAGCACAACTGACTCTCCTTTGAACTGTCTACAGCTCTGAAAAGAAGTGCTGGGCTCTGCACCAAATTGTCAGCCACCCTTGTTGCTATCTAGACTAAAACGCTGAAGGTTTCTTCGCCTTTTACTCCACTGACCCACTACCCGCTTTCCTCACCCTGCAGTCAGGAGCTCTGATTCACTGGGACTGAGGTTTCCTCAGCAGGGAGAGCTCATTCCTGTTAACACTGGCAGGATCACACAGCTCGTCTCCCTGAGGGAACCACGCAGGCTGTCTGGGAGGCCTGAGATGGGCATCAGCTTTCAGGAAAGGTAAGTGTGCAAGATAATGACCACCTTCTGCAAGACTCCTCTTTCTCAGGCAGATTAAATCTTCTTCTCTGTCTTTAGCATCAAAAATCTCCAATCTTTGAATGCTAAGCTTTTTTTTAATGTAACTCATAACTCTCAACACATTCGAAACAAATCTGTGCGAACTATGACAAGACAACTATCACTGCCTTTTTATTGTTTTGGGAAAGAGCAAACTGCAAATTTTTATCTGAAAATATACAAAAGAGCAAAACGGAGAATTTAAATTTTTTGTGATATCCAAGCTAAAGTGCAGTATCAGGGCATGCAAATTCAAGCTGGGTTAACCTGCATCCTAAGAAGTCAAACAAGTCTGTAGAATACACTCATTAGTTAGCACTTATATGCTTATTACATAGTACTTACACTAAAAAAAAAAAAGTGCACATTCTTGTTTTGACTGAATCTGACTCCCAGACACCAGCAAAGTGTGTAACTTCCACATACTGCACTGCTACCAGTACTATCCAGCCAGAGCTTATTCTCAGAATTAAAAGCTTTTTTAAACATAATTAGAAAACATGCAAGATATAATAGGCATTTCAAAATCCCCCTGTATCATTTCCAGCTGAAACACTAGAAACTCACTACATAAAATCCAGAGAGTATAAAGAGTAGAGACCGACTGGCAGTTTTGTTGAACCTGTAAATACTCAGTGATTAACCATCTCCGAAACTATAAAACTCCACTGAGAAAGTAACAGAAAGCAGAACATTCTAAAGTGAAACCATAAAGAGCAGCAATGTTTAAGCTGCGTCTCAGTTAACATAGCGATAACAAATGGTGGGGAGGAAAGCCCTCGTTAACCTGATAGCATCAGGTATTGGATGACAAGCTTACATGTGTAACTCTTTCTGGTTCTTCCCTTCAAGCATTTAACCAAATTCTGATACCAGATTCTTATAGCTCAGTATTTCTAATAATCAGTACAGACTAAAATTTCTAAGGTTCATGAGATTCACTGTCTATCCTCCCTAAAACAATTCTGTCCCCCTCAGTGGACTGTATTTCAGCACAGAATATAGCAGAGTGTTATTTGTTAGAAAAACATACGCAAAATATATCACACATTTCACTGGCAACACATAACACACAAACTTCTGCACTGGGTGAGATCAAAGGTCCAGCTAACACAGCAATCGGAAGTGACGTCTAAGGAAAAATCAAAACCAAGATAGTACTAAGGAGTTATCCTTCCCTGAATATCCTCTCAGGTTCTGCAAAGGATGGCTGGAACCCTCAGCAGCTTCTATCACACTGCTTTACCCCTTCCACTTCAAAAAATCCTCAGCCCCTCAAAAAAACCCAAACCAAACAAAAAACCCCAAACAACTCCATTTTGTAAGTTCCCTTGTACCAGGTAAGTTTGCTAAATGCAAAACTGATGCTCTAAAGTTTTAGGACAGCCCTTATCCTCCTGTAGGATCACGCCAAAAACACAAGACCAATGAAATACGCAACTGGAAAATACTCTGACCACTGAATTCCAACTCCCTACAATTGCAGACCTATTATCCTATTTCTGTTTATAAACTCCACCTTAAAACCATGGAGTTTGCTACTGTTCCTCAGTACAGAGCAGGAAGGGCAGCTCTAGTGTGTTTTGCTAGGCTGGGTTGCTAAGGAAAGACACTGAAGAACTCCCTAAATCAGATTTCTAAACTTAGGAATGCTACATCATTTGTTGGAGTTACAAGGTGGAACCAAAAGCCAGACTGCCTCCCAACTAAATTAACTATTATTCTCATCCTTAAATATCAGTCTTACTCTACATGCTAACAAAAGATACTTTAGAGGAAAAAAAGTCCTCAGCAAATGACAGATGTTCAACATAAATAAAAATCCCCCCCAAATCCCCGCCCAGTAATATCACTTGGTTTTGAAGCAGAAAAGGTAATGTCATTATGTACTGAAAAGATTTTATAAGCATGTTTTCAATGTGCACCCACAGCCTGTAATTCCTGTATTCACACAAACCACAGGATCTGTTTTGACAGCCTATCTTCCAGCTGGAATATCTGTCCCATGACTGAGCTTAGCACCTCTTATCCAAGAAGCTATTTTAGAAAAAGCAGAGTAAGTGTACTTAAATCAAATCCTGCAGAAGGAAAGGACACTACTGAAACCACATCCTCCAAACATGTGTCTGTGCCGCTGGGCTGGCACATACGGCATCTGTGCAGAGTGACATCCAGCAAGCTGCACATCTCCCACACTTGCAGTGTCTGCAGAGAACTGCACCATCACTATCAGCAGAAAGTGAACTCAATACCAAAATACTCCATCCACAGCACTACAAGATTTATGACCACCCACAAACACATGAACACTGCCTGCCAGACACATCAGAGTTTCCAACACATTAAACTCCACATGCAGCAAAAAGGAAGATGAAGCCCCTCAAGTGAAATTGAAGCAAATGAGTGAATGAGCACCCAAGGGCAGGCAGTACCTTTTATTCAACACACTACTACATGTTGCAATATTTTAGCTAAAATACACCTAGATACTTGACAGTCCTATTGATCCTTTGACTTGTGTACACAGCAACATTTGTTCAGTCTCTTGGCCTTCCACGCAAGCCTTTATAAATCAACAAAGCCAGGGGAAAAGAAATAATGCTAACATGTAGTAAATATGGAGTGTAAAATCAACATTTGAGCCCTTTAAAAAAAACAAATAAATTAACAACCAGGTTTCAAGAAGATGACAACTTTTAAGAAATCGGTAGTAAATACAAAAATACTAAAAACTAAATAAAAATTAAAAGCCCAGTCAGCTTACAATGCTCCCCTTCACCCTACCAAAATTCGTTCAGCCCCCGGTTCCAGGAAACATCCCCCAAGATTCCAGGTTCCTACAGACACAGACACTTTCCCTCATTTTATGACTGCAAACCATCCCTGACCCTGTCTTTTGAAATAGTTGTCTCGCAATGCTCTGCATCAGAACATTCTTGAGACTCTCTTAAAGAGTTTTTCCATCATAACAAACAGGGAAAGAAAGTTTGTTCGCCCCTAGCTCAGCCATTACAAACATGCTGTATTCCTTCATTTCCCCATTTAGCAGCCAAACTAGCCATCAGAAATTAATACCACTTTAATGAATGACAGCAATAGTCAGTCACTTTATAAACATACTGCCCACAATTGAATCATAACATTAAGCACATAAGAGTCTTTATAGACTGTTTATCACTGGTACCTAAGCTCACAATTTCTGCATTTCAATCTGCACCTACTGTTCCCCTTCAGATACTTGCACAGTCCATAGCTGGAACTGTGATAATCAGATCATACCCACCACATCTGGCTGCAGTTTAAGACAATGGGAAGATTATTTTTACATCTCAGGAACCCTTTTTACCTACCTACGGCTTAACATGCACGTATGTATTGCATAACAGCCATTTCTAAGGTTTCCAGTTTTTAAGATTCAAATATTATTAATCAGTAGGCAATTACAACTGCTGCATTACTCTTTAGTTAATTTTCAAAATTCTGTCTTTAACATTTCCGAGAATAAATGAGTCACTCTACACCTGCTTTATCATGAATAAAGGGAAATAAGGGTCTCTGGACAGATATATCTGATGTCTTAAAAATTCTCTTATGATCAGATACAGTCCTCTGGAGATGCCTGTACTGATCAAAAAGACAAACTCCAATTAAATTGGATCTGTACGTTAAAATTTAAGTTCAGCAAATTCCAGCTCTAAGTGGAAACCAAACACCTAGTGCCTAAACCCAAATGGAATATTAATTCTATGAGAGAAAAGAAACTTCTGCCACTTATAAGACAACCACGTGAACTGTCAGCAGCCACACAGTCAGCTGCCTGTCATGCCAATGCCACCTAATTTGACTGCTCCTAAGCAGAGCCTCCCGTAGCCTGCATTTCTCTTGAAGAAGAGGTTAATGCCCGTGCTCACGCAGGGAGTAATATGTGCAGCCAAGTCACTGTCAGCTTCCAAACTCTCAGCAGATTTTACAACAGATGCTAATCATTTTTTCAGAAGTTCTACAACAGAATATTTACTACACACATTAATTAAAATCTAACACCTGTGGCCCAAATTATTCCTTGCTAAATTTAAGCACGCAAAAAAGGAGCAGTGAAGTTACGACCTCATTACTGTAGGTTCTTACTATACAGAGAAAAGGGACCTTCTGCAAAGAGTTCCACTCACCCCTTCCCATTCACCAAAGACCAGTGGCAGAGAGACACCTGCATCTCTGAAAGGAGGTGCCCAAGTTCAGTATCTAAATTTCAGTTTGTTACAACAAATTTCATGTGTGCTAATGGACAGTAGATTCTTTTACGGCTTTTACTGTTGGCTGTGTTGGTTTAGGCCTGACTCCCAGCCCTGTACAGCTACCAGATATTTTCAGCAGTCTAAGATCTGTATGCAGCTCTTAATCACATGTAATAGCTTTCTTGCAAAAGACATCACTTGAGTTTAGAAGAATGCAGTGATGACAGTTAAAATGAAATCAACCCCTTGAGTAAAATGCCACAGTTATTTTCAGAGATCTGCATAAATAGCAGCTAATCTGCAACTACAATTTTCCAGTTGAAAAAGTATTTTCAAGAATTTGATAGAGGCTTTTCCACGTACAACTAACCTCTGAGAAGAAAAAAAAAACCCCAAATTTTATTTCTTTTCAACATCAAAGGGATATTGAAGTCAAATCCACCATTCCTGTTGCCATGTATGATTTGCTGCACCTGATACAGCCGATGGGTGCCCAAAGGAGGCTGTGATCCCATGGGAAACCTGCACTGGAGCAGAGTCCTGGCAGGACCTGCGGCCCTGTGGAGAGGAGCCCACACTGGAGCAGGTTTAATGGTAGGACTTGTGACCCTGTGGAAGTGACCCACACTGCAACAGGTTTTGAAGGACTGTAGCTCACGGGAAGGACTCATATTGGAGAACTGTCCAGCTGAGGAAGGGAGTGACAGAGAGGCTTTGGTGGGCACCTGGCATCCAGCCAGGGTCAAACCACCACAATCAAAATTAACTTGTAAACTATGCTGGAAAAAAAAATAGAAGTTCTTTAAGGTATGTATTTCAATGTCTCATCCCCCAGTGTTCTCTCTTATTGTCTTGAGCTCATATAGTTACTCTCTTTTAAAACAGTGACATCTCAAATCCCTTGCCATTGACTAAAGCACCAAACCAGAGTTTTTACCATTTTATTTAGTCAGGAGATCTTAATGGAACAACTTTACTTATACACTGCATTCCCCACAGGAATACGACAGACAGGAATGCTATTTCCATGTGGCTGGCAATGCAAACAACCACAGCAGCAGAAAGCAGAGCTGGAGTTCATCACTTTGCTGGAAGAAGAAACCAGAACAAATTAAAACCCACAAGATGACTGGGGTTGACAAAAAGAGAAACCATTTCCCCAAGCACTGCAAGTCTGCACCAAGAAAGCAAATGACCTTGTAAGTTCTTACAGGTTACAACTAAATGAGAAACTTGTGTGTTACATGGGAATCACGAATCAGAACTTTACAGCAAAGGAAATTCCAAAGTGATTTGTCAGAGCTTAAAACGCATTAATTTAGGAACACTGGTGCACTAATCTTCTCTCTCTGGCACGTGGATACATTTCCACTTCTTTACAATAAATTGAAGCTTAAATGATACTCTACAGTTTATCAGCTTGCTCCCTGAGGACACAGATGCAAATCAATATTATTTCAGTCAAGGACAAACACTTTAAAGCAACCATAAGTAAATCTACGATCACTTTTATCCCTTTAGCAGAGTTTACTTTAGTGACACACCTTTAGCACAAATATGTCCCCTTCTCACCCTAAAAAGTTTTACAAAATATCTGCCAAATATTCTACACCTCAAATACCAAACTCACTTGAGGTGAAGATTAAAGTTTAGACGTTTCTCACCTGAGCCAATACAGACTGTCTCCCAGTATCGCACCAAGTTTTCCTATTCCTGTTTCCCAGGTTTGAACATCTTTAAAAAGCGTCCATTAGGCCTCAACAGTTAGGTCTCAGACAAGAACTGCCAACTACAAGAGGTTTAAGCATTAGCAAAAAAAAAAAAAAAAAAAAAAGGAAAAATACCTAATTTCAGGCACGTACACTTGTACTGCCATTAAAAGCTTTGTTAGATTTATTGTTATGGTGTTACTAGTACAACAGACTTCCTTACTAGCTGTGCCGGAAAATGAGAAAGTTCAGTAAAAAGGAAGCAGGTAAACCAACGTGTGTGCTGGAAGCAAATCAGCAAACCCTGAAATATTGTTTTAAAGAACACTTCTGTAGTTCCTTATCTCTCAAATAGAAAACACTGTTACTATGTCTCTGTGTATAATGGATTACTCTAAAAGGAGCTTAGAAGACCACACTTCTTTAGGGCTTTTTTGGTGAATTAAAGTAACAAAGTGAACAGATAAGTAACATTTTGGTTGTTCACTTGAACTCGTGAAAGATAGGACCCATATGGGAAAGAAACTTCAACCACAATTACAAACTTTCAAAACACAAAGGAA
This sequence comes from Pseudotriccus pelzelni, assembly GCA_035584735.1. Lineage (NCBI taxonomy): Eukaryota > Metazoa > Chordata > Aves > Passeriformes > Tyrannidae > Pseudotriccus > Pseudotriccus pelzelni. The sequence continues at coordinate 8,496,186 of JAWMRA010000078.1, forward strand.
CTGAGGAACAACTGTTGGCAAATGTTTTCTGTTATCAGACATCTAGGTCAAGACCTGAAAACAAAACAAGCACATATTATATGCAACTTTTTAAAATGCTTTATACATAGCCAAATTTAATAGAAAATTAATTCCCATAGTAAAGACTTACATGAACATGACAGAAGTAAGAAAAGTGATTTTATCAAGTGAACGTGGACAGTTTGGGCACATTCATATCAAGACAGTACTCATAGGTAACACATCCTAAAGAGAAAAATGAAACACAAATGTTTTCAAAAGCCCAAATATTTTCCCTAAAATATAAACCAACATATAGACTATTATGAACACGTAGAGAACAAAAAATTACTACAATTTAAACTAGCTTATCAATCACCATTGAATATTCTTATAACACATACAAGTCAGATGACTGAACACTGGTATTTTATTCCCTCCATGAAACACTCTCTTATCACTTCCTGGCTGCCATTTGATATTTAACTGGCAGAGGGTGGGTGGGTGGAAAAGTGTTCTTTTTCTAGTTCAAGTATTTTAGGAGAAAGTCATTGGGTAAGGAACACTGCATTTTAAAATATAAATTTAGTCTGCAGCATAAAATTTATTACTAGACTAAGACAACTTCCTAGCCACACATATAAGAGAATTTAGCATTCTAGTTCAACAATTAACAAGATGAATCAACAGCCTGGGGGAGGACGGAAGTGTTGCATCAAAACAAATTACAAGTTTTCAAAATTCTGGACCAGCAAGCTTACTGCACTATGAAAAATTAACAAATTAAGAAAAGACATTTCCTCATTTGAAGTATCATACATTCATTACATTAACAGTTTGCTTGAAACACGCAGACAGCTCAAACATGCTCACCACCAACAAGTCCTGAGAGTTTGCCCTATAAGCCTGCGCAAAAACTCACAGATCAGAGCATGTCTTCTAATACTCTGCAGAAAAATGCCACAAGAGTTCTTGTCGAGTTTTCGGATATAAAGCTGTAAACTTATTCACTAGTTTATAGAATATGTTATGTGAAGAAGAGCGTCTGAGAAAGCACAGAGTTTTTGTTCTATCAAGGTTTGCAGATCTACAATAAGGCATAAAGAACCACGTAGTACAAAGAAGCAGCAATAATGCTTAACTGCAAAGCCAACTGGGAGCTTCCCGAGCTGTGAAGTTCCCTTTCAGTTCTCCCTGCAATGTTTTCCTCCCCACAATCCATTTTTTTTAGTAACCAATTTCAAAAAAGATCCCTTACAAACTTTGAGAGCAGAAGTGTGGTTCGTAACACTGCATAATTAATTCAAATTGGAAAAATGAAGGTTTTATAGCCACCTTCATGTCTCAACATATCCTGTGTTTACTTTCAAAAATGAAACAGGAAGACAGTGCACTCTCAGACGTTCACTCGCTTTCTTCCCACTTTCCTGCTAAGGTTGGCAGTGACAGAATACAAGGCAATGCAATGTCACTTTTAATTTTACTTTAATTTACAATGACACTTTTAATTGTCTATTTAATTTTACATCTGGTGGCGCATCTTTCAAAATTTTCCCAAAGGAGACTATTTCAGTGGGTTTGGACAATTCACGTGAGCCGGCATCGAACTAAAGGAATGCAAACAAAGGTCATGAAAACAATAGTGCAAGAGTCTGTACCAAACTCTCTCAATTAGAGTTTTCAGGCAGAGAGATGAGAAAAGTTACGCAATTTACACTGCAAATATTAATCTCTCAGGTGAAAGTGCTGCAACTGAACTAATGTAAACTCGCCCCACGCTGCTATACGATAAGGACAGCCAAATGACAATGCAAGCCTTGTCTGTCATATGACAGTTATTTTCAGCCAAGTAAAACTAGTTTAGTATTTCTAGTATAGTAACAACTTCTTGGTACGTCATTCCAGACTCCTCCAGCTGAAAACCGCTAGTCCTGTCTCAGATTTTCAGCTCCTAAGGAGAATTTTGCAGTTGTCTCAGGGTGTAGCAGACAAAACTTTGTGCAATGACTCATTATAAGGGAATGCTTTTATTCCAAATGTTATTTACATAACAGGAGTTTCATTTCAAAAATTGTGTGTTTTAGCAATTTTCTGCACAGAATTTTAATACTAGCTATTTAGTTGAGAGTCATCTGAATGACTTAAGAAGTCTCACTATCTCCCATAAAACACCTCTCTAAAGACAGCCTTTTTTTATATTTTTATTAGGATATTTAATATTCAAGCAAATAATGGTATTCAATGCAGAAAATATGTCTTATCATTTGTAAGCCACAACTGGAGGCTGAAAGTTAATTTAAATGACAGCTTAAAACAAAAAGAAAAATGATAGAATAACGCAGGTTGGATGGAACTCATCCAACAAAGCAGTAAAAACAGGGCCAACTTTTAAGTTGTATCAAAACATTGAGAATTTATATGCTTGATGATTACATATATTAACAGGTGTGTCGAAACATTACAGAAGTTAGATATGCAATTTGACATTATAAACAGCTCAAGTTCAAACTTTGGCTCCCCACAAAGACACCTCAGCGCCATTATTTGCCACCTCTGTCTAAGAAGGGCCTCTTTATGCAGCCCATTGTTCCATCTCAGTTTAAACCTGACCACAGCTTCCAGCACCGCCCTTTTGCGGGCACTGGCACTTGTGTGGTCGCACAGTAAACTCATGAAATTGATCCAGCTGAACACCAAACTTGGCAGAAAACTTACAATTACTCGGCCAAGTAAATTCTAATGCTGGCACAAGAGGGCATTGGGAAAGTGCAATTGTATGAAGAACATCCTTTTCGTTGGGAATTACTTCATTTTGGAACTGCAGAATCAGTCTCCTCACTAACCCCGGTTCTCTCTGCAACAAGAACACATGAATGCAGAGGAAAGCCTACAAACAACATTTAAATTCTCATGAATAAAGAACCATCAGTAGGAAAAGCTTTAAAATTCTCACTGCTCCTCTAACTTTTAACCGTATCATAGGAAGCACATAGAGGGAACAAAACCAAACCAAACAAAAGAGAAAAAGGGCCTCACCTTTTAAGCTGCAAAGAAAAGAAGAACTCCACCAATCTAAAATCTAACCAAGACTGATACACAAAGCCTGGTAAAAGCTATTGGGATCAAATGACTGTGCAAGAAGGCTGAGGAACACCTCTTCTCCTCCCTCTCCCAGGCACCGTATCAATGGGATTCAAGAGGACATGGGACACATCTTCTCAGCTGAGCCCGGCGTTAGGATGAGGATTGTACAGGACTTTATCAAGGAACAAAGGATCAAGAAGTATCTTGAAAAGCTGAGGTAAGTGGAACAGACTTGGCAAGGCTAGCCAGCTGGTTTAAAACACACCCCTAAATTCCTGAACTTCACTTTTGTAATGGGACTTCCTTATAAAGGAAGTTAAATATGGACTAATTCTAGTCAAGGTAGAAGAAACCTACTATCAGTTACTTCACTAGCTGATGGGGCAAGTTTGTACAACCTCACTTTTCAGGCCTGACACTCCATTATTGCCAGCTAAGAAAAGTCACAAAACCTACACTAAAAACATAATAAAAAGTACTTCTGTGAAATCAAAACAATGAGAAAGTTGCACATGCCAGAAAAAAAAAATTAAGTTTATTATTTTCAAAATACACACATATATCTTTAATTATGCTATCATCTTTTCCTACTTGCCCCAACAGAACTTTAGTGTCATCCAGTGAGAAGTCAAGGCCTGCTCAAAAAAAGCTGTTAAGACTGTCTAAGAAATGCAAGAGTAGTCCAATTCTTTTTTGCTTTTTCTTACAAAATGAGAAAAGCATTTAGTGCAAGCAGATGGGACCAAAGAGGGGTCCTGGGTCAGTTCATGCCATCTTGGACAAATTACAAACTCTGTCAAACACATAAATCTGGCATCTGGCTTCCACCATTTCACACACGGTCACTTTCAGCAAATTCTTGATTTAATTCCTCCCTCTTATTTCTCATCCAACAGTTTCTTTCCAAACTTCACAGAATTCTCTCCTTATTCAACTGAAACAAAACTTACCCAGAAATATCAAAGTGCCATATGATTCAAAAGTTATACAAATGATAAAATGCCAGCCCTCTCCAAATAGTTCAGCTTCACAATATACTGAATTCAAACAGTTGTTTAAAACAAAAATGCTCTCCCCTCTTCTTATCAAGATCCTGTTTCCCCACCGTTCTTGTTCACATTTATTTCTATGTTGAATACCACAGCGCTGTATATCCTTTATTTTCATTAAGTGTTCACAAACACCAGCCAAAGATAAGCATTTAACTTTCTTCTTTGAAGTGGTGCAGTATTTACCCTGAATATGCAAAAGCAGCTCTACTCATAATGCATTTGAAATCCTGCTGGCCTTTCAACCCTGGTACATAAACCTTGGAAGTTGGCCTCTGCTACGCCACAAAAAAGCTCCGAAGCCGCCGGTGGGGTGTTCGTTCTAAACTTCCTTAGGAAAGGGTACTATTGGATTTTTATTGTCCAAGAATAAGGAAAAGCAAAGAGAAAGATAAGACACCACAGGTCAAAGAAACTCTGTATGGAAACTAGTAACGTCTCATATCAAATCTATTATTTCTGTAATCCACCCAGAAGAATCATGTTCTTTCATAGATTTCCTTTTAACTTCATAGCGAGACATACTAAAGCAATGGCATAGGTTAATTCATAATCATTAACTGCTACTTTCAGAGTCTGATGCACAGCTGTAAGGCTCTGATGAACTCGTTTCAGACACTACAGAGGATATTTTAAAATTAGCATTCTTTTAAAACTTGGTATTGTTTTAAAAACAGTTTCCACAAACCCACACCCCAGATTCAGTACAGGCATATGGTCAGCATAAAATTGTTGCTGAGTTCAAAAGAAGTTATGCTGGAGGCAGTTTTAGCAAGTAGAGAACTAGTGAATGATTTGATAAATGGGAGATAAATAATTTGGTTTATGTTAAAGTTTAAGTCAAATAATTTTATTTTACCAGAAACAAAATGATGCTTCTTGTTTCATTTCAAATAACAAGAACAGGACACCAAAGAATTGTTCTGAATACTTCAAATTTATAGAAGAGGCTTTCATTACAATAAACTACAATGAAAATATTTTCACAATAACCCTGATTCAACTTTATTTCCCAGCAGGCTCTTACGCAAAAAACCAAAAATTTTAAAAAGTCTTAGAAATGCATATCCAACTACACTGTGGTGTGCTAACAATCTCAAAACACAGTAGTAATTTACAGTGAGAAAAATCTTGTAAAGGTGGCAGAAAAGGTTGACTCTAACTCTAGATTTTTTTTCCCCCTCCATAAAAATTCAGTCTTTACAGACCAGATCTTTATGACTCCCATATTTTCAAATATGGTAAAAATGGGACCAGCTCTTATATGCAAAACTGCTCAGGCATGGAAAAAGCACTAGCAAACTAAAATGCAAAATTTAAAAATACAAAAAAAAGTAAAAAAAACCCAAAAACAACAGCGGAAACCTAAAAATACTTATATGCATCTTCCTCGGTTATTCAGAAAATCTGCACATTTAAAGAATACTTTTGCAGTAATCAAAAAAAGTAATAATTTTTCTGTAACAACAGTTTGTTATATGAGAAAAGAATGTATGATACATATATTTAGAAGGCCTGTGGCACCTACAAACAGTTCAAGAGCCATAATAATACTTTCAGTGTAATATTTTTCCTTAGTAGTCTGATACCATGTTCATAAACATCAACTCAGCATGTGGCTTTGGACCAGAAATATTCTGGAAAGGGATCTTTGTTTATGAGTCACACAGTGGCTCTTACCACAGTACTACGTGAGAGAAGGTGTTCTGGGACAGGCATCATCTCAGCACAGCTTTAACACACTCATTTTGAAAACTTGGAGGAACAGGGAGATAAGATCCATTGTCCAACATGTTTCCCTCTGGTTCTCCATTCCCAGAGCCATCACTCACATGTCCCCTAACTATGGGGTACTCTTAGGAAGTCACACAGATTACCTGAACTGCACTGAACCGAATTAAACTTCTTCCTTAAAAACAAAACCTGACCACAAACACACACACAGCCCACAATACACATATGTATGTATTCATGCACTGTGAATCACCTAGAACAGAAGGCCGTGTAAAATGAAAAATAATCAGGCAGAAGAAGGACATGGACTTGGGTTGTTAAGTACTCACAAGTTACTATTCTGTTCTTACTCACTCCTCTTCATACTCCCCAGATGCCGGCTGGCAGCCCAGAGCACAAGTCTGCTCCCCATCAAAACTGTGATCCTGCTTGGCACTAAATAACTGTACCTGGGAGTAATTTTTCTTATAAATCACCTCTTGGTAAGTTCAATCTAACATGTTCAACTAACAGTTGGAAAAGGATCAGAAGAACATATCCCAGTGCCTCAGTGTCTTCATATTTCAGTATGCTGTCTAAAAACCCAACCCACAGTTCCTACAGCTACAGCAATAACACCATTAACTAAAGGTATAATTAGAAGTTAAGAGGAACATCTTTTTGTTCTATGGCAAAAAAACCACACATTGTATTGCAGAAGTCCACTTGTTTATCAGGTTTACTGAGTACATACTTAATGTCCATCAGCAGGGATTCTTTGGAGATTCCTGTCCTGAACTATCTATCTAAGATCCAGTTAGCAAGCTTGATTCTAAATCATTCAGAAATTTTCATATCAAATACACATAAGAGCATAATCACCTCAATCCTCTCTGCAAATGTCACTCAGTATAGGTGTGATCCTGCAGTTAGAGCTACCTAACCATTTTTCTTCCACAAGCGCTGGTTCTGCATTCCTAATACCCATAAAAACCAGATTTCATTGCTCTAATTAGAAAATTGGAGCATCTGTCAGGAAGCTCATGGAACGGTTTGGTGAGGGGCAGAAAAGTATGTATCCATATTTTATTCTAACACAAGTCTAAATACAAATAATTTTTACAGTTATAAATCCCAATTTCCTTTTTCACACATGCTTTCTAAAGTCTGGTTTTACTCAAACTGCTTCCCATCCCTTAAACACTTGCAGTTTGTTCAACATTCAACTAAGAAACAGCCAACTACCACTGAAGTCATGCTTTATTGGACATCACCAACACAAGAACACTCAACAAAACACGGGGTGATAATTATTGTATTGATTATGTAGTTGTACATCAGCATCAAGTAAAAAGGGTACATGCTGACATTACCTCTTCCCTCAAGAGGTAGCAGCGGGACAGCAGTTCAGTGGTAACCTAAAATACTCACAGTTTGCAAGAATTTCATACAACTTCCCAAGAGAAGGCAGACTCACCAAATTTCTTAACAATAGGACTCATTAAAATGGTGAACAGACATCTATTTAGGTTTATGCAGGCTCTTTCCTTTATTAAATAGATGACGAAACAAAACAAGTGGGGAAAGAACCTACAAATCACTCCAATCTAGAGCAGAAACTTAAGCAAATCCATAAGACCCAAAATGCCACAGCAGACTTGTGATTAATGTTTTAATATGGCAGTACTTTTACTACAATCACGTACGCTATTTCAGTTCCTGAATACTACTTGCTTAGGGATATGAAGAAATTTGTCTAAATCAATTTTTTAAAAATACTCAGATTCGTTCCTATTTTGGTCGCCTGCTGATTGCTGACAGACTGCACACAGATACAGCTCCTGGTACCAGGCCAAATTTACATTTAATCTGGGGAAAACAAATTCAGCACAGCTTTTTATCTGTATGTTGAAGAAACAGGAGTCAAAGTTTCATTAACCCAAAAACATGTAGAACATGATATGTTGGCATGTGATAGAAGTCACATTAAGCAACCAAAACCCCTAAAATGGAAAAATTAGATTAACTTTTTTGGTTGTTCTTAGAAAGAATGAAGTAAATTTGCTATATCACTCAGATTATGGAATTTCATTACTGCCTTAAAAAGCAACATGATACCTGGCCTTTAAAAATTTAGAGCCCTGGTTTCCTACCTTCAATCCTATAAGTAGCAATACTTAAAGTGCCACTTTTCTTATACATTTGCATCTAAATTACATACATTTCAGTATAAAATACATCTAGTGCATTAAAATGTTGGTAAGAAAAGGGGAAATGTCTTCATTTAAAGACCTTTTCATATCTTAAAATGTCTTTATTGAAAGACCACTTTGATCTCCAATTCCTTCTCGTTTTAAGTTCAGTTGCCCAGTTTTAAATTATTCAGAAAAGCACCCACCTCTGCTCCCTCCTACCCCGTATAATCCATGACATCTTCAAACAGATGTCAAACATGCAGCAGAGTTTTAACTATGTTAGCAACTCTGTTGGTACAGATCGTATTTTTTTAAGACAGTAACTGCAACATCTTTTTGCAAGTACATTTTTTTTAGATAATTCAGTGTTGACATTTTAAAATACATAACTTGTACTCGTGTTGAATTCATTCATTTTACATGCACAGTACAGAATATTCCTACTGTATAACCACCTGGTTATGGAAGAAATAGATCTAATTTAGGAAACTAATAATTAACATTACAAACTCTAGTGTGATAGCACAACAGTATCACTTTCAAATTGCAACTGAGCATATTGCCAGCAGAAAAAAATTCCCCTGAAATAGTCACTCTCTTAAAAATAAATAACTCAGTGCAGTATTACTGAGTACTTAACATGAACCTCTCAAGCAGCAGCCAATCCCAAGGTAGGTGGAGTGGGGAGGAAATCACACATAAAGCTAAAGCTCTTTGGACTCAGAAAGATACCATGTGTCAAATAAATGTTTGAGATGTCACATAATTTTAGTTGAAAAATGGCTTATTACACCTCAGTTTCTGTCTCAGAAGAGTAAATAAGTTTCCAATATTTAAAATCCAGCACTGTCCTATTCAAGTAATTTAAAGTCTATTTCACGACCAGAAACCAAGGGAACACACTTCAGTGTGGAGTTTGCATTAAGATGGATAATGTAGATACCTGTTAAAGAGATATAATGCTCCATATACCATCCATTAGCTCTTACTGGAAATATGAAATCTATGAATCTCCAAGACAACACACTATTGCAGAAGGAAGAAAAACAGCAGTTTTTCAAGACACAGAAGCAGCAAAAAGACTCATATAAACCTTAATGACTCTGACAGCAGACACTGAAGACTACTTTTGATTTAAGTGGGCCTTCAGTGTTCAGAACTCTTCCTTTTCCAGACTGCATTTAATCTGGAAGCTACATTTATTTGGAAGCATGATGCTTCCAGAATATAGCGTATGTGTCAGCAGAAAGAAAAGAACTATGACCTTTAAAATTTAAAAAGATTAATAAAGGGGAAGGAAAAAATAACAAAAACTACCCTATACCCAAAACCAACCAACGATGATTTACAATATCTCTGCCAGCTGGTGTGTGAGAAGTTCACACTTCTGGGGAAACCCTGAATATTGATCAGTTGCTTCCTCACAATGCCACAGTATATGCAGGTGCTTGCAGCCAGCACTCATTCCTCTCTACCATTTTTTTGCCTCTGACTTCAGTCAAGAGGCCCCTTAATGTTTAGTTATTTGGACAACTCAACACAGGAATTAACTGACATTTTATCAAAGGTAACAAATTACGCCTTGAAATAAAACTTATGTGCAGCACTAAGCTTCAATATCTACAGCTTAGTTACCAGCAGATAGTTACTATATACAGCCCTCCACAACAAATCGAGCTACAGCTAATTCATTTTAAAGGCATCAAGTCAGAACACTTCCACTACATTGCTGCATGATTACAGGGAAGGAAACCAAACACAACACAGAGCTAACTTAAGAGCTTTTAACATTATTTGAGACTCACATCTCCAAGTGATAAAACTGTTTAATCTCTCTTGCACACTATCCTCATTTTTATCGTGATCCTCCACTAGAACTTTGGTGAAAGATATGACAAGCAAGAGTAAAAGACTCCCATCTGACACCCACCCACTGTATTCTATTCTATAACTTCCTCCCTCAGTAGAGGTAGGACAGGTCACATCAGGTATTGCAATATGATAGCATGAAAACAGCTACTTGGATTCTTATCATCTCAACAGTGCCCGATGCACAGTCACTGCGAAGAACAGTCCCTGGCAGAGATGTGGATGGCCACAGCTGAGCAGCAGAAAGTACTCAACAAAGCACAGAAAGAATTTACAGAAACTCTCAAGGCTTCAGGTAAGGAAACTATGAGAGCAGCAGCCCCCACACAGCCCATCCCACGGCCAGCGCAGGGCACACGGAGGCCTGGATGCACACTGGCACTGATGGGTGCCTGTCAGCCCTATCCAAAACACTGTTAATCCTCCAAAGGAAGCATTCCAAAGAAAAGGAGTTCAACTTTGAAGCCCGATTTCAGCCAAAAAAAAAAAAATAACAGTAGTTCTGAAGACTTATTAGAAAGCCTGAAACTTTCAGGGGAAGACTCAGAGAAAGCCTTTTAAAAACCCCACCACATCAATGCGCAAGTAAAGCCATCGCAGGACCTCAGTCCTCATGTTACAGCCCTGAAACCTTTCAGAAACATCACCTCACCTCTGTGTCGCTCCCCATTAGGTAACGCTTTACTGAAAGCTCTGACAGCGTTAAGAACCCAGCCTGCCTCTCATCTCAACTTTGCAAGAAAGAGCCCGAGCCGCGACATCCGAGTGCTGCAGAGACCTCGCCACGGCCAAGCCGTGCGTGCCACTTGGCACCTGAGGGGAGAGAAACCCAAACCCTGCGGTAAAGTTTATTTCTGCGAGGGAAACCCCGGCCATGGCAGGCTCGGGCTGTCACCGGCCGGCAGCGCCGCGGGGCTGACGGAGCGGCGGCGGGGACGGGGACAGGCCACCCCGGCGGAGGGAAGGAGGGAGGGAAGGGACACTGCCCGCCCGCTCCCGCCGCTGGACGCCGAGTCTCGGGAGAGGCTGGCGAACCGCGGGGAGCAGCCGTGGGGCGCGGGAGATGCCGCGTCCTCACCCCCTCGCTCCCTCCCTCCCTCCCTCCCTCCCCGCCAGGCCGGCTCTGGGGCTCCGGCCTCCGGCCTGTGGCGCACCCCGGGGAGGGGGCACCGCCGCGGGCAGGGAGCAGGGCCCGGCCCGGAGAGTGCTCCCGGCGGCGCCGAGGGGTGTTGGCCACTCACCCACGCAGGCAGATCCGCGGAGGAGACGCTGAGCCGCACCGCCTCCTCCTCGTCCTCCAGGAAGGCGAGCGCCCGGCCCAGGCGGGAGCTCTTGCCGCCGCGGTGCCGGCGGATCCAGAAGAGCCCGCACAGGGCGATGAGCACCCAGCTGAAGCTCAGCCCCAGGTAGCCCAGCACATACACGGGGAAGATCAGCACGAAGCTCCTCGCGAACTGCGACACCAAGCCCGTCACGTCCACGCTCAGCAGCGGCGGCGGCTCCTGCACCGGCTCCGCAGCCGCCGCTTTCTCCGCGGGGGGATCCGCGGCGGAGCCCGCGCCGGGGGGCTGCTTAGCGGCGGCCCCGCTCATGCTCCCGCAGCGGCGGCTCCTACTGCTGCTGCCGCTCCTCCCGCCGCTCCTCCTCCTCCTGCCAGGGCGCTGGCTGCGAGCGGGCAGGGGGCAGGGCGGCGGCGGCGCCTCCTCGCATCCCGCGCCCGGCCCAGCTCACCGCGCTCCGGCACCGCCCGCCGCCGCTTCCGGGCTCTGCCGGCCCGGCCCCGGCCGCTGCTGCCGCCGCCGCCGCCGGGAGGAGGCGGCCCGGCCCCGGCCGCCGCTATTGGCGCCGCCGCCGCACGAACGCCCCTGTCCCGACACCTCCCCCGCCCCGGGCGGCCGCGGCTCCCTCCCCGCCGCCGCTCGCTCATCCCTCCCTCCGGGCCTGCCCTGGGAAGCGCGGGTTCGCGGGACACCGCTCAGGCTCGGACCTCTCCGCCCAGGGGCTGCGCGGCCTCCGGGAATGCGGGGAGAGGAGCGCGGCTCCGGGGGCTGCTGCTGGGTGACAGGAGCAGGAGCAGCGCCAAGGAGTGTTTGTGCGTGTGCGAACGTGTGTATGTGTATGTGTGTATGTGTATGTGTATGTGTGCGCTCCCTCACGGGCAAACCACACCGTTCTCTTCAGTCACGGATGCGGCTGGATGCTTTCTACCTGTCACACCCCCCGGTGACCCTTCGTGTTTCAATCTGTTCCATATTGAGGGGTATTACTAAAGGATCGACTGATCGATAACTCAGAGGAGCCAGGGGCAGGTCACCCCGCTCCTTAGTCACAACACGCGTCTCCCGAAGCTCTGCTCACACATCCTCAGATAAAGCTGCCTCCTCTGTCACCTTGTTAACGCACAGGAGTACTGAGCGTGGCACCGTCAATCTTGGGATTTGTAAGCCCTTACATGTTAAACTGAAAAAGGTGATTTTATAACAGGCTTGTGTCATGTATCCCCTTTACATAATAGCATCTGGTTCCCACATCATTCCTCCTATCGTTCCTTTTTGTTTTTAATAACTTTATTGTAGCCACCACTTTCTTAAGGCGCAGCTGTTGCTTGTCCTTAGCTGTCTCTAATCAGTTTGCTGGTACATGCTCGCTGATTAAACTCAGCATTTACCAGGAGTTTGTTGGGTTTTCGATTGGGTTTTCTTTTTTTCTATGTTTTGGCTTTAAATAGCTCACCTTTCACTTAGTGAGAACGAGGGTCCTTTCTCCTTTTTTCAGCTGCCAATTTTCACAAAATTTGTCGGACTTTGAGACTCGGTATTTGCAGGCAGGGAAAAGGGGAGGATGAATTTAGCCAATAGGCTGAAAAGTTGTGAAAACACATACAAACGGACAAATAGGAAAGCTGCATAAGCTGCATTTCCTTAAGAAGTGAAAGCAGCCTCATCTCAATTATCCAGGGAAATGGAAAGTCAAAAGGCAACAGCACAAAAGGAAAAGTTGTTTGCTTGATGCTGCACAGCAGAGTTGGAAAATGAACATATATCTTGACGTCTGAACATGCTGCTCTGTTTTCTCATCCTTCCAGATTACCTCCGTGCCCACAACAAGACACAATGGACCGACCACTCTAAGCAAAAGCAATTTCTGTCCAGAGACTCACGTTGCTCTTCTTTACTTCCTCTTTACTATTGACACTGTATGTTCTCCACTTGTGTAATTAGGTTATTCAAGATGAAAATTCAGAACAACCAGATGATACAAAAAGGAATAACAAAATCAATGATTTATAACTATGTGGAAATCCAAGCTTTGAAATTACAATTTACTTACTTTGGGCCTTCTAGTGAACTCAAAACACCTACAGGCTGTTACAGTAAGAGGAGAGATGAGCATCGTAAGACTCTATAAAAGCTTGTTATCTTAAACTGGGGGTATCAAGTATGATGCCGTGACCCCTTTGGACACCAATAATATCAAGCTACTGTAAATCTAGGTGATTTTTTGCATTTATTGAATTCCTCTTGTAGTTACTTATTTTGCTTACATAAACTTTAATTTGAACTCCACTTGAGCTTCAGTAACACCTAGTGTAAATGGACATAATATATGTTAACTCCCTCCATTACAACCAATACTATTAATGCTTTCTCAATTTTTCAAGCTCTTTGTTCTCAGCCTTGGACTCCATTGCTTCATTTTACTTCCCTATCTGGCTTCACAGTAGCTCAAGCAGAATACGAACTGTACCACAAACCAAAATGAAAATTCAAAGTGAGAAAAAAAAAGTGATTGAATTAATGTGACATTTACCAACTAACACTTCACTACATGGTGCATCTTATTCTGCTCTCCTGTATGTCCAGTGTGTATTCTGCAAATGAGGTGGATGTAGAATTTACATACAATCAGATTTAATACACCGGAGAAACACTCCAGGAAAAATATTAATCTTGTAGTAGCATTAGGCTAACAAACATATAATTGTATATCTGACAGCCTAGAAATGATCCTGGGCAGAGTAATTCATTAATTTATATGGCAGTTTGATTAATCAGAACTAAAAATGGGTGACAATGTGCCAATCAAATAGGAAAACAGAAGCAAGATCCTGTAGCATGAATTTGATAACATTTATCTGCAACATCAATAGAAAGTTCTGATAAGGAGGTAACCACTGACTTCTTAGAACTTGTGTAGATAACTCACTTGGGCCCACACAGTGTTTGGATGAAGAAACTGGGTGGTATGAAATTAGCATACCCGGTGTTATAATAGAGACAAAAGAGCCTTGTTAAAATCAAGATATAAACTCTGCTGCCAGGGGATAAATTAGGGTCAGTTACTCCTTTATGAAGTTTTTCATAAAATGTTCTGGATAAACACAAGTTATTTGTTTATTCTAAGCTTTTTGGTGCTGATAAATTGTCTAATAATTTGCACAGAAATCTTGGAATTGTTAATTCACATGTTTCCTGGTCCTATTTTTAAATATTTACTATAGCAGTCTTCAATGCATCAGGAACTCTTGAAGACAATCACTTATGGCCCAGACATTACTCTGACTTTTCCATAAGTATCCTATAGTGAAGTGTATCAGCTACAGAGCTGATTATATTTAACTCATTTAGAGAATATTTATTCTTTTCATATCCTGCTTTTGTAGGTCTTTTGTCTTATTAGAATTTTAATTAATACTTTTTGCTTGCAATATTCCTTTATATCCATTCTTAGGTGTATGTGTTTGTTTCTCCTTTTTAATGGATTCATTTTTGCTTTTTCAAACTCAATAGCTTTTGTTGCAGTCAAAGCAGTGTTGTCCTACATTTATCTTTATCTTGCATCACACCAGTTTGCCAGGATGATTTTTTTTCCCAGTAAGTACTGGCACTGTTCTTCAAAATAACTCATTTGTACATCTGGGTCCTTGAGGATGGGAAAACCTGGCAAAATTAATTTTATCTGATGAAAAAGAAAATTCCAACTTCTTTGGATTTCAGACAAGAAAACGTGTTTTGGAAACAATTTTAATTGATACTTCTGGACCATTTTCAGTAACAGTTAAACTTCCTGAAGCACAGTAATTGGTATTATACCTTATTTTACCCAGCAGCATCATTTCAGTCTGATGGTTCTCTCTAGAGGTTTTTAGCTATCGAAGAGAAATCTTTATTGAATAGAAATGTTTCCTCGGGAGCTTTTTCCTTAAAAAAAAACCCAAACTGAATTATTAAGGAAAACATAGTTTACAGGGAGTTTCATCCTGGTAGATTCTCATGATGGACTACTTTCTACTTCTGTGTTTGATTTTATCCAGCTGTCCCAACCTGCTTCAGATTATCTAGTATAGAGCACAAATATTTTCTGTCTGCTTCAAATTATCTAATATATAGCACAAAGAAGAGTCAAAAGACTCTACAGTACCTGAGCTTCTGTTGTTTGAAGCAAAACCATACATGCCTGATCTCTGGTATCACCCAGTCTGGCATCAGTTTCATTGAATGCATAAATTCCACTCTTCAGACAAGATCCTCAAATATTTATTGTTCCTGAAGACAAAAATACTTTCCACTAAAATGTGTTTCTTAGTAAGTTTTCACAATAATTATAGTCTCCTTTTTATTTTTTTTCTCCTTATGGGATTCTCGCAAGTTACAGTTCTAGAGACACAAACTTTACCTCAGAGATCCGCATTTTTTTCTGTTTCTATTTATGAACCTGGAGGACTAACAAAAGCATTTGGGACACTTTGCAAGAGGTCATCTATGCACTGCTGCTGAGAGTAGTTATTTGAGTTTTCTTCTCATCGTCAAGAAGCCTCAGCAGAAATTGGTTAAAAAAAGGGGGAGAAAAAGCTAGAAAGCCTGGATCCTAACAAATTTCTTCTTTCATACAAAAAAGGGGTTTTTTTCTTTCTTATAATTAAAAAATCATTATTTTTAAGCATGGTGGAGCATTGCCACGTTGTCCCTCTGAGGGGTGATATTTCCAGTAAGTTTTTGGTGTAATGCTGTCATTTGTCATTCCATACAGAGGTGAGAAAAAAAGCAACATTGCTTCACAGAGAAACATCCATAGACAAAAAAGGAGAGAGAGAGAGAGAAAAAAGAAAAGCATATTATTACATAATATAAAAATCTGAGTTATTTTATATTCCCAATTTCCAGATAACAGTGCAAGTGGAGAAGGATATATGTGTATGTACCAAGCCAGACAGGAGAAAAATATGTAGAAGTTAAAATTGTCTTAAAACTCCCAGGACTACCAAACCCCTTGTTTACAACACTTGTCTTGGAAAGAAAATCGAGGGCATCCTTTTATGCTCTCCTTTTATACAACAGGTTTGTGTCACTTTATTGCCTGTATTCCCTGGACTCTCACACCCATTTTTATAAACAGTAAAACTACTGATTTATTAACTTTGCCCACTACATTAGTGAGAAAATTTATTTTAATACATGGTGGAAACGTTTAAACACGCACAAATTTTAGCACTGTTATTCCAAAGGTGTTATTCCAGCTTGTGTTCTCGTGCAGCAGGTTAATTTCAGTTTGATCCCAGGGCTTAAGTTTTGAAAAGTTCTTTCCAAACCCCCTAGTGGCACTTTACCACATCTGTAATTTTCCTCTTAAAGCTGCCCAACTAGTGTACTCTAATAGGGCTAAAGAGTTCATTGAATTACTTCAAGGAAGCTAAGTCTATTTTCATTTGTTCAGGGAAGAAGATATAAAGTCACAGAATCATAGAAGGGTTTGAGTTGGAAGGGACCTTAAAGATCATCTAATTCTAACCCTGCTGCCATGGGCAGGGACACCTTCCACAGACCAGGCTGCTGAGGGCCCCATCCAACCTGGCCTTAAACACTTCCAGCCACGGGGCATCCACAACTTCTCTGACCAACCTATTCCAGATACTCACCACTCACAGTAAAGAATTTTTTCCAATATCTAATCTAAACCTTCTCTCTTTTAGTTTGAATCCATTCCCCTTGTTTTGTCACCACATGCTCTTGCAAAAAGTCTGTCTTTTTTGCAGGCTCCCTTCAGGTACTGGAAGGCCACAATTAGGTCACCCTAAAGCCTCTTCTCCAGGCTGAACAATCCCAATTCTCTCAGCCTTTCCTCCTAGGAGAGGTGCTCCACCCCTCTGATCATCTTGGTGGCCTCCTCTGGACTCGCTCCAGCAGGTCGGTATCATTCCTGTGCTGAGGCCCCAGGGCTGAAGCAGCTCTGCAGGTGGGATCTCACCAGAGCAGAGCAGAGGGACAGGATCCCCTCCCTCGACCTGCTGCCCACACTGCTTTGGATGCAGCCCAGGACACAAAACTGGCTTTCTGGGCTGTGAGTGCACATTGCTGGGTCATGTCCAGCCTCTTGTCCACCAGCACTCCCAAGCCCTTCTCAGCAGGGCTGCTCTTGATCTGTTCGTTCTCCAGCCTGTGTTGGTACTGGGGGTTACCCCAACCCAGCTGCTTGTAGATTATTATTGTTCTGCCGAAACCAGATAAATAATTCATAAGAAGGTTTATAAATAGTTGAGTATCCATATATGTTTATACTTAGTGGATGTAATTTAGCCCTTAAAAGTCATACTTACAGTTAATGGTGTGTTTGGCAGTTATTTTTTGGTTGGTTGGGCTTTTGTGTGTGTTTCTGTTTGTTTGTGGTTTTTTGGTAAATGAAATATCAAGGTGAGTTTTTTGTTTTGTTCTAATTGGTTTTTTTTCTTATAATTACATGCTTGATTTGCTTTTCTGCTACATGATAAAAAAATATTTCACAGTTCAGACTGTGAGGCAACTTCTACAGTACTTTTAATGTATTCTGGAAACATGAATATGAGGCTTTGTATGTACTTGTCAACTGACTATGTAAGGCCAAGTATAGGAGGTTAAATTTTATCTTTTTGAAGTCAGCATGATAAACTTCTCTTGAACTACGGCAGGAATGTTTCTCAAATACAAAAATGCCACTTCCTTTGCTTTTTTTCCCCCGTCAGTAGTCAGTTTTCTACAAACATCAATATTAGCAATAGCAGTTACATATTAACTTTTTTTTTCTTTTTACAATCTTAAAATGGGCAACAAAGTTAAAAGCACTCAGAGGAATTTTCATCTGGTCTTTTAAATCACGAGTGTTAATAGGTCGTAAATACTTGCTGTGCAATGGAACACACCTTTCCTGCAGGCAACGATTCAGCTCCTGCCACGTGTGTTTGGTCAGTTGCCACTTGTGCTTTGCTGCAGAAATCAGCTCTGCTATTGTCACTGGGGGAATATTATTAACGTTTTTATTTATTTCTCCAGGTGTTCTCCATACCTGCCTCTACCGAGCATCTAGGTAAATAGCAGATTCAGCATTTCACTCTTTTCCTGTGTTTTTTGTTTTTTGTTTTTTGTTTTTTTTTTTTGGTTTTTTCCCTGCAGTAATCATGCATGACTTCACTAAAACTGAGTCAGTCATGATGAGGGACGGTTTCATGATACACTTAATAAAAGGCTGGTACTGAGGAGGAGAACAACAGTGCTTGAAGGCTGCCAGGCTGTGTGCCACATCCCCACCTCACAAGGTCCAAGCCCTCCAATTGCAGAAATCCAGCTCAGAATCACAGAATGGGTCAGGTTGGAGGGGACCACACAGGATCATCTGGTCTTCCCTTCACAATTTACTAACTCACCTCTTTTCAGTAAAGAGGTGATTGATGTATCTCGTGTTCAGATGGAACTTACTGTGCATCAGTTTCTGCCCAGCGCGTCTTTTCCTATTTCTTGGCACCAGGAGAAGAGCCTGGGTGCAGCCCCTTGGCACCCCCACTTTAGACGTTTATACGCACTGACGAGGCTCCCTCTCAGTCCTCTCTTCTCGAGGCTGAACAGGCCCAGCTCCCTCGGCCTTTCCTCTCGAGAGAGAGATGCTCCAGTCCCTTCATCACACTCGCTGCCCTCCGCTGGACCCGCTCCAGCCGCTCCACGTCCCTCCCGTGTGGAGGAGCCCAGACAGAGCACTCCCGATGCGGCCTCACCAGGGCTGAGTCGAGGGGCAGGATCACCTCCCTGGACCTGCTGGCAAGGCTTTTCCTAGCGCACCCCACGATCCCGGCCCGGCCCCAAGGGCTCGCCGGGCGAGGGAACCGCTCCGCAGCCATATCGGCACTCCCAGGCGGCGCCATCCATCGCTCGGCCAGCGGCTGCTCCCCCTGGTTGCCAGGCGGGCCCGGACGCGCCGCCCGCATCCCGGTTCCCGATCCCGATCCCGGCCCGGCCGGACGCGGCCTCCTGACCCCGCACATGGAGGGGGACAAGGTGAGGGGAAGCGGCCGGCGAGCCGGGAATCCCGGGGGCAAGGGCAGGAGGCGGCGCCGGTGTGTCCTGTGCCGGCCCCGAGAACCCCGCGGCTCTGCCGGGACCGCTTTGTCCCGGGAATCCCCCACCCGAGAGCGGCCGTAAGGAATTCCTTATCCCTCTGGAACGGGGATGAGGATGCACCAGCCACACGCCTCCCTGCAGAAGGCGATAGGTGCTTTAGGAAAGCACCCCCTGTTTCACGTTGTAGATAAAAATACGTTTAATGCTCGGTTCAATACCCACCTGAGTCATTGTCAGGAACCCACACCACTTTCGCATGAAGGTGTTAAATTATGGAAAGTTTGTAGAGCTCCGGAATAAAGGAAACAAACCCACGTGCGCGCGTTGACATTAATTACTGTGTTGCATTTTCACTCGAAAAAGCAGAAGCGTCAAGCCAGTTTTATTGCGGCTGTGTGAATCTGGATTTTGCAGCTAATTGATTTGCGGTCATGCTGGATAGAAAATGCAGTAGGAATAGAGTGGCTGGGCAGGGGGTGTGAAGTGGAGCATTAGTATCCCTCTGGAAAATTTTAGATCTAGTTTCAGTAACTGTGGTACATCAGTCACCTCATTACTGAAAAGGGGTGAACTAGTGACTTGTGATGGGAAGTTAAACTGATGTGATATTTTTCAGGTGTCTTGGTGCCACAGACCCTGAGGCAGTGGCACCAACAGCCACGCCGTAGGAGGAACCCTGCCTGTGGTGTTTGTCTTCTATCACTCGTGCTCCTTACCTAGTTGAGGGCTCTCAAATTGGCAGCTACTATTGGAATTAAGAAAGATGAATATTTCTGTGTAAAAAATAAAGACATTTTCTCTGGTTTAAAAGTTACAGAAATTTCTCTTACTGCTCTTCGGTTTCTTTTTCTTCAGAATTATGGTAAACTGAGTTCTTAAATTAGTTAAAACCCAAACATTACGGTCTGAAAACGTCCTATCTTTCTACTTGTAAATGGAGAAATGCCTTTTGGTCTCCTTTGAGGAGTTAATGTAAAACAGCAAGATTTCTTGTTCCACTGACTAGTTTCTGTTTAGATTAAAGCATGAATTCTTGAATTCTAAAAATTCTCACTGCACATTTTGAGTTCAGTAAATCTGTGGCATTTTATGTGAGCTGAATGCTCTCAGGTGCATGAATTAAGTTAAACCTCTGTGTCATTGAAATAACTAATCTTAATCTGGATTTAAATGAGTATATAGGTACATATGTAAGTACTTCTAAATTAGCAGACAGGTGAGAAATGTCAATAAATCCTTTGAAAGCTTGTTTGAAACATTTTTGTATGTGTGTGTTTACTTACAGTGGTCTCAAAGGTATTAAGTTTCTTTAAACTTTATAAAATATCTGTCTTTTTCTATGTGTTTATTAGTCTCCTGCAAAAGCAAAGATTTAAGTGAAACACCGTCCTATATAAAAGCAACAGATGCTGGTGGTGGGGGGAGGTGAAATCTTCACACCCCAGAAAACTGGCAAATGCATATTATTGGGTGCCAGAGAATCTGCTCTGAATGTTTGCTGAGTGCTTTTTGCCTCAACTTTGAAATAAATCTCAAAGCCTTATCTGATGTTGTCTGTTGGTTATGCTGGTTTTAGGCTATTAACATCATTAGCATTCTTTCTTTCTTTGCTGATATATACCTGAATATAATCTAAAACCAAAACATGATCATATATATTAGGTATTTTAAATAGGTTACTATTTGAGACTATAATACAGCATTCTGTTCTCTTCCCATCCATATCCTTCCTTCCAGGTTACCCTCACACAAGTTCTCCTGAGTTTTTTAGGCTTTGTTGAAGCTTCACTTAGGAAAGTTATCATCTTTGGTAACCAGTTCAGTCTAAATCTGAGAATAAGGGTGGCCTGATCACATCACTTTGAATATAGTCATCATCCTCCAATGATCTAGTTAAAAGATTCAATAGATTAAAATTCTCCTGTACTTTAGTGATCTCAAGCAAGATTATTTTTTTAGTTTAGTCTTTGTAGCAGCAGCCAAGCAGTCAAGGGCAGGAACTCTGCAAATGAGGATGGAAGAAATATAACCTAGGGAGCAGTCTTGTGAAACAGCCATCATATGTGCTTTGATTGGTTTCATTCTCTTTTTGCTTTTTTTCTTCAGTGCTGCATACAAATATTTCATGTGGCAGTTAACTTAGACACGTAATCTGAACTTTAGGCCTCTTCCAGATCCAGTCAGGTCAGCTTTAAATAGATGTTAGGGCTAAATCAAATTCCTGTTTGCATCAAAAAACTCCGTGATACTTGCCCTATATACCTTGACCCTTACCTTTGAAATATTATCAGTTGTTAAATGACGTCCTTCTCCCTACAAATTAATTGCTCGAGGTTTTCTGTGTTTTCTACTCTAGAGAAGAACCAAAGAAGATACCTGGAAATCAGAAGAACTTAGGAAGCATCTTAAGGTGATTTTATTTTATTTCTACTAGTCTTGATGTTGTTACCTCATAGCAGTGGAATTTATTGATGGTGCAAACACAGAGGGTGGTCTGCTTGTTCTGTGAGTCACTGCCTGGTGGGATCTATAGCAGCCCTTTAATGCTTTTTGATGCACCAGACACTTTAAATCTGCACCATCAAATACAAACAGTACAGATCTTTAACATGTAGCTGCTCACTTCCTTGTCTCACTGACTGTTCTGGAGTCTGTCTAGTCCAAGGGTACCCAGAGCAAGGCCCACTCAGCTGTTTTTAGCTATACAGGTCATATGAGGTTAGTCTACAAATTTCTTAATTAGGTAAATGGAAATAATACACTAAATAAACATAAATAATTATGTTATGGTAATCACACAGCAGTCAACAGGATCTGACTTGCTGGCCACCCAAATCCAAGTTTCATCATCTATCATGTTTGTCATGCATTTTTAAACTGGATAATTACATTATCTGCTGGTCAAATAGGCATTTAGGCTGCAATCAGGTACACCATCGATATTCATATTAGGTTCTTCTTGTAATTTTTAAAAGTTTCTTTCCAATATCTATCTTATTATTATTCCATTTATTAGTCCTTTTTACAGTAACCACAGACATAATGTTAGTAATTTTACAAAGTAAGCCTAAAAATAGATCAGCATTTTAATGCAATTTGGGAAATTAAATCAACATTTAGCAACCCACCAATTTTTTTTTCACATGAATGTATTAATATCAAAATAGATTGCTGAATTATAATAATAGATTTTTTTTGTTGTTGTTCTTATTTCAGGCATCACAACCAGATTGTCAAAATGAAGACCAAAAGCACAGGGAAAAGAAACTGCAGAAAGATAGGATTGCTCTTGACACAGACACTCATACACACGAACGAAAAGGCAGAGGGAAGAGCAAGGAAAGAACACGAGAAAGAGAGAGGCTTAAATCCAGTGAAAGAGACAGGGATAAAACGAGGGAAAGGGGAAAAGAACACCAGAGAGGAGACCGAGAGAGACACAAAGATAAGCTTCAGGAGTCACATTTGGAGAAGGAAAGATACAGTGTACCCAAACATAAAGATAGGGACAGTGATAGAGAAGGAGACAAAAAGCATAAGAGACATGAGATAAAGCAAATAGATGCACAAAATAATCTGAAATCATTTGAAGGAGGAGATAAAGAACATCACAGAAGAAGAGAAAGCAGGCATCGCTTGGGTAAGTTACTTTAGGTTGCTTTTGTCCTTGGAAATATTTAGATAGGAATACTCTAAATCCATACCCCATATGTATGGAGAGGATCAAGACAGGTAGGTGTGAATGCCTCCTGACATGTGTATCTTTACAGAATCTTTTGGTAACCTAGTTTTATTTTGGTGCTTTAAAAAAATAAAAGTGATGCCTGTTTCCCTTCCTCTGAACAGAGGATGGATATCACTGGTTTTGTTGGTCAGTTGACTTGAAGAGAACAAGAACCTTGCTGCCCAGACATTCTCCACTGAGTGATCCATTTGAATCCCCAACCTGCAGGGTGACTGCTGAAGTTAGCGGCATGTGCCATATCATTCCACAAGACAATTGAGAACAGAGGGATTCATTAAGAAAAAAGGAGTACCAGCTTTGGAGAGAGAATTTCAACAGAATATTAATTTCTTTTTAGAAAACCTTTGCGTTAGAGAAAACACATGCCACTGAAACGCTATTTTCTGTATGCTGGAGTTAATTATGTACAGAGTTTGAGTATTATA
This sequence comes from Pseudotriccus pelzelni, assembly GCA_035584735.1. Lineage (NCBI taxonomy): Eukaryota > Metazoa > Chordata > Aves > Passeriformes > Tyrannidae > Pseudotriccus > Pseudotriccus pelzelni. The sequence goes on from JAWMRA010000078.1 coordinate 8,519,628, forward strand.
AAGTTTGTTCCTTAATTTATACATCTGTTTTCTAGAGGAGATAAAAACAAGAAGTGAAGAGCAAGAGAGAAGACATAAAGAAAAGAAGGTAAAGGAAGGGCAAGTAGTGAAGTGTTCATAAAAGAATAAGATAAAATTGTAGAATAATGAAGAAACTGGATCAGACTCCATTGCCCAAAAAATGCTAGAGATGCATATATAGTAATGTGCTCACAAGTGTACAAACCACACAAAAATATATCTCACCTTTTCTGTTTTAAGGACATACTTTATTATTTTTTTTAAAGTAAACATGAAATAACGATTTCATAGCAAACAGTGCTTCATTTTTGTACAGTTACATCAAAATTTTCCATTTGCTATTTATGACTTTATTACAAGGGTAATTGACATATCCTACTTTATTTTAGATCACCTGGTAAATAAGAATTACATTTTTACGTGAAGAATATGTAGTCCAAAGAATTTTCTGTAGCAAAGTATGCAGTGTTCCAGAAGAAATACCAAAATCTCAAGTGCTACCATAATTTGAAACTTGCTATCATAGGAAATTAAAATTAAGTGGCTGGAATATCCATGTGACAGAAAGATTAAGTACTTATAAATCCATCATTCTAGTGGTCAAAAATTGGTAGATCTGTGAAGATAAGTCCTGGAGAACTTTCTAACCCTTTAATGTTATTGTTCTCTTTCCAGGATAATGATGCAAGAAGGAAAATGGACAAACTTTTAACCTACAAAGTTGAAGGTGAACGTGTACACAAGTTAGAGAAAGATCAAGAGTTGGATAAAGAGGGAGAAAGAAGACACAGAGAAAAAAAAGAACATTCTGTTGGGCCCGAAAAAGAAAGGCTTTCAAAAGAGGGAAGTCATAAACGGTATGGAAAGGAAGAGAAAGAAAAACATAAATCAAGGAGGTCTAAAGAGGGATCTTCCCATGGAGACAGAGAAGCACAAGTAGCAGAAGTTAATGAGAGAATAAAAAGCAGAGACAATGAAAGAAAGAAGCCTGATCCAAGGGTAGGTTTTGTTAAAACATTATAGCTTACTTTAATTCTTGATGCAGCGTAGATAAGAGAATAATCAACATTTTCTGAAATTTGAGGCTAAAGTGGTAGATTAAAATACTACATCTGTATTTAAGTATCCTAATCCAGAGCTGATTCTTTCCATTAAATTTAATCAAGAACTTTGCTGATGTTAGAAACATCTTTTATATAAAATTCTATGACTTTTGAAATTTTTACAAACACCTTGAAGTGAATCTGTCATTAGGCTTGAGGTCCATTAAAGTGTATTGGCTGCCTCTATAAAAAAAAAAAAGATTTTAATAGAAGCTATTTTCCATGTTTCCTATAAAGGGAGCACATCCATCTAACTCACAAGTAGGCATGTGAGTGTAGACTCCTCATATTTATGGGGTTTGCCTTTACTTCTGAAACATATCTTTTATGTTTCTAATATAGAGCATGATGTTATTTCCTAAAGACTTAACTAAAACCTTGACATTTTTTACTGGTTTTTATAAGCACTCTGCAAGAATGAGAGAAGGAATATCTTGTGATCTGTAACTCTTAAAATCAGGTAAATTTCTTGGAAATTTATTCAAGTAGCTGTTACAGGACATACACAATGATGCTTCTGTCCCAGAGTTATGCTTGTTTTATGGAGTTCATTTATGGAGACAAGCACTTGTGTGTTAAACAACCTATTGAATACATTTCCAAATTTAGGGAGACCTTCATAATACAGAATTTAAGAGTCAAGTCCCTATACTGGGTTTTGAAAGTGCCTGAGACTGTTTCCCTGTCCCTGGGTCCAATTTGTGTAAATTGTTCAAATCCCTTTGTTTGGAACAGGCCCATTGTCCCTACCAGTTTTTCAGAACACCTTACAAGCAGTGACTGAAATAAAAAATAGTATTAAATACTATTAAAATAGCAACTAATTAGAAACCTTTCTTACTTGTGTGATAACTGCTAATACAGGTTAATATACATATTTTCTCCCAACATTTCTGACACTTGAATATTGTGGCTTTTACAGAGCAGCGAATACAAAAAGGAGGAAAGGATTCAAGAGGAAACAAGCCATCACCATGTAAGGTAAAGTCAGAGATTTAAAATAAGTGTATACTAGACAATATCCACTAAGATTCATTTACCACCAAACCAGTAAGCATGAATTCTTGTTCTCAAATATCTGGGGTGAATATAATTTTTTTTTTTTAAAAAGAGTGTTTTGCCCCTAAGATGATTCAGATAAAAATGTATGTCTTTGTATTCTGTTTCTTTTTTTTTGTATCCCAGGGTAGCAAGAGTTTTTTTCCAATTCTTGCGAACTATATATGTATTAATCCGGGCACTTAGTTTGGGAGACAGAAATGCTGTATTTTACCTCCTGGAAATTCACTGTACAGTCATGTGGTCACATGTAAGGTTCATGATGAACTATATAGAACTCCCTTATGTTGTTTTTTTAATTTGAGCATCTATAATTAGTTCCTATCCTGGAATACACTGGATATATATAACAATTTTGCAGTTGTATATGAAAGGGAAAGGTCCAAGTGATCCTCAGTAAAGTGTCGGGATTATATTCCTAAGTTTTATTACTAGCAAATATAAAATCTTACTTAAGTATCCTGTTCCCTTTGCATTCTTTAACTCTCCGGCCATGTGACGTTCCTATACAACTTTCTGAAGTCTTAACTCCCTGGGACTGTTGTTCATTGCAATTCTCATTCTTAAACCCTGGGTGTAAGTTCCTCACTCAGTAGAAGTCTGGCGTGGTGGCTTCTGTGGACCCTGGCACACAGTGAAGTCACTGCCACTGTTGATTATTACTGATCTTAAGCGTGGGACAGATCCCTTTGGTTCAAATGAAACTGTCACTGTGGAAGTGTATCTCTGTACAAAAGAGAAAAAATGACGTATTTCAGAATACAGGTGTTGGGGTACCCCCTGGCAGCAGCACTCAGCTGTGTCAGCAGTGCTGAATATTCAGGCAATGTTTTGAAGCTGTTGCTGATGGAGTGTTGTGGGCGAGTCACTGTTCCTGCATAGCTGGGAAAAGGGAGTGAACCATTTCTGAATGGCAAGGAAGGCAATCTGATTCAGTGGGATGTCCCAAACCCCTGGTTCAGCTTCAGGCTCTGTTAATGTTGAACCATTCTAATTTGTTATGACAGGATCCAGCCAAATTTTGATTTCTGTTGTTGCTTTTGTTGCTTTTGCCTGTGTGTATCAGTCCCAACAGCAGTATATATGAATACTCAATAAGTAAAAACATTCTCTTTTTTAAGTCTGATACTCACAAAATAATCAAATAGATTATTAAGGAGCAGAGTGTGTTGTTAATTTTCTCCTGCTCTCTGATCCTGACTGTGTTTTCCTCATAAATAAAAGCCCTGAATGAAAGCGCAGGTTTGAAGTCAGTCTGTGATTTATAACTTCAGAGCATATTGCACCAACCTGCTCTTGATCTCCAGTTCACTGCAGACATTAATACAAGTAATAAATGTGTGGGTTTAATAGGGTTTTTTCCTCCTTACTTTTTCTTCCATTTTAATGCAATTGTAGGTGTTAAATTTGGACAACATTTTTGCAGTTCTTATCTAATTATTCACTTGGATGTTTTATTATAATTTTATGTAGTAGAGATCGGTAGAAATATTGGTAGAAATACTTCAGTTTGTTCGAAATCTTCAAGTGGTTTTTTCCTCTTCATGAAAAAAGTATTTTTTTTGCCCAAAACAAACAATACCTTCAGAAGACAAAACCAAAACAGAACTGCTGTCTTCTGAGTTAACCAATAAAATTCATATTCTCTCCTTTTTCAATAGGACTGTAAAAGATAAAGGAAAAATTGAAAAAGATGAAAAGGACACAAGACAAGAGGTAAAACCATTTGGTTTTGGAACTTAGAAGGATCCATTTGTATTGAGATAAATAACAATTAAGATATGTGTTTCAATATAATGCATTCAAAGATAATGTAAGATTTATATACTGATCTTCAGGTATTTCCTAATCTGCCTTCCTGGATACAGCATTAGAAAATTTATTTCTTCTGTATAAATTTGTTAAACATTGTAGGTAGCCATCTATTCAACTGTATTTCAGTACCTTCTATGCTTGAAAAAGTAACTCAATAAAGGGGAAGAGTTTAGATGTGTCATACAAATCTTCTATAGCTACCTAAAGTATTTGTTATTTCTTTCTGTGAACAGTTGACACAGGCAAATAAAAGATAATGTAAGCCAAGTGAAATGCAGCTAACAATGTAATTCATATATGTCTCTTAAAGCAATTGCCACAAGAAAGGGGAAAGTATTTTTATATTTTTCAATGGACAGTTGCAGACAGAACTAAATTTTCAGCAAGTTTGAAGTGCAAGCTCTGTAGACTTATTTGGACCAATCTGTGCAGATACAGCCTATAACATTACCATACACATGTTTTGTCCTATTTTCTAGTGTTTGATTCAGCTCACCTTTAAGTGTGAATTGTCTGTGGTGAGGACCTAGATTTCATTTGTAGTTTGTGGAGAGAAATAGGCAGCTCAGTCCTTTTTTGTTTGGTCTCCTCCATTATCCTTTCTGTCTTTGTTGGCAAAAGGAGGCAACCTGGGAGGTTGAAATCCCTGCTTAAGACCTCACTCAACAGGGAGAATTAAATCAAATTCCAGGGGTTTACAGTTTATGCTGTTGTATTTATGTTGTAAATATATGTGCCACAGCCATCCAGGTATTCCAGCATGACTTCCTAATCCTGCTTGGTATTGACGATATATTCTCCATTTATACTTTAAAGTAGGAACCCAGACAACTGCTGAGAGGTGGAGGTTTATAGTGTGTAAAAACTACATGTTTAAGATGGAATGTTCTAAACAACTGTTATTAATAAAAATGACTTCTCTGTAAACACAATTCTGAGATGGTTACAGTAAGATAATAAAGACTATAAGCGTATTTATGAGTGTGTTACTAAATGGAATACGGATTTTTTTAAAAATTACATGAATTATACTACATGAATTAGTTATTGCTGAGCTTGCAGGCAGAACAAAATGGAGGAATTTTGCTCAGTTTTGCCCAGATGGACAATCTAACTGATATAATTTATTGTTGATCCAAAGATTGAGTTGAGAAATGACAAAAAGTGGCAACTAGAGGTACTATAGTCCTAATCCTACTGATTCCAGGTGTCTGAGAGTTCTGAAAAGTAAGGTATCTGTAAAAGCTGCTTACTGCTGTATAATGTCCTTAATACTTGTGTAACTGCTGCATCCTGGGAAAAGTAGTTGGCTGTAGCTTCTTGGAAGTCGCAGAAGGATCAAAAGTGTGTCTAACTTGACAACCAGCTGCTATCCTTTGGCTGTAAGTGCAGAACCAGGTAATAGGTGTGCTCTTGTGCTGGATAATTTTCGTAAAACCTCACATTTATTTCTATTTTGCAACCTGTTGAAAGCCCTGATATGTCGATAATTTAAGCCATGACTTTGAAGATGCCATTGAGGAAAGAAGCTGATTAAAGGCTTGATAGATCAGTGTGTGTTGTTTTAAGCTTCTTATTTGTTTGGGGGACATGTTTGGATAAATAAAGGAAATGTCTTTGAAGTTATTTCAGTGATATCAAAGTTTTTATTCCATGTAAATAAAATAAAGGACTCAACGTTAGCAGAGTCATTTATGTATAAAAATATATAATTTTCCTGTTGTATCCATGTCTCTGTTCTCCTGGTTTCAACACTTGCACTATTTTATTAACAATGTCAGTCCCTCAGTAAAATTTAAGGAAAGGGATAATTTTGTCTAATACGCAAAAAAGTAGAGCAGTCTTATTTTGTTGTTACACCATCATGGAAATTCTAGGCAACACAGCAGTTTTTATGTCTTTTCCAGTAAAAATACTGGTGTATAAACAGTTGGTCTTCATCAGATAAGGTTGAGTTGTGTTTTTCCTCCTGTACTATTAGTTTAAGTCAGTAATTATCTCTTGTTAATACACTTTTATTATATTTATAAACTATATGCTATATGTTTGGTTGAAAATATAGAAATATCTGAGAACAACAACTTTATTTTATGCTACGGCTTGGGAGATAAAGATTTTTTTGTAATATTATTTAACAGCTTCACCTTTTTTTCTCATTTAGGAAATGAAAGATACACACATCTATAATTCAGACACAGGACTTGATGACTTTTCAGCGAATTATGAAGATGATTTTGAAGTAAGTAAAAGCATGCAGTTGTCTGTGAAGTAGTTCTTGAGTATCAAAATAGTGAATGACTGCTCACAGAAATAAAAATTACAGGATATTACATGGTTTTTAGTTCTTTTTCTTTTTTTTTGTGACAGTGACCTTTAACTTGGTTAACAGTAGATAATGAGGAATTAAAATGTTATGTAGAAATTCTCTGCTATATATTTATTTAGCTTTCATCAGTAGCGCTTTACCATTTGGTGGAGAGAAATGAGCACATTTAAGACTTGTTCATATCACTGGTGATTTTTTCAGCATGAGATAAATTGTCTCAGTTAATGGAATTATTAAAGTATGAACCTTATCCATGGACTTGCAAACAGATAGTGTGGCAGTTTAGTAGATTTGAACCTGCCATAAAAGGGCAGCTTGAATTAAAACTATCATACAAATGAGTTCATACATCCCTGAAGCATTTATGCCACTGAACATTGTCATTTTATCTCTTTAAGGAACATATAATTCACTTAAATATATAGTTTCTACTCTAGGATATTAAGAAAGTCTATTTTGGGCACTGAAGAACAACACTGGGTGATTGTCCTGTCTTGCTTAAAATTACTGTACAATCAAGGGATGCCATTTCATTTCTATCAAACAACTATTTTAGAATGCTTCTCAGTCAGAGGATTTATAGCCATCTCCAGGAGATTTTTATTTTGACAGCATTTTATAATTTCTTTAAAAGATCTTGAAAAAATACATCTATAATCCATGCTTATTAGTTACTGAAAGTTCTGTTACTTTTCAAGGATTATGAAGATGATTTTGAAGATGATGAAGACATAAGCGGTGAAGAAAGAGATGCGGAAGAAAACCTAAGGGAGATTCCATTTTCCAGAACATCAGAAATTGAAGAAATTCAAAGAGCAATTAGTGCAGAAAATGATCGAATTTTTAATTCACCGCTGAAGAAACTTGAAGATGAAAAAAAGGAACCAGTCATGGGTATGTGACTAGATACCAATCTTTTTTATAAAATGTATGAGTAACACATACAACTTAGGAGTAAACAGGCCACTTTTTCTAGAAGTCTGCCTAAAGACAAAGTCTGGTGCTCTGGATGAGTCACTTGGGTTTGTGGGTAAGCACTGCAACTTCCACATTACTAAAGCATGATTCAGAGGCATTGCTAATCATCTGAAATGTGAAGCATAAAAATGTACAGACTGACATTTAATATGTCTTATTTTGGGTAAGAGGAGAGGATATGAGAGTCTGGACTTTGAAAACTGGAGGAGTGTTAGAACAGTTTGAGGCTTCTGCTGGCATTAAATTCACCCTTCTGAGCAAAGTTGAAGCTGCTGCTCTGGGTGGGAAGGCGAGAGAATTATCGATACTACTGAGATATCGAGTCCTACATGAGTTTTAAGTGTAGGCTCTTTCTGCAGTGTTGTCTTGCATTCAGGTGATCTGACACCTGGGAGTGCCAGAGCTACTTATTTTCCTACAATTGTGGTTCCCTGTTTGCACTTCACACTCATGTGAATGGCTGTATATCATCACTGTGCAAAAGAGTAATAAATAGCTTTTTAGTCTGGTTCATACAAAGTTAGTACAGTTATGGAAAAATAGCATGGAGTTTCTGTAAGTCTTTACAGTCTTTTCCTGCCTGGAAAATTCTGTGAGTCTATCATAGATTTTCGGTTTAGTAAAAAAGTTGTTGCAGTCAATACCAGTAACGTGAATTTCTTTTTGCAGAAGATTTATGCAATTATTATTTTTCTAATAAGCAGGATGGAATCAATAAATTCGTTCATTAATACTATGGGACAGGATACTAGGACATTACTGAACAGGGTGACATTCTAATATAGAATCAGGTTTTAAAATTTCAGAATTGTAGCACTTGGTGCTTTATTCTAATTTACACAACACATCTTTTTTTGATGAGGTTTCAACCTCATTTGCTTAAAATGGCTGTTGATCATTCTGGTAATTATTTTTAGAGGTTTAAAAGCATATTACAAATATTGCCTAAAAAGGCAGTTCTTGCTTTGAGGAAGTGAAACACCATCAGTCCTGAATGGAAGTTGGATATTAAGGTCAATTAGCTACCACTTAGCCTGGAAAGGGAGTACAATAGACATGACAATAGTTATCACAGTTGGTCTATTAACTCTGGCTTTTGAAGGAACAGTTTTCAGTGTTTTCCTTATTCATCCAAGGACATTAGTTAAATTTTACTGATGAGGTTCTCTACTACCTGTAGTGATGAATTCTTATTTAGAGGGGGAAGTCTGTGTGAAATTGGTAGGATTTTTAGAATTGATCACAGAGAGTTTTACTGCGCACGGAGGAACAAGGGACCTGCTAATGGCAAGAGAAAGAAAGAGGCCTCTTCTGCAGCACAGTCTCCTAAAACAAAAATTGCTATGGTCAGTCATTTTGATTTGATTGATAAAAGACCATAATAAGCGGCATATCCTGGCCTATTACTGAAGTTAAGCTCATTACGCTGAAAGCTGTGATAGAGCACTTCGTGTAGCCTGCAAACGAGTCGTTTTTAGTAGCTGTGTTGTAACAAATCTGTTGCTTTTTAGACTTACAGTTTTACATTTTCGTGCACTGTAAAGTGTGAACTGTAACACTAACAATGTTTTATAATATCACAGAAAACCAGTCAGAAACTGACAGAAGCTCTTTTCGTGGAATATTCATGGATTTTCAATTGGCAAACCAACGACAAAGTACCCGAAGTGTGGCCAGTAAGCAGATGTAAGTGTATTTTAAATAACCCACACAAAATGGCAGCTCGCTATGTGAGATGTACATTTTTTCACTACATTTGAAATATGTGAACTTTATAAACTTGAGGCTTATAGAATTGATTATTATTTTGCTAGCTAGCAGTAATTAGTTCTTAAGTAAGTGTAATGTACAGGCTTTGCTACATAAAATTTTGTAACAGAAATTTTTCTATATATCAGTTTATGCACATCATAATTCTTCAGTCACTTAATAAGATATTGACCTAAAGTACTAAAGAGCAAGCCCTCAGATGCTGTTGGGTCTCTGCAGAACGGTAATTCCTTGAAATAATCAAGATGCTTTGTGGTGCATACTGTTGCCAAAACAGCATGTTCCTTTCTAGGGATAACACACCAGTTGGTGTAAAAACATGTTATTACTGATCTAAAATTGATCTAGATTTGAGATATCTAAGACATCCCTGTATTTTAAAGAAACAAATTGATGCCTGCTTTTTGTGGAACTTGCCAGGAGCTCCAGGTTTATCTGAAGCACTGTATCTGCCCCAAATTTTCTGTTGCAGTACTCGGGTGCATAAAGCAAGATTATTAAACGTTATTGTTAATAACAGATTCCGCTGTTTCATGGCTGCCCATCAGTCATTAATCTTCACATATGGAGAATTTTATTGTCTAAGCTGTCTAAATTCACCTTGCCTAGATTTATTTGCCCAAATTTTACACAAAGTCATTGTCTGGGCATCCTCTCTAGATGGTGGAGGCGGATTAGGAAACTCAGGAAAAGCATCTCTGAAGAATTGCCTTCTGGAATGTTTTTCAGCCTCTAGTGATTGTGTGCTATGACTGATTATGGCTATGTGTATAACTCTGTGTACATGCTGACAACATAAATAGCCTGTGAAGATACAAAGCCTCTCCATGGAAAGAGAAAGGAGTTGTGGAATTTAATGCTGTGACAATACTACCAGTAAACAGACTGAAAGCCTCCCTTAAATGAGCTGTGGCACTTTGGAGTTGTAAGAAATAATATGAGCTTATTAGTTTATTTTAAGGATTTGTGTGCATGTAGCATTCAGACTTGCAACTAGGAAGCAACTTTCATACGTTTGAGTAAGATCTCAGCAATCTGTGCCCACGTTTGTGAAGAGGTGGTATATTAAGAAGCACAAGTTAAAATAAAATTTGTGTCAGAAAATGCAATAGGTGTCATCAAGTAGGAAAAAAGAGATGCATCTGCCTTGTATTTATTTATAGTTTTTAAGTACATTAAAAAAAACCCTGAAAGTGCAAGAGAGAGACAGGGAGACTGCAAAATTTTCTCACTGTCAAGGGATTTGCACTATAGCAAGAGCCTGGAACTAACTTGTAAACTGACATCTGCATGTAATTCAGGCAGTTCACTCTTAAAATTAAATATCTTAATAGCTTTATGTCATTACAGCAGGTAGATAGTCGTGTGAATTGTGACAAAGATTGTCAGTCTTTTCATTATCCACATGTCCCACACAAGTTGAGTGATAGGAATCTCTTTGTAGTTGATGATAATAAGTAATATCACATAAATGTTTCTTTTACTTTACAGAGTAAGATACAGTATATGAAGGTAGACTTGTTTTCCAATTAAGAATCAAACTATAGTTTTATTTGTGAGTAAAGATGAAAAAATTAAAAATTAGGATAGGCAGAAAACAAAGGGATTGAGGGAAGATGGATAAGGCAGTTGAGTTATTTTTTATCATTCCAGCAAGAGAATTTAGGAAGATGGAAAGATTTGGTGTTTCATAGGACAAAGAGATTCAGGTATCTCAAATCCTGTACGAGGTGCTAATCGTACTCAAAACTAAAAATACAAATGGAAAAATACACAGTCTCCCTCAATGTTGAGTACTTGTTTTCATACAATTTAGATCAAATCCAGCACTCCAGTAACTGAAGGTTTTTGGAAGCTACTTTTAGGGCAAGAGCTCAGTATTCATGGCCACGGGTTTGGAATCAGCAATAAATTTCATTTCTATATTTAAAATATATTTTAGAATCAATAAACTGCTACTGTTATTCGTTTCCTTAGTGATGCAAAGAGGTACGAATTCAGGCAGTCTGTTCTATTACAAGTGGAGGTCATTCAACATACATTTGCACATGTCTAACAAAGCCAGGATATTTGAGAGGAATTTTATAAAGCATTTACATATATAAGTGATGTGAGGTAATAAAAGCAGTTTTAGAAGAATTAACCACCATCCTAACTAGTGGAAGAGGCATTCATCTCTTACCTCACGGAACAGCTTCTGAATACTTAGCAAAGATGATCTGCTGGGCTTTTGGTAATTTGGGTTTAATAATAAACCATGTTTGCCATTTGCAATCAGTATTGCATTTTCAAATATGATAATTATGAAATCTGAAAACTCATAATGATATTCTATATAATTCTCTTGATAAATTTTGATCTGCCAATTAATTTTTGTACAATTCACATAGGTTAAAGGATTGTTAGATCTCTGGTACTGTATAAAATCACTTTGCTTTTCTTTTGGAATAACCAAATACTTGGTCTTAACCATTTTTTTTTCTCTCTTGTAATTAATTCTAAAGAAAACGGAGTTCAGAACTTCTCCCACTAATTGACCTGGATTTCTCAGTTAGTTTCTCATTACTGGATTTGCCCCCTGTAAATGAGTACGACATGTATATCAGGAATTTTGGTAAAATGAACACTAAGCAGGTGCGTAACAAATGTGTAGTGATACTTAAATCCTGAAAGTGCTGATGCTCGTTCTGGAAAATAATTTTCCTTAAAAAGAAAGTTCCTAAAGCTAATAGAACAGTAGAGTAATCAATTAATAATTTTCATCTCTAAGCCCTAATTACCATAAAGCAACAATCTCAAAGCTTTTGGCCAGACAGACCATTTCCTTTCTGTGCTAGAACAGGACTCTCTCATTTTCCTTCCCCATTTTCTAAAGGGCTTTCTGACTATCTGTGGCTCTGTGTCCCCAGATATGCTGGCTTGGTGTTTATGCATCATGTGAGACATTTTGTATTTTTGCACTCTTGTGTGAAATGTGGTAAAATGTGCATGCACAAAATAGGGACAGTGTGTCAGTGTGCTTAGGTCTGAATTTACAAACAGAAGAGGCTGAGCCCATCCGTTTTAAAATGACCAAGTTCTATTCAGTTATGTGCTGTCATTCTTAGCTGTGTCACCCATTTACTGATGGCTTTCTCTTTCTACCTTAGGCATACGTTCAGTGTAATGAGGACAATCTTGACAGAGACATTCAGACTGAGGAAGTTGAGACACTGGAGAAATGGACACAGCATCCAGGAGAAAGTTCTCTTGTATCTGGAGGTGAAGAACATTTTAATCTTATTTGTTAATGGATGTGTTTGTGTCATGTAAACCTCTTTTTTCGTGCATTAATTGTGAGAATGTGTAGTGTGTCAGGCTGCACTGATACCAAACTGCCAAAGACACTCTGAATCCCCATATGGAGGGGGTGAGGAATAAGTGGCAGAAACAATTCTTCCTTCTGGCTTGCTGTTTTTGTTGGCAGCAAAAATGATTCCCCAGTAGTGTCTTCAACACTACTATTCCTGCTGAAGAAAAGTTGATTCCTACCGCTCTCCTCTTGCTTAAAAATTAAATTTTTCTTCCACTTTCCTTAGTTGATTCCTTTCTGAAGCCTCAAGTTTGATTTTTTGTTTGTTTGTTTCTTTTCCATAGGTCCCAGAAACAGCCAGGATATGTCAGTGAATGGAGCTCCAACACCCAAAATCGATTCACAAAGATTAGCAAATTTCCTCCGGTCTGCCTGCCAGGTACTTTTGTGTCCTTCATATCCCTTACTAGCTGTGTGCATAAATATACACTGGGATAGATCATTTACAGCTCTTGTTCTGTCTAATTTAAGTAAATGACTTAAATAATACTCGTTATCAATGAGAATCATCTCTCTGCAAAGGAATGAAATCAGAGCTGTGCAGCTTCTATGTCTGTAAAGCTGTATTTGCAAAGATACAAAATTAGCAGGAGTTGATAAAAGTTTATTGAATTTATCCACGTAGCTTTGGAAAAGCTAAAAATAGCAAAGCTGAAACATAAGATGACCCTTTTTCTTCTATAAATATAATTATGTTTGAAAGGTGATTGCTGTTTTGCTAGAGGAAGATCAAGTTGCAGCACAACCCAGGAAACTAAGATCTCGACAAACCAGTCTGTCTATTAGTGATAGCTGTTTCCAGTTAAATACTAACCAGCCATTCCTCCACGGTAAGGGAACTTTATTCTACACCTTTTAGTATACAGAGTGAACTCTTCTTTCTTTGCAAAATACCATGCTCTTTGTCATAACTGTGCAAACAGCACATATCAGAATATACAGATGATGGAAGCCTCACTTTTCTTTTAATTGCACTAATCCTGCTGTGACTGTGCAGATTGGTTTCACATAGGTAACATCAGAGCATCCTGCAAGAAATATTTTCCAGCTATTCCTACCAAAAATATAGCCAGCAATTAGCATGATGCATGTAATTTCTTGCCCCCACTGTTGAGGGGCTGTCCCAAGGGATGTAATTTTGTTTGGTCTCTTTATGGTGACAGTAGGGCTAAAATTGTAAATAAAGGCAATTTATTGAACAGGGTTATATCACATGATATATTTGAAAAACAGTTATGTTTTCCCCAAATAAACAGTAGCTGTTCAGAATGAAAATAAAAATGAAAAATAGAGCATCTGTAATTATGTTAGGAAGGCCTGTGACACAGCTAATCGAACATGAACACGTGAGATGAACCGGCAAAAACCTGGCCTGTGCTGTTTCCTGTTTGAGACTCAGCTTAATTTTCAGTATATAGACTGATGTCAGATCTGATTGGCTTGCTTATGCCCAGAATAATTATTCTATTAACTTCCTGACTGTCTTGCTTTTTGTTTTCTACTCACTTATAATATTTTGGAATCCTTCCCTAGTCCCTCCTCTTTTATTGCATAGCTTCAAAAGCAACCCACTCTTAATAGAAATATTCTTCATAATTGCATCTTAGTTCCTTTGTTTGTTGCTATAGCAGCTAAATGTGCTTTTCCATCTGCAGTGAGTTTGCTTTTTCATTTATTGCTTTTCTTTCTTGACTTTTTCTTAACGGTTTAGACAGAAAAATATCCTGCTTATGTGCCTCTCAAGTTCAGAGGCAGACACTGCTTTCTGTTCATGGATTACCTGAAAAGGCAGGTGTGGACTTACTGAACAGAAAGAGCCTCATATGTGTTTGGAACATCTGGCAGCCCTCCAGCCCTCAGAAAGTTTTAATATGTGACTCAGAGGTATGTTTTAATAACATTGTATATATTGAAAAAATGTATGTATTGTATGCACCCATTGTATATATGGGTTATATTAGATATAACCCATCAAAAAGAAAAGCTTTATTATGTATATTTTGGGGGTTTTTGTGTTGCTGCTAGATATGCCGTCTTTTGAGAAACACATTTGAGCCTAGTGAACAAAACACTATTCTCATTCTGTTTTGTGCTCCAGAACAAAGTTGCAGTGATGGTCATGGTGTTTTGTTGTTTAATTGGACTCTATTTCATGGTTGAAGAGTGAATGAAAGTAAAACATCTGGTTCAGATGTTGTCAGGACTTCTCTCTACTCAGCACTGTCATCCAGCTGAGTCACCCCCTTCAGTGATTTGGTAGTAGACGCAGATTACAAAACAATTGTCTTGAAAAGGCAAAGCCTACTGAAAGTCTTCTGTCCTACATCGCCTCTTAAAATAAATTGCCCTTTTGCCATATATGTGTAATCTGTATAGGAATTACACTAGGAAGTACAAATGCATTTCAGGCCTGTCAGATCATTTGCCTTTATCATAATATCCCCCATGCATTTTTTTACTGTTTAACAGGTGACATGTTGCTGCTTTAGCCCCAGCAAAACAACATTAGTTTTTGCTGGAACAATAGACGGTTCATTGTTGGTCTGGGATCTTCGGGAGGACTCAAGAATGCACCCTCATATGATGATGAGTGGAACTGACTGGACATTTAGAGTTCCAACATTTTCCACGGGTTAGTATCTGTGCGTCCTGGTTAGTCATTTTGTGTGCAGTGAAATAATTCCCGCTTTAGCAAGTTTAAGATTTATCTTTAGTCTCATAAAAATTGTCAGTAATTAATAGCTGCACAGAAATGTAAGCCAGCAAAATGTGCATCAAGTAGTGAGAACAGAGAGGTGGACCAGCTATAAAACCTAAGGAGAATTGTAATATTAAAAAGGAGTACTCAGCTAGTACCTCATCTGAAATCATTAGCTTAGTCAGTTTTCAATATGTTGTGTCCCCTAGTATAACCTACATTTTTTGACCTACACCTAAACACATACATTAAGATTTCTCTGATTTGGCTTAAACACATTCACAAAATCCTCTTTTCTTCAAAAGTGTATCTAACTGCAGGAGCCATGTGAAAATAAACAGTAGTTTGTTGTTGACAGACTTAATTTTTTTAGTAGGTCAAAGATGCTTGATTTTGTGTTACACACTGGGCTGGTGGTCAAAGGAATGGGTAGAGTTTCTTGTAGTTGCGTATATAAGCAGGCAGGTTTAATGCTGTACGCTTAGAAAGCTTTATGCCTTTAGTCTTAAATGAAATTAAGTTCACTGCACAGGAAAAGTCCAGAAATCATGAGTATCTGACAAAGACCACTTACTAAAATTGCTCTAAGTACACATTTATTTTAAAATGTTCTTAAAGGGTAAATACATATTTTCTCATGGTGTATTCTTTGTTTCAGAGTAGTTAATTTCTATTAAGAGTAATTTTTCTTAAATTTTTTCTTTTTTATGTTAAGCAGTGATTTATTTCTACCACTATTTTTTATGAAGCTTGAAATTATCATAATTCTTTTCACGCTAACCCTGAAATGGAAGACTTTAATGAAGTCTCTGGTACAGTGGCATAAATGGTGCAGCAGTCATTTGGAAAATGAGAAGTAAACAGAAATATTGAAACACTGATTTATCTACTAGTATTTTGTTAATTTAGGAAACAGTCTGCTGTATTTTATTTGAGACTTTTGTGAAGACATTCTTTATGAAGTTCATTATTTGCCATTCTTGTTATGTTATCATCATTCTCCCATAAGCTGAGAAGTGATTAAGGTTTTGTTGCTGGGTTTTGTTGAAAGTAATATCATGTTTAACTTTCATTGTCCTAAATTACAGATGGCATTCTAAACTCAGTAAACCACACCTCTCCTGTACTTGCAGTGGAATCTATCTCAACCTCTCTTGACACTGATCTCAGTTATGGGCTCTCAAGCCTCTCCTCTCAGGATGGTATGTAAGCCACTCATCAGAGCATCAGTACATGTGAGTCTTTAGGTATCTAGGGAAGGAAATATTTCATACTCAAAAGCCAGTTTATAATCCTACTTTGCCTCTTGTTTGCAGTATCAACTGCACACAAATTCATGTTTGTTTTCTGCCCTCATTTTTAGGTAATGTTCATTCAGTGCAGCTTCAGATGGGGGTGCATGCTTGTTACAATGTCTGCTTTCCAGGCAATGTTTTATTCTTCCATGATAGAACTAGTTATCACTCAAAAATTGCCTTCAGAAAAGTCTTAATGCTCCTATAATGCCTGAAAAAAAATCTCAGTCTGAGTCAGTGGAGCAACTTGCTCATGTCTGAAAGCACATAAAATGTGTGACTGTACTTGATGGGTTTTCCTGTACCTTTTGCCTATTTTTTTATGACCAACCTTGGCAAAAAACATTCTAATCCTCATGTCCCCAAATTCTCAGACAGTGTGCTGGAGGAGGCATTATTACTTCCATTGCAGATTTGTACTTTGAAATCTGTAGTGGTTAAAAAAATGTGCTTCATGTTGCAGGTTTTACAACATTTCATCTGTTGCACTTTATGTTCCCTTCCAAAGTCCATGCAGAATCCAGACATTTCTAAAGGATGCAGAGAGAGATCATCTGCCTCTCTGGTAGGACAAACTGCACATACAGAATAGACAGAGATATAGAACAGACTATTGGAGTTGGAAGAGACCTGCAAGGATCATCCAGTCCAACTGCCTGACCAATCTGCGGCTGACCAAGTTAAAACATGGCAAAGGCATTGCCCAAATGCCTCCTAAACACTGACAGGCTTGGGGCACTGACCACCTCTCTAGGAAGCCTGTTCCAATGTTTGACCACCCTCTCAGTAGAGAAAGTTTCCTGCCATTTTTTGCCTTGGTAGAATTAGAGCACTTTCCCTCTGTAGGCAGCTGAGAGGATTGTAGAAGTTTCAGAGAATGTATTAATGTAGGAAATCTTTTAAATCCTCTGATATTGTTCAGCAGGAAGGTCAGTGTATGACTATAAATTGTTGCCATTCCTTCCATAGAAGTGTCAGGCCCTCCGTTTCAGATAGCTTCAATGGATGAAAATGGAATCCTCAATATGTGGGTGAGTAATACACGTATGAAGAGTGTAATGTGTTGGAACAACAAAATACTTCAAATATAGCAAATATTGAATTTCTGATGAGAATTTCCTCCCTGAAAAGTACAGCAGCATTAGCCATTCTGTTGGAATTCTCCTGAAAATTTTTGACCTGACTCTCTAATGTTGTCCTTAGGAAAAACAATCAACAGGTACATGAATTCATGAAAACAGGCAATCAGTAGCTTCACTTCATAGGAATATGTTCACATATTTCTGTTAATTGATTAACAGACCTCAGTCCTCTTTCACCACCTACTTTGTTTTACAATCACAGTGGTGTCAGCAACTGTACTGAATGTAGGGGAGAAATTACATTCATAATTTATATAAAACAAATGTTCAAGAGATAAGAAGTGAAAATCAGTAGTTAAGATTGCTTTGCCTAAAATATGATGACCAGGAAGGCACAAGGTCTGTTATTCTTAACTACTGTCCTGACAACTCTTCTTTCTATCAGATGTTTTCAGCTTTTTTTTCCAGTAGGCATGGGATCCTATTTTTAGAATTGCAGACATTGACAAGGGTTAGAGAATCTACCTGTAATCATTGTAATGTTAAACCTGCCTCTCTAAATGTTCCTTTAGAGTTATGTCATGCATTATTACAACTAGTTAAAAAACTTTGAAGTCTGGTAAATATTGATTGTTTATTAATGTTAAATATTGACTTTTCAGGTGGTTGTTGAATTGCAAAAAGTGGATTTAGCTGGTTCACAAACTGATTTAGGTGAGTACTGTACATTAAAGGTAGAATAAAATGCTCCAGTTTTAAGACTATGATGTTAGAAGAGAGAGAGTCAGTGATGCCAAGCAGTAGTTTATAAGAAGGAAAAATTACTGAGGAAAAGATTAATTCTGAACAGTACATATCTGATGTTTGGGGTTATTGGTTAGGTATAATGAGAATTATTTTCACTGCTATCTGAATCTCATCTGTTAATTCTGTATTGGTAATTGTCACTAAACAACCACATTTCTTATAATTTCAGAGCAGTTTTCTGTATCCCTAACAGCTTTTATTTCAAAGAATATAAGATTCTGTGTCTTTGGTCCTCCTTTCTTTAGTTTTAACAAATCTGTTACAATGCTTTTGCTGTTGCCTGTATCTCCGTTTTCATAATTGTCCTGGAAGTTGTCTTTTGGGCAAGGTACTTAATTTAGTGTGAGAAAAAGGTTTCCATGAAAAAATAAAGAACCAAGTCCATTCAGCCCTTTTTGAGTTATGTGAATAAAGCAAAATACATTCTTCATTCCTTAAATGAACTCAAGACCTACATACTTACCTAACTGTGATTAAAATCCTGATATGTGTGAAAATACATAAATAAACAATGAGGTAATGTCAACAAACCAGAGTTTATGATCACTTTTCTATAAGTTTGTGTGCAGTGTCAGGCTATCTTAAGCTGCTAAAGCTGGGTATTATGTCTGTAGAGAGGTACATTTAAAGCTGTTGTCATGTTTTGTCACGGTTTTACTGTGACCAGCTTTTATTTTTTTCCTTTTCAAAAAATTCTTGTCTTTGAAGGATTTGAATTATTTGTGCTCTTCTCTACTAACCAGCAAAATAGACCAACTTTGTGGAAGCATTATTACAGTTTCTCATTACTAAAATTCATTGTCAAAGGTGCAATGACTCAAATGTACATTTTAAGCATTGCTAGAATTGGGCTTTATGGAGTTTTATTTTTACAGGATGCTATATGCATGCTGAAAAACTAGAACAAACAAGTAACCATGTTTCCATTTCTGTCAAAAATTATAACTTCAGATTTGGATTCTGAAGTATAAAGTTCTAAATGATCTAAGATTCTCACATATCAAAAATTTTATCTGCAGTAAACAATTTAATTATGAAATATCCTTTTACTTATTACCTTAGGATTTAATTTAATGATTGCACATTTTAATGCAAAGTGCTAAATCAGTTTAAATAATAATTTTATATAATTTTAGGTTTAGTTCCTGGAGGGAAGGTGAAGTTAGTACATAGCTCTACCATGGAATTGAATAATAGGTAAGAAAATTGGGGCATTTCAATTTTACATGTGTATTTCACTAATTGTTTTTTTGTATCTTATTAATTGTTCTGCAGGGTATTTTTTAATACACATTTCTTCCTAGAGCTAGCCATAGATATTTTAAATCAAGAGTTTCTGTATGTACTTGCATAGCTTTTGGAGACAACTTCCTGTATGAATGTCATCTTTTCCCTTTATGATTTTGCAGCCTTTTCCCAAAAGATGTTCGCCAGAGAATGCCACAGACACTGACCATTAAATTTCTGTCTTCTAATCCCAATCATTTCGTTGTTGGGACAAACATAGTGAGTAATGTGCTGAAATTCATCTCTTTTTTATTTGTTTTGAAAGAGTCCCATTTAGTTGGAATTTTACCAGTAGGCTGAATATGAAATTTATAATTCGAGCCTATTATTAAAATCTGTTAGCTATTAAAATTTGTTAGCTAGTAAGTGTCTTTTAGGTAACAGCTCTGTGAATTATTTAACTTCTTCTTGTAATACCTATAATGCAAATTTTGGGGTTTTTCGTTTAATTAATTTTCTTTATATTGTTCACAGGGTCTGGTAGGCCACGGTACAAGACATGATTTAAAAGTTGTTCCAAAGCTATTCAGGCCCCAGGAGACTGGACTGAGATCAATAAGCATCACTGCAATTGATTTCTTCCCTTTTGGAAAGCCACTGTTTTTGGTATGAAAAAGTTTTAATAGAAGTTTCATTTTTTAATTACTTGCTGAGGGAGTATTTCTAATTTGACATATTTAACTAGATATGATAATTGATTTACATCACTAATTCCAATCTGCCATGAAGACTTTAAATGTAAGCACTAATTACAGAGTCACTGTAAGAATTTACTATAATTTGAAAATTCTAGGAAGTCTTCCTGATTAGAGGTGACCCAGGATTGTAAGAAGAAATTGTTTTCTGTTTTCACAGAATAGTTTCTTTTGTACATGGATTAGAGCAAACTTGTAAATGTTAGACAAAGGTTATCAGAAAATACCTGAAAGCAGTGGTATCTGCCTGTCTTTGGATTTAGCTGTTTATTATGAGCAAGTTTAATATTATTATACTCCTAAACACAACCTGTCCTACTGAAAGCTGTTCTTGGTTTTGCAGAGTACATGTGGCACTAAGTAGACCTTGCCCCAGTTCAGGCTGCTGTCAAGTTGTGCTGGGTGATAGCACTAGTGAAGCTTGAGAACTTCTTGTAAAATAGGAAATTAGGACTTTAAGCCAGGATTAGTGGATCCTCTAGCATGCTTACATACAGCAGTACAGAGTGACTGCTTTTGAGCTCAGAATTACATATTGATACATAAATACAACAGCTAAAATCCAGATAGTCCCTAGAGTGAGATATGAGAGATGTGGCACTTGAGTCAGATATCTGATTTTATTTATGTGCTTTATATTCTCAAGAGTTGAACAGCAGTTGTTATCTTGCTTAGTTTGTTTTGTTCCAGAAGGTATTTTCGTTTTGACTGTGATGTAGGTTGGCTGTTCTGATGGGAGCATTAGATTACACCAGATGACATCAGAGTATCCTGTCATGCAGTGGAATGACAGCACAAATGGCCAGCCAGTTATTGCCCTGCAGTGGGCTTTAACAAGACCTGCTGTGTTCTTTGCCCTGGATGCATCATCCAACATTTACATTTGGAATCTTCTGGAAAATGATTTGTTGCCTGTGGCAAAGGAGACTATTCCATCAGAGAAGTAAGTGCATTGCATTGCTCTCTTTTGGGCAAAATATTAATTTTATTACATGGGGTTTTTTTGCTTGACATTAAATGTTCATTAATGTTGGCTTTTCTAACTGTGTTTTGTAAACTACTAAAGGCGTGGAAACAAACTATAGAGAGCTTTATTTACTTATTATTTCATGCAGTCTGATGAAGGAGAAGTACTGTTAGTGTAAATCAAAATCAGGTATAGTGTTACCAGTTGGGACAGATGTCTGTACAAGAAGCAGCTGCTGCATATATGAAGAGAAAAATTTTGTTCCCACTAAAATCACTGCATTTTAAGTTCATTTAAGTTCAAAATAGGCAAGATGTTGGACAACATTTTAAAGTGCCTTTATGTGGTATGGTTACCAACCTAAAGAAATCCATTGTGCTCGTTGTCACACAGTAAACACGAATATTTTTGCCTGGCACGTACTCCCCACAGAGAACACCGGGGTAGTCTCACAGTGCTGTTCCTGGAGCCAGGGTACAGACCTGGTGACCTGTAGATTGGTGCACAGCAGCAACTTTGTTCAACCTTACTGAATTAAAGCATTGAAGATTCTCTTTCCTTCCTGATGGGTGTCCTACTGGGGAGCTCTGTCTTCCGTAGACTTAAGGTACCCTTGGTGAATGTCCCTCTGACTGAAAGTTTCCCTATAGCAAAGTGCTGCTAGTTTTGGGAGAAAATAGTACAATTTTAAAACTTGTTACACTGTACTGGAAAATGTCATAAAACATTATTCACTTTTACAAGCTTGAAATAACTTTCAAGTCATGATTAGAAATTGGTAGTGGAAGCCATGGGGGAAGAATTGCATGTTATATTTACATGAAATGATTGCTACTGGTGAAAGGATAAAGAATATGCTGAGACTTGAGCAGAACAAAAGGAATCATTTAGTTGACTGTAAGTAACCTGGTATAAACATGTTTGAAAACACCAGTTTCTATTAATTTTGCCTCAGTTAAAAACTACTCCCCTGTTCTTCTGATTTCAGGGTT
This sequence comes from Pseudotriccus pelzelni, assembly GCA_035584735.1. NCBI lineage: Eukaryota > Metazoa > Chordata > Aves > Passeriformes > Tyrannidae > Pseudotriccus > Pseudotriccus pelzelni. The sequence goes on from JAWMRA010000078.1 coordinate 8,541,875, forward strand.
GTAGCTATGGCTCTGCTGGGAGAACCAGAAAAAGCAAATGGATTGTTGGGCATCGTGCTGGCCAAGGAACCTGGCCAGATAGACATTCAGTATGTAAAGAAGAAGTGGGCATCCCCTCAGCCTAAGGAATCTGACAAACTGCATTCTATTTTATTGCAGTCTTTTTAGAAAGAGGGTTCTACAATTTATTGCAAAATTTCTAGATTATTTTTGTCTGCAATTAAAATATTTGTAATTTTGTATTTTTATATAACTTGTATATACCTTAAAGAATATCAATATGATATTTCAATGGAAACAATATTTTTTATCATAAAAATGTCAGAATAAAATTTACCATTACTGTACTCAAAAATATGAAGTGTTTTTCATTATTGAGGGTACTCTAAATGTATATGTATTTTTTAAAAATAGTGAAAATGTATTCTTATAAATTGCATGGCTGTTTCTCATTATTCCACTCTGAACTAAATCACAGCAATCCTTGAACAAGCATAAAGTTGTGCCTCTGTACAAGCTGAATGTAAGGAGTTTTCCAGCCCTGGGCCTTTTGAACACTAATGCTTGGGAAAACTTACTTGCACCTACCTAAGGGTGTTACGCAAACATATTAGAATACAAATTTACATCACAAATATCTTACTTCTGATTTTGACCCTGAAGCTTTGCGAAAGGAATACCTGATTAACTCAAGTTCTGAGACGCACACTACCTGTTTGGATCATACTATTGAACAATATGCTTGGGAGATTTACTGACATTCTAAATCCTTTGGCATTTCTGATGTAAACCAGAAAATACAGACCTGTTTAACCCTGCAAATAATTTCCAAAGCTCTTGTACTGAGGAAGAGCATAGCTGTTTATCATAGAATACTAATTTTTGTACACTGTTGGTAAAGTTTGGATCAAAACCAAGCACTGAAAATGTCTTTTGTAACCTAACAACTACTGGCTTAAAGATCATGAGGAAAACCTTGATTAAACCAACAGGTTCGGTGAAAAAAAAGCACAGTTGGAAGACAATTCTTTTAGTATTTAGTGAACATACATATTTAAAATATTTACCATCTCCATATAAAATAGACTGAAATATTTGCAAATTCGAATTCATTAATTGCAAATGTTTTTCTGTGTAAGTTGTTACTTAAATTGAGCAAACTCAAAAGTGGCCACATGATGGTGCCAAGTCACAGCAGTAAAATAAGTGAGTGCCTTACAAAAACAACATCCACCACTTAGGGATTGAGTCTGTTGTTGTCCACTGCACAAATCCAGAGATGAACTGTTGGAGAAATGCAGATTGCAGAAAGAATTTTTGCAATCCTAGTTCCCTGGTCATCCATGGCTTTGGGGTTTTTTTATGTGCCTAAACACAAGTGACCCTTCTCAACTTCATTGTTGGGTTTATACAGCAGTCATATACACTACAAGTTAAATTAGAATACCTTTAGTAACCCAGATAAAGAAGAAAGAGCAGTTCCTTTTTCCAGTAAGGTAGCAGAGCATCTCTGTAACACAGCCAAAAAGCAACCCCAAATCTCTGACTCTTTCTACCCCAAAGCAAGAGACTGACACTCCACACACTCCACCGTTCCTTCCCCCCAGTTTAAGATCAAAATTAAGTTTTGAAACGATAGTAATCTTTTGAAAGAACTCTATTATCATTTCATCACTTTCATCAGGACTTCCCATCCTGATTTTTCTCTACTGCACCCAGTTCTGGACATGGGAGCTGGAAGTAAACAGTTGGGGTTTTTTAATGCCTTGTGCCACCTTGTGCAGTGGTGGTGGATTTTTTCTATATGCAAAAAGGAAAAAGTAGTGTCAGCTTTCACACAGAAGTATCTGTCACTACTTTTGATTTGGTGTTGATGGGGATGCTTGAATTCAAATATCCAAGTATTTCAGGCCAGTTATGCTTGTACTGCCTGGAGAGTCAGTTCCTGCATGGGGCTCATGCTTCTTGCCTAAAGGATGAGTTTTCTCTCTTGAACTGCAAATTAATGTAGTAATATGAGTTTATCCTGTGCTGTCATGAGAATGGGAGGAAAAAATGTGTTGAAGCTGCTCTTTTTTTGCGTGTTCTCTCACTGGGTAAATGAGGGCCTTTAGAGTAATGCTTCATGCCATCTTAGCTGTTGGATGTATCAATGTTTAAATGTTTGAATTTCCATCAGCTGTTTCTAATGATTGTCAAGTTTATATTGTTAACATAAAGGCTTGGATTTTATGCATAAGAAAGCAACATGATTAATTAGAAATGAGACTCTGTATATGAAAAAAAGAGGTTCGCTGTATTTACATATCTGTATAATTTTAACCAGGCCCTCTGATACGCGTGCATGTGCACACACATTCTGTTGAATGATCTTTATACAGGACATAAACACTGCCATCATGAAACATTTCAACCAGACCAACTAAAGACATTTTTCCCCACCTGTGGGCAATTTTGGAATACATATTCTTAACAGCATGAACTGTAGCTAAAATTAACTGACCCACATAATAGAGACACCATTCAAATTATATAAAAGCTAAATTACTATCCATCCATATTAACAACTTCTATAAAATACAATCTCCTGCTCTTTAGCCAACAAATCCTGGCAGCAATGCTGATAAATTTTAAATAGGCAAAATGCCAGAAAGCTCTGGATAAACTTCTGCTTTTATTTTCCACTTCACGAACGTGCTTTGGAAGCCTTTTCTATTTAGAACATAAATATTAATACTGTTTTCATTCAATTTTGTCATCTCACAGATGGGAAACTGAAGTTTTCAGTAGCTGAATCATAAGTTAACTGAGGAACAGAATTCTGGAATCAGATGGCTGATTTCTTACAACTGTTTAGAAATGCTTTATTAACCTGTAAGCCTATATTTGCAGCAGATCTTGGGAGAACAGGAATAGCATGACTCTTCTTTCGTACCAGAACATTTCTTTTTAATTGTACTGAAGGTGACCATCCTACTCAATGCAATTTTGCCTTAATTAATTATTGCTGTCATTTAGTTAAGACTAAGGAATGATACAGGAGCATTGTAGCCTCCATAGCAATGACAGAATATTCTGCTAGCTGAATATTTTTACCGGAACGCATTTAAATCATAGAAGTAGAAGCTTTATCCTGAGGAGTTCAAAAGTCCATCTAGGTCTGTTCTAGGTGTAGAAACTGGCTGGACTAAAGCAAATACTAAAGTGCCATTGAATTACACAGGTTGTTGGAATAGGCCTATGTAAAATTCCCATGGGATGTGGCCGGGATGTGGCCAGAATGTGGCCATCGCTTGTGAAATCCAAACCAGGGAAGGTTGTGAAGATACCGGGACAGGAAAATGGCTAATGAGCCATATTTTCATTACTAGCTTCTATTATAATCTATTTATAGACAACTGCTTGTTTTATCCTGTGTTTCTGAGCCTCCTCAGCTGAGAGGAGGAAGGCAGATGAGAGTTGTTTGATAGCACTGGTGGGCTTGATTTTGAGCACAAGGAAATCTGTGCTTTTCTCTTCATATTGGTTCCTGACATAGTGGGAAATACAGACTTGAATGAAAGCACCAACATTTGCACATAGTTAGAAAAATCTGTGTTTTTCATGGGTGCAGCTTAAACTTTTTGACACTGTGTCATTAAACTGATGGAATTTCATCTCCAAATAATTTATATCCTACTATAAATTAAAGCAGCCTAGGGGCTCTGTTTCTAGTGATACCCTATTAAAAGCAGGAGTAAAGTAACACTGTAATAACCTATACTACCCATTGACATTTAAAACACGATTATTTTTCACCTTTAGTTGAACCCTTACTTTTATTGAACTAATGAAATTTCGTAATATATTTGCTGCCCTTTTCTCTCAGATGTCAAGTGGCTTTTGCTTTTAGGCGTCTGAAATATAACAGCTCCATATGAAACTAATCCCATGCTCAGGTCAGACAATCTGTTGCTGCTGAACAGGTTTAATACAATAAATGAAAAACATATAGACTATAATATTAGTCTTTTTAGTCAAGCCTTGAGGTGCTACGTGTTCTCTATAGAGATCTTTCCTCTTAGCCAAAAGCCGATTTTCCTCTTTTATGTTTTCTGTCTTGTGACCAGGCAAAGCCATTCAACTCATCTAGACCACAGTTGTTGCACATCAGGGATTTCACAACTTGCCTCTAACTCAAACTGCAATATTTGTTTTTTTTTTTCTCTTACAGGAAAAAAAAAAGAGACATAACAGAGCAATTCATTAGGCACATATCTTAAGAGCCCCATTTTTAACCCACTTGGCACTTCTTGGAGAGAGAAGATGAGAGAGCTTAGGGACATAGAGAGACTCTTCCAGAGACTCTGACAGCAATCCATAAGTCTATAATCAGATATTTGCTATAATTTTTAAATAGCAGAGGCAAACCTTACAATAAAGATGGGAATTATCGTGCCTGCACTCAGTACTGTAGATTTCCATTGCCGTATCTTAGGAGCAAAGCATTAAGAGAAAAACTTAATAAACTTTCCTCACCTAGAATAATTTTTGTCAGCCATTTGGGAATCAAGTTCTATTGCACTGTTGAAATAAGGGACAAAAAAAAGGGCCTTTTTCTCACAGAGCTTATATGATGTAGGTGGAAAAGATTTTTTTTTTTTTTTTGATTGCTCCATTTATTTGCAATGGTAATAGGATACTCTTAATGCCCACGCAGTTGAGCCAAAGGACAGGCTGATTAATACCAGAAAAGCAGGATAAAGGAAAAAATGGATCTGAAACTGCCCTTCTAACCTTCATTTAGAAAATTAATGATTACTTAGGTTACTTTAGATCTCCAGCTATTTTTCATGTTATTAAGACAGTGTCAAAGGGCTTCATTTAAGGATTAATTCACCCAAAATGATGAAATTCCTTCACTGGGGTTTTCGGGTTGGAATGCAGGACATTGGTTACGGAACGACACTTCATTACTGTAGATTCCCTATATTTCCTTAGGTTTTTAGTTTATTTGCTCTATACTTTGCATTTTGGCAGTTCAGCAAGGTCAATTCATTGAGCACAGACATTACTAATTATGTGGGTGCTGCATGAGGTCCAGCTGAAAACTACCTATCCACAATCTTCAGAGACATTAAAGAGTAGTTTACCCTTGTTTTAGCTCTGCTTTGCATTCTTTTCATGTTTTACAAAGATAAGGATTTCACAATATACCACATTTCACATCTTCGCATCCATGTATTTAAAAACAAAAATCTTCTTTAGTGTCTTTACTGATCTCTGAATTTTAAGGTTTTTCAAAAACTCCATCCACACATGAAAATGGCCATGTTGAAATAGCAGGTTGATTTTACCTCCTCCACACAGGCCATCAGCAAATGCTGAAGAAACGAAATACAGAGTAACAGAGGGAGCACGCAATGAGACTTTTCTTCCAAGTATGGTATGTCATCCAAGCCCCTGGCAATCTGTGGCATAGGAATTTTTTGACTCAGATGGTAGCAGATCACAGAGTTTAAGGGAAAGGCGGGAATTTTTTTCCCAGTAGTTCATCCAACAGCTTTTAAAAACTATTTTTATTATGGCTGCCGAAATTTTGTGACAGCATATTTCAGCAAATATTTACACTGTATAAATAAATATTTCTATTCTAAGCCTACTGACTGACCAGTTCATTATGTACTACGTCTTGTATTACATGAAAAGGGAAACTTTTGCTGGGAAATAAGTAGGGAAATTATTGTTTTCCATACTACCTGTCTATTTATCACTCATCATAGAGAAACTCTTCCAAATTTTCACCTCTGTGTTGAGTTGAGTTGCATTTAAAGCATGATTTAGGCTCCAGCATCTCACTTTCAACTACGAAGGTGTTTTCTGTAATAGCTACACCTGGGAATATCAGTAAATTGCATCAGACCCTTCTCCAAGGACACTTGTTAAATAAGGAAAGTAGATGTGTGTTGAAATTAGCCTCAAGCCTGGGAGCCTCAGCCGTTGCACAATGTAGCTGTAGCCTATTTGACTCCAGTAAATGTCTGTCGTGGACTACATCATTATTCCTAAAGTGAGCACTTTCTGAAATAAGGATCTGTATTTTGGCATAGGATCAGAGCAGTGATGTGGTAGGTCAATCAGTCAGATCCCCCCAGAGAAATGAGGAAGGTGACTTGGTTGAGAGACTGCAGATTTCCAAAGCAGAGCAGCTGGAGCAGGACAAGCAACCACTGAAGCAAGTGGAGGGGTTCCAATCCTCAAAGAACCTCGCAAAGAACAGCTGTCCTGTGATCCAGGGGAAATTTTGGGCCTGTAAACTCTAAATTACAGAATCCAAATCTAGACACACCTCAGAGACAGACAAACTCCAGGTTCTTCTGATTACTGATGGCTTTTCAGTAGAGCTGCACATGTACCCAGCAAGGCTCACGTGTTGAAGGATGGGCACCTTTGTCTGAGGTCTGACTGCTTTCCTGACTGCTAGAAAGATTTATCATTAATTATCTTAATCAGATGTCAGTAGTCATCTTTTAATGTAAATAATATTTGTTTGATCCATAATATTAACATTTTGAATCCTTTCAGGTGGAAATTAGACTATCAGAGTGAGTCAGGGTGTAACCCATTAGCAGCTGACAGCTATTGCATTAAACTGTCTCTTTACCAATTTGTAAAGAAATTGTAGGAAAAAAGCATTGTTTACTGATTGGTATTGATCAATATTGATCCTTAAAGTCAAAAGCTCACGGAGAATCGAGATATCATTCAATTCCTAAGACAGAGCCAAAGACAATAGATAGTTGTCTTGCTTTTAGAACATGCTTGTAAAATACTGACATAAGAAAGTAATATCAAAAATATCAATCAATGAAAGTTTGAAATATAAATGTTAATTGAATAATAGAAACATATACCTATTTCTCCTTATCTAAAATTTAGACTCCTCATATTTAGATTTAGGTAATTTAGAGACCCAATATAGACAAAGATGCTTAGATTTAGATTTGAAAGCTGGTTTGTAAGCAGAGATACCACCTGTTTGGTGGCCATTACTTCCTCTTGCAAGCAAGCTTTGCTTTACCAAGGAACCTCAATCCTGAGCCAGGGACAGGCATTCCAGGCATCTCTGCCAGGCAAGAGATGTCACTTATGCATAAGAGCAAAACAAGGCAGATTTAGGATTCATCCTTCTCTTAGTTTCCTTGGATGTCTGAAGATTATGGATTCCAGAGTGATGCATTTCACAGAAGGAGAAAAGTATTTCTCCAGGAAATTTCTTGGAGCTTTTTGTGGCATGGTAAAATTGTCATTGTTCAAATGAAATTAAGAGACTGAAGCAATGCTAGTCACTGTAAATCTCTCAAATGTCTTCATCTTTGTCATCGTGGATCTGAAACCTATTCTCCTCAACCCATTATCAGTCTGACATAGATGTGTTTCATTATAGCAGCATAATTTACCTCCAGATCTCAGGAAACAGAGGCAAGACACCAGGTTCTGCAACAAAAATTTCACTGCAGAAAGCTGCTGAAGCTGAAGTTTCTGCAACACTGTTTTAATACTTTCTCTGCAATGTATTCCTTGGAGATAAAATATATAAATATTGCCGTGTAGAGCAACTGACACTGCCCCAAAGGGACTGTGCAGCTGGTCACCTCTCTGCCTTACCTTGGGCCAAAGCCCCATAGGTATATATGGCAAACAGGCTGTGGGGCATCTAAAAGGCTGACCTAAAGAAAACCTGCAGTGTCAGGCTTATGCAGATCTGTTTGTTGATACCAGAATAATTTGCAATACTTCTATAACTTGCATAATTCAGCAGTTGAGACTTTAAACACGCTCTCCCAGGGGTTCTCTGTGTCTCGTGGCCAAGAATTATCACGAAAAATTTCTAGTCAGAGTGACACAATTGGTTGATGGGGCCACACGTGTCTGTACCATAATTGCAGTGGCTGCTGAGAAAGCAGAATAAGACCCCAGTAGTATCACAGGGATACATTTAAGGTTATATCCTAAGGCATCTGTTCTGCCTCCTTAATCCCTTTCATCCCACAGTGAAGGTGAAGAAGAAAGCTTCCATATGGCATGGCAGGAGAGAGCAAGAGAAAAATTGCCCATGTTGCTGCAGAAGGACATCAGGATCACAGGGATTTTCTACTCCTTCCCTTCCTCATGGGACAGAAGAATCCAGGGGAGCTGTCACTGAAGGAGGAAGGACATGAAGATGGTGAGTTCACCCATGTGCTGGTGAGGAGGAAGGAGCAGCAAGGCAAACCAGTCCTAAATGGAGAGGATATGTTCATGCTGCACACTCCCTCCTCTCACACCAGACATTGCCCTTATGCTGTTGACTGCCCAGACTGGAATTCACAAATGGTTAACTGATGAAGCTTTCCAAAGTTCTGATTTCTTATTTTGTAGAACCAGTGCTACCCAACCAGATTCTGCAGAGGAGAAATCAAAATGTAAGTAAAAAAGCAAATCTTGCTGTTGAGTGATTTGTAATATCAGGCTGAGAGATCAAACAATTAAGTTCCCTTTACTCAAAACATTTTTGCATGCTTCATCATCCTGTGATACATGATCTCACCATCTCCCAGCATTTGCATTTATTATAGTAAAGGGGAAAAAAACCCAAACCAAAGCTCAAAGTGTCTAGAAATTGGCTTCAAAGCAACAAATGTACGAGTTGAGATCTATGGTCAGAACTCAGAAGGAAAAGGTGGCCCCCAAACGCCAGTTACAATAGTTGGGACGTTTAGAGATACTGGATTACCAAAAAATAAACTGGTCTTGAAGTGGAATTGTTTTTACATTTTGTTTATCAGTGTCTGTTTGTTGTCACTTTGCAATGAGAAATCTGATTGTTCGTTCTGCCCAGACGGACCTCTGCTGGTGTGCCCTTGCCTGGGATGTGTTAATGGTGACCCTGAAGTTGAAGATCACAAGTTACAATCCCCAAGGGATCCACATTCCCCAGCAAGTGTCTAGGGAGTCCTTAGGACCAAGAGGCTTTGAGAAGGAGTCTCTTTATGGGTATACAGCAGTGCTGCCACTGCCCTGAGCTCAGGGAAGCCTTGAGCAATTCCATGTGCCTTCACAATCCCTCTCTGTGATTCTCAGGCAGGTGCAGTGCTTCACTTGGGACATACAGAAAAGGCTCACTGTTCTTTGAACACAGGATCTCCAGTACTTTCCCACGGCTTCACCCCTTTCCATTTAGGTATGTGCAAACTATCAAAACAGCTTTTGGGTCCAGTAGTCCATGTTTGGTAAGTTATTTTGGGTTGTCTTATTTACTGAAACTTGTCCACAATCTAATCTACTATACTGGCAATGTAAGACATGATGGTAGCAGAGCTTAAGCACTGCATTTCAGTTCAGCTTGTATTTCAGAGCCTCATATTAAATTCTGCTCCAGGTTTTGGTTTCTTTTGCATATTCAAAACTTCCAAAGTATTGCCTTTAGAGGCAATGGGTCTCTGCTGTCTCTTGAAATTCAGATCCTTCTAAGGGCTTAGGTCTTGCTGATACTCAAACCAAAGTTGTTCAAATTCTATCAAGAAAGAATTCATTAAAGCACTTCCATATTTTGTTTAACAAATGTTTTCACTCATTATTTTGCCAATCTGTCTTATCCATTGCATTCAGGGTATAGCAATCCCCAACCAACCGGGCTAGTGGGTAAAATCCATCAGAAAGTTTAATGCTTGACTTAAAGATGACTATGGCTCATAAAACTCTGCAACTTTAAAAGGATTATCAGCTGCTGAAATCACTTCAAAGTCATTTTCTGTTCCAAATTAGAGTGCATCTTTGCCGCTTAATCAAGTAATTTAATTTACAGCCACAGTTATTATTTATGGCTTATCATTCATATATTATAAGTAGTTTGCTGCAAACTACATTTGTAATGTTGATAGGTGCATTAACATACATAATTTAAATCAATACATTTTAAAAAACTTGAACACCCGTAATGGCCTACTTAACAATCACTGTGACGTCTTCAAAATGTTGTCAGAAGCACAGGGACTGTCTCCCAGGGTTTTTGTATTATGGCACATCTATCAATTTGCAATAGTAGCAATAACATCGTTTAACATTTCTGTTACAAAAATGTTTCTAACCTAGAATAAAAACATCAACAGAAGGAAGGAAAGAAAGGGGAAATATTTTATCCAAGTTGTTTCAAGGAGAGGCAGATATGTCCAAATATGTGCTGACACATACATAGACGAAACACACTGCAGTGCTGGATCATGCATAAGAACATCATGGATTTGCTAGCATTTGTTTTCCATTTGCCTTAGAAACTTTTGACAATCATCTGAATGAAAGTCCTCATGTTTTCAACCCCCAGCTCAGTGACTGCCCAGCTGCCTTGCAAGGAGCTGCAGGCATCTCACTTACTATATTTAATGCTTAAGCACCGTGGAAACAGCTGCCTTAAAAGACTTATTCAGAACAGCATAGTCATCCCTGCTGATTGAATCCATTTTTCCATGATGACCATCCAGTTGTGAGCCTGTGAAAATAATAAAGCCCGGGTGTGAGAGCAACATGATTTTGCTGCTGTAACAGTGTACACCTGTGGAAAATAAGTATAAAATACTACAAATAAGTAGAAAATAAGCATAAAATTCTACCAGTCTCTCTTCCTCTAGTTCTACATGAACGCAAGGTACAAGACAAGGTGGGAGGCACTGACAGATCAGGAATCTGTGGCTGTTGGTGGACTCGAAAGACACAAGGTCTGAGAGGGGCTGGTTTTGGCCTTGGCATAACTCAGCTCTTTGTCCACTTCCTCAGCATATCGTTACTGGCTGGTATCTATTATTCCCTCTTCTGGACAGCAGTTTTCTTTGTTCACACTTATAGTTTTGCCTCCTTTTTTTGGCTTTGTCCCCCCTTTTATTCCCTCATTCCCCTTCTTGCACCAGCTCATTAAGTACCACCATCCCGCCTGCCAGGCTGGCTCCAAACCTGGCAGTTGTCTTTCCTCAGCATCCTCCAACCATCCTCACAAACTAAATGAGTCCAACAACCCTCTAAGATATGATCTGTCTTCTTCTTCCATACAACTACAGCTAAAATAGTCTATCCTCTCACTATTTTGGATCTTGGTTATTTGAATTCCCATTACTTTGACCTCAGTAAAAATCAGTACATGAATAAATCAAGTTGTCCTGAAAGAGGAGAAGCCTTCCTGAGAATTTGGGTGATGCCACTTTTGTGAGGTAAATAATTTCTGACAATATATAAAGGGAGAAATAAAGCAACCTGAACTTGCCATTCTGATTTTCAAATGGAAAATGGACAATTTTTGGTTTTTTTCACCCTAATGCAAAGCTGATGCTTTCAGCCTGCTGCTGAATTCCATAACAAGTGATGAGTGTTTTTCAAAACCCAGCTGTAAAGATAACACCTCTATGTCTCCCTATGAATTGTGAGCAAATCCAGAATTGTCTAAATATTAGAGTGATGATGCCCAACGATTCTTTGAAATTTTCAGTTTTCTGACACTTTCTCATCCCCAAACACAGTATCTCACAATCTCCTTAGTACCTGTAAAATGTGAGCAATAACACCTACCAGCCATGGAGACTTTAGCAATCACTAGAAGATACACTCTAATACAACAGTTTTTATTGCTGTAAGAAGAGGCTGGTAGATGTGCACACCTGTATGAAATTAGGAGGTTAAATATAGTTTTATTCTTAAAGAGAATCAGTTCTTTAAAAACAACACAGTGATAGCCTCTGGCAGCGACAGTGTTTGGAAAACCTTGAATCTTCAGCATTTTATTATATCTCGGTCTAAAATCTTTGGCTGTAAAGATTTATGCTAAGAGAGCTAAAGAAAAGCTTAAAATTACTGATGCCATAAATGATGGTAACAGTCTGTCTGATACAGTCAGTTGGCAGAGATTAGAATGTAATGAGGATAAGGATTTTGCTGTTCTCCAAAGTGACACTTGTTAATCTGGTGGACAGTAGAAGGATGAATGACAGGGTGCAACCCTCAAGAGAGGGACTGGCTTGGAGAACAGGCAGGTTGGAGCAGAAACTGAGAGGCTTTTTGCAGTGCAAAACACACATGATGTTTCATTTGTCTGATTTTTAGTTGTGACACTGATTTACTTTGCAATGAATTAGGAACCAGAGACAGAGCCCGTCCTCCTAATTTTTAGGAGAAAAAAGGTATGAAATCTGAGTCCCACCTTCCTTCCACCGGGGTTTGATGTCATGTAGTCGCTGCTGTCCTTTTAGAGCCCTAAGTACCTTTTTGCTTTTACCCTGAGATTACAGATATCTACCTTTCAAGCATCCACACAAGCTGACAAGCACCCGGTTCTGGAGTAAGAGGGATGTCGCGCCTCAGATTTGCCGATTTAACTGTGCCTGGTGCCCAAAACTTTAGCTCTGGGCTAGCAATGGTGGTAACCTTTTGCATCTGGGCCACTGAACCAAGCTTGAACACGATTTTTGTTTGAAATTCACAGTATGTCCTGTTGATTTGCTCCTACATAATGTCCAGCAGCATTGAGTGAAGGCTGGCATGGGCTGCTGCTCTGCCACAGGAAAGCCCCTGCTGGGATACTCCAAGCTGGAATGGAAATAGTAAGCAAAAGGTTCTTCGTGCAAAAGGCTGGCTCTTGCCAGCTCAGTGTTACAGCCTCGGGAGGTACATACATTATGGATGTCACACAGATGTCATCAGGATTAAGGTCTCCTTCTATAAAAATTCCTGCCTAATACCTGTGAGTTTACCTGTGTTTGCACCATTTCCATGTATTGAAATGCTAATAAAAGATCAAAAACATTGGGATGGCTGTAAAGGGAAAGAAGTCCCACAGTCCAATGTCTTATCAGTGCTGCAGCTCTTCTTGACCTTCTTCCACTCAGTCTACGTAAAAGTACCCACTGATACTACATTACCCTCCTGGGCATCCTTGGATGATGGACCATGCCAGTTTTGCCCGCATGTCCATTCATGGAAAGAATGTAAGACTTTGGATGCAAGACTATGAAAATACCTTTTGTATTAACCCCAATTCCCTTGCTTCTCTATCCCTGTAGGATTTTCAGGGACAACAGACAGTCACTGGGATTTTCATTTCATTTTCTTTGATCAATTTTATTTGGGCAAAGAAGCCAAACTGAGATAATCACTTCAGCTTTCTGTCTGTGAGAAAGGAGGAAAAACATAATCAAAGAGCAAATGCACAGTCTTGAACAGGGGATAGACACTTACTGGTGGTAGGAACAATCAAATAATACTTTGTGAGCTGATTGAGGTAAATATTCCAGTGAAAAATGTAAGGAACAGGTTCAATTGCAGGAGACATGAAACTTCACAGGAAAACCTGAGTCCTGACAGGCATTAAATAAATTAAAATCAAAATTGGCACATGTCTGTGTGCTTGGATCCAGTTCATTTCTTGAGATATCAAGAGAAAAGAAAGCCTAATCAACACCCCTTCATAAGGTTCCTGGAAAGATGAATTGTAAGTAATTCACTCTGTGCTGGGTTAAGAGCTGGCTGGAGGGCCAGGCCGAGTGAGTGCTGCTGAACAGGACTGCATCTAGCTGGGGGCCAGTCACCAGTGGTGTTCCCCAGGGGTCAGTGTTGGGCCCAGTCCTTTTTAACATCTTTATCGACGATTTAGATGAGGGGATTGAGTCCATCATTAGTAAATTTGCAGATGACACCAAGCTTGGGGGGAGTGTCGATCAGCTGGAAGGCAGGAGGGCTCTGCAGAGGGACCTGGATAGGCTGGAGAGATGGGCTGATTCCAGTGGAATAAAGTTCAACAAGGCCAAGTGCCGGGTCCTGCACTTTGGCCACAACAACCCCCTGCAGCGCTCCAGGCTGGGCACAG
>JAWMRA010000078.1:8555838-8566712 GCA_035584735.1 Pseudotriccus pelzelni
CTGTGGTGGTAGTGGATCAAGGGTTGGACTTGATGATCTCAGAGGTCCTTTCCAACCCAGCTGATTCTATGATTCTATGATTATATGATTATATGATTGATTCTATGATTCTATGATTCTGTGATTCTGAGTGTGCATTGTGGTGAAAGCTGGAGCTGTGGGAAAAGTGCATAATGTGGCATGCAAGTGTGTCCTTATGGGTGGAAGCTTCTCAGCTTCAACTATTGCTATCTAAAAGAAAGTCTGTGCCTAGTGAGGGCCAGAAAGGAGGCAAGAAGGAACTCTGGAGGCATCTCAGAGGGAGCTGAAGAGCAGTGCTTCCCTGCACACATGTGGCAGGGTTGGCAGGGAGAGCAAAGAAACGACATCATCTATTCCAGTGCACCAGGCCTCGCTTATCCTGGTATTCCTGACCTGCTTTTAATGTCAAGATTGTTAAAGAATGCTTTTATCCCTTATCTGCTCTCACAGCAAACCTGTCTTTAGCTCCTGGGGCCAGCACTGGAACAGTGGACACACAGGGGAAGAGCCGAATGCAGGAAAACTCCCCTTGGATGAGCGTCCTCCTCCTCCCATGGTCTTTGGGTGGGTCATGGTGGGGAGGAACAGCACGTGCAGGTGGAGAGGGGCTGTTTCACAGTCTGATTTCATACCTGTGTCTTGCTTCATCTGCAATCCCAGACGGGCAGCCTCTGTGCTTCCCTTTTTCCAATGACAGCTGCTCTTTCTTTGCGCTTGCCTACCTAATAAACTGTGATTAAGAACCTTTTATCTCCTAAAACTGTGTCACCGTCATGAATAACTGGAATAATGGAGAACAATTAATTGTGCTGAAACCCACACTCCAAAATGTCTGAAGTAATTAAACGTATTGTTATGATGAAATTACCTCAAAATATTTTCAATACTGTGCGAGCTGACTTGAGGAGGAAGGAAGCTGGTTGACAGTGCTCATTAATGTTTATTATGTGCTTTTCAAATGCTCGAGAATGGAGGTGTTTCGAGGGGGTGGAGGGGCCAGCATGATGCCTGCTGGCAGAGAAGCCATTCTCTGGGAGTGGATAGATGCCAGCTCCTGTGGTGCCTCCTGCAGTGACTTTGCTTGGATTATTGCCATCTATTTCTGTTTTAGCAGGAGTGAGCACCGAGTGCAGCTCTGGAGCAGCCACTGACAACAGAACCAGCAGAACACATTTATAATTCAATGTTTAAGACAACTATCTTTCATTTAATGACCTTGAGACTGAAAAAAAAAGTTGTGATAAATTGGAAAGAGACAGAAAAAAGTATTTTCCTTGAGCAGGGGTAAGCAGAAAAGGTGGGCAGGTGAAAACAGGTAGGAATTTCAAAAGCATTTCAGTGAATTTTGTGCATTTGAAAAGTGACACCGGTGTTTAGAAGATCATGAGAGGTGTGGAGACCTGTCAAGTTGCCAACAGTCACCGAACAGTATTTTCTACTGGACTTGTAGAACTTGCTCTTTTCCATTCCTCTTCAAGTTTCACTTTCAAAGCTTGTAAAATGCTGTTGTGCCATGTCTTGGCTGCACCTATCCCATGGGGAAATCTGTCTGGCATTTGAAACAAGGAGTTTATAGCTGCAGGTTTGCCAAGAGAAGGAACTGCAGGGATTGTAGTGTCCACTGGCATCAGCAAAACTCTAGTGGGTGCAGTCACTTTGGCCCAGAGCTTAGTGAGGGGAACATCACTCATCCCTCACCCTCCTGCAAAACCAAGTATTGCTAAAATATGGGGAAAAAAAAGGCAATTGATTTATGGTAGTATTTAGGAGAGCTGAATTTTCAGATTGGCTCTCCCTTACCCCCCATCACCCCTGCACCAGCCTTTTGTACTCCCATGTCAAAGACTGAAGAGTACAGGACTCTCCTCTGAGCATTGTAACCACAGGGAGAGATTGTATGCCAGAGTGAACCAAATACCAGAGACTGGTGTCTGTTATATGGGTTGTGTCTGAAGATATCACAATGAACAAGGGGAAAAACAAGGGGGAAAAAATGCATCCGTAAGTGATAACAGTCTTAAATAAATGATAATATTCTACAATATATATTGCTGATATTTTGATAAGTTAAAAGTTACTGTTCAATTTATAATGCCCACACTTTATAATGCCCTGCCACTCCAAATAACTCAATGGAATATACTATTTTTCTGCTGCCTAAGATAGAACAGGAAGGGGGCAGTCAGGGCTAAGGAGGAGAATTTTAGTTGTTTGGAATATTCTATTTAAAATGTTTTTGAAATTGAAATGCTCTAGCTATTTTATTTTATCTTTAAAATATTTTATTTTATTTTTAATAATGAGAACATCTCTTTATGTCTATTTCTAAAAATAAATGTGTTCATGCAAACACTACCAGGTGTAAGCTGGAAGGCTGCCTTGTTCTCAGTCCCTGTGAGTCCCAAATGAGAGTTCTGGATTCCTTCCAGGCCACTGTATATTGTGCCTGAGTGATGGTGCTGCTCCAGCAGCAAAGGCATTATTTATAGCTACATGCAGATTTCCAGATGGATCGGGAGGGTAAACAGCAGCAGCAGTTATGCTTGGATTGTCTAAAATAGTATTTTTTAGCTTATGATCCTTGAAAAGTGTGTGGTGTGGATTTGGGAGGTAAAGGACTCATTTTGGGGTGAGCAATGAAGAGATCATAACACAATTTTCTCAGCTTGTGTCACTTGCTCGTAGGTGGAACAGTGACACTTGGAGCATCTCCACTGTCAGGTGGAACAAAGCACTGCAAAAAAGACCTTTACAGCAGGCAAATGCTGATCCTATTCAGTGAAGCGAGGAAGGGAGGAGGTATCTTCAACACTTCTCTTAAGGCAATGTAAACTGTCCCCTCACATCTCCATGCTGACCATCAAAACTTCTTGTCTCAGGTGAAATCAGAGTCACCCCTCCAGAGGCGGGGTTGCATCTGTGAAAATCTGGTAAGTATGGAGGAACTTTTAATGACAAACTACATTTATTTCATTTTTCAGTACCTTCATGCAAACCAAAATGCCAAGATAACATAAAAAAGAATGAGGATGTGTCCCTAAATTGCCAGAATGCTACTTAACAGCTGCTTAACAGACAATAGTCTCATTAAGTGAACATCAACATCGAGAGAAACTACAGGTTAGGACAGGTTAGGATTATCCCATGGCTGCTGCACTGAGTTTAATGTATACCCTGTTTCATGGAGTTCCCAGCAAGTAGGAGTCACCCCAGAGTCACATCAATTTGGGCACAAGATTCCTAAGAGACTGACAAAAAGGAAGGATTTTTTTTTCCTAGTTATTCTAAAAATGCAGCAAACCAAGTATGTTGGAAAGACCTCAGAAGTCCAGAGGTAGAATTTGAAGTAAATTCCAGAGATTTTCAGCAGCACTGTGTGAGATTTCTATCAACGTGATTGTGATTAGGTTTATTTCTCTGAGACAGCTGCCCAAGGGGCAGGTGGTGACAGTGAAAGGCAGTACCTGACTTGGTGTTTGGTCACAGGGGAGCAGCTCTGGAGCTGAGCCCAGGAAAGGAAGTCACTCTTAGAGAGTGGTGGCTAAATGCAGCTAATCTCACTTCTCACACTGAAATCGTGGTGATGTGTGGCTCTGAATTCAGGTCCACTGAAAGTCGGAGAGGTTGAAGTGGGGTTAAGCGGAGTGAGTAACCTCTGCTTGCATGTACACAATTTGCTGCCAACTGGTGTGCCACTTGCTCATCTCTGCCAACAGCACTTGCTGATAGACTGAAGCTATAAGTGCAGTTATTTTGCTCATGTCATCACCATTCCTCCTGGCCATGATATGCTGCACCCACCTATCACACAGAGATGCTGCTTGATACACTGCTGAGTGCTGAAATTCTTCCCTCTGCGAAAAATAACACACAGGTCAGCCCTCTCACCTTCAACTCATGGCTTTTCATCATCCCGTAGTACAAGCTGTAATGAAGTATCCTTTTAAATATCTTTTGACACATGCTGTTAAGAGCACAGCATGGTGCCCCTGCTCCTTGCTGGTGCTCGAACTTCTGTCTGTTGTCTTCCTCCAGCTCACAGACGCCCAGGAACGAGGAGCTGGCACACGATGCAATGTGTGCAGAGCAGAATAGTCCAAATACTCAAACAAAGTTCATAATTCCATCAGCTGCTGTTGGAGATTGGTGGTGTTGTAGGAGAAAGAAAGACTGGAAAAGCTCAACACAGGCTGTTAAGTATGAACTCACTGCAGAGTCAGGCAGTGAAGTAAAGCTCTGTTTGCTTTGGCTGGCTCTTCTGCGGACAGTTTGCACACGCATCCTTTCAGGTAGGGTTTTTCATGGTTTGTAGCATCACTGATCATTGTTACGATTTGAGATATCTCTAAATTCTGAGTGTCTGCACATAAGTGTTTGCTTTTCACAGAGAATGTCTGGCAGGGATTGCTCTGTGCAACACTTCAATTGCCTTTTTAAAGTAGAGAGCATTAGTGTGCACAAAAATGGGTTTGGGTAGAAGCAAGGGAGAACACATTTTTCTCCAGCTCCTTCTGAGACCTCGGAGTCAAGCTGGCTCCCTTTGACATTAATTTAGGTGAAGATGTGCCAAAGCTTTGGTATGCTCAGATTTTGTTGGCTAAGGGTGGATTTCAGTATTCCCCTGAAAGCAAGAATGTGCTGCAGTGCCTGATTGAATCATTGCTTGTTCTCCACTGTTTAAGAAGCAAAGCTCTGCCAAATCTCCAAGTCTCTGCCAGGTGAGTTTGGTCCTTTTCTCCACTCAAGAGAGCATGACTGCTCTTGTACACTGGTCAGCAGTCACACCCGTCCTACATGTAGACTAGAAATCTATGGAAGATCCAACCTCCAGTTCCAGTTCCATTTCGCTGCCTCAAGCTGTCTGCCCTGTGTCAGACAAGAGCCTGAACACGAGTCAGCATATGCTTTGCATGGACACACACCAGAGTGCAAAACTGGTTGTGCTTCAGCATGACAGAACAGACCAGGTTATTATGTATAATTTTGCACACGCTAAAGTCTGCTGATAAGATTCCTCTCTTTATGGTTGGTAACCATGGTGGCAATTTGTGTGGACTGTTCCCAGGAGAAACAATACTGTCTAACTCTCACAGGTGGGATGTAGGGTTAAAAACAAAGGAGCTCACCCACAAAAAAATAGTCTAAGCATCTGCTTCTTGTCAAACGAGTATGAGAAGACATAAATGCTGAGCACGTGGACAGTCCTTGCATTGGAACTATTCACATTCCATCCTCAGCTGCAAGCAGCAAAGCAAATTTCAGCTTCTGTAGTTGGTTGTTTACTGACTTTGGGACTGTCCCAAATGTGCTGACACAAGTCAGGTGGTTTAAACTAACTCATTGCACTTTGCAGTTAAGGTAAATAAAAGCAGGTGGTGTTTCAGCAGTTCTGATAGAGGTGGAGTGCTGTTCAGTAGCTCAGTTTCTGATGATTACAGAACATCCCAGAGGATAATGCAGTAAGGTTAAGCCAAGGAATATGAAACTGTGTGGTGTGCAAATTCAGTAACCTTTCCTCTTAGTGATTCAATTCTTGTTACAACAAAGGAATGGGAAGGCTAAGTAAATTTTATGAGTTTGCTTGTTTTCTGGAATTCTCAGGTTTTGATTAAGAAACAGATGACCTCATAACTCATGAGTGTCCTGCAATATCTTTCTTTAGGAATTTTTCTTTTCATTATTTTATAATTCAAAAGTATAGTAACCACTTCTGAAATGAAAAGTCCTTTCTATGCTATTGTTTTGTGTCTATCTATTTAAAAAATACCTTTTTTGAGGTTTCTCACATCTGTTGTTAATAGGCAGCATCAACAGCAACACTTTCCTTTTAACTTGGCTCAGTTTCTGCTCCTTCTACTTTGTTCTACCACTGTCATTTCTACTACAACCCTGGATGGTTTTTATCTGTCAAACTGCAGTTTATAGTTTCATCTCAACTTGCTTATTTTGATTTAATGTGTTTCTATTTAAGTGATTTACATCATCAAGACACTATTTTGCCAAGCTGACCTTTGAATACTTATCAGAGTTATTTGTAAAAATAGGATCTCATACCTCATAAACAGTCTGTACCTCAAATTATTAGACAGCAATTTGTAAGTAATATATGGTGACTTTTTCTATATACGTCCTGTTAAATTGTCTGTAGTGATAATAGTGGAAGTAGACTTTAAGGAGAGCTATTCAGGAGAATAATGCTGTGAACATCTTAATACACAATGGGAAGTAATAGAAAAGGAAAGTTAGGATGATTAAAATGTGTATCACTGTCTGCAGACATACCAGTGGATGCAGAAGTTAAGAGGTGAAATGGCATAGAAGAAACTATGGTTACAATATGTATAGACCATAGAACGCTTAAATGTGAAAATAAGTCAGTAAAATATTGCTGAGAACGGTGAACAAAAAATACAGTGTTAGTCTGCCTTCTGAACATCTCACAGCATCATTAGTTCACATGGATAAGGAAGACTGGTGTGTGGCGGTGGGTGTTGTCTGTCACATCACTATTTTAGTGGATCATGTTTGCTTTATACGGGGTGAGGAGATCCAGGCTGGGTCATTTGACAGGGGAGACCCGGCAGTGGAGAGAGAGTTGCAGGTACTGGGAAAAGAGAGGGGATGGAAGAAGTGTATGAACCTGCACAGGGCTGCTGTGTTAGGGGTCAGTAAGGGAGCTAAGGAGGATCTTCAGCACTTTTCAGCTCCCTCTTAATTTCTGAAGTTATTCCAAGTGAAACCACTGCTGACAAAGGTTGTCAGCTAGGTTGCATTCAAAACAAGAACCTGATGGTACAGTGCATAAACCCAGTATTCCCTATCTCAAGCAGTGAAAACAGTTCACAGCTGTCACATCTGGTCAGATGAGCTTTTACAGACTACAGAGAGTCAGATTATTCATTTAGTTTAAAGCAAAGCTGTGTTGTCACAGCTGAAAGGGAAGGAATTATTGTAGATAGTTCACAGCTAAATGGCCTCCATTCCGGAAGTCATTTAGCCTCGATGTGAGAGGAAAACCTTGGTTCTGCTAAAGTCAGTGGAAAAATTCCCATCAAATTCAACAGTGGTAAGGTTTCAGTTTTAACTTGCTGAGATAACCTGCCACAATTTAGAGAGTAGTTGGGCTGTTTTTTTTTTAAGCAACAGAAAGGCATGAAAAAGGTGTCTATGGTGATGTATGACTTGTTTAAAGGGAATGAAAATGTAGAATGACTTGCACTTAAAATTATTTCAAAATGCCATTAACTATTTCTATCACAACTTTCACTAAGCAAAGAAAATCTGTCATTGACTGACCGACTGGCTGGAATACAGCACCATTTAATATTTTATTCTTTAAAATATGATGCATAAAATAATTGGCCTGTTTTTTGTCTGCCTTTTTACTGTTCCCTTCCAGCAACAAACTTTCATGCATCAGTTTGGGTAGTGCTATGTGGCTGCTGCAAAGGGAAAAAGGACCAGTTTTTCAGTTATGCTACCTACTATTTAATTCCGATTTATTTCTGCCCTAAGTACTAACGGCATCTTTCAGGTTTTGTGGCTTTGCCATGATTGAAATGCAACATGTCTGCATTTTAAATATCTGCATGTGTTCCACTGGGTGATCAGGCTCACATCCTTACTGGCTTCACTGTGCAGCAAGGAAAGGTTACACATACCACTGCTGGGGCTGGAGTGACATCTGGTCTAGCAGAGCAACAGGGAAAATCAAATGCTTATGTCCTCCCAAAGATTAATTGCTGTTGCAGATGAGGACAGAATTTCTCCAATCATTAGAATTTGTACCTGGAACAAAGGGTACCTAGCACTTATTCTCTTCATATGCCTGGAAAAGAAAAAAAAATTAGCTTGAGATCGTGTGAAGGAAATTTTTGTTTCCCTTTAAATATAGAAATTCTGCTCTAAGACTAAGACTTTGAAATGTACAATGGGACAGAAGCCATCTCCAGCTGTGGAATTGGCCCAAGTCATGAAATAGGAAGTGCTTGTTTTAAAGTGTGCGAGACACTGTCCTGGCTGACAGCACAAGTTATGTGTCTTCCCCTTCCTGCAGGCCTGCACTGTGTGTTGATGACTGAACACACAGTCCTTGGCCACAGTGGAAAGAGGCCATCTGGATAACAAAGGAAATGGAAGATTTGTTACTAGGCAGAACAGTCATTTCTAGCTGATCCTTGTCCTTAATGATACCGGAGTGTGCTGTTGGGATGGATGCAGCTCCTTTCCTGAGATTGAGCACGGTCTAAAAACAATGGGTGCTGCACTTCTGATAGCCATCCCAAGTAATTATCACCCTGATATATAAAAAGGAAACAAAATTTAAAACTTCTGAGGGAAATGAGGATAACTCCATCTCTGAAAAGGAATTCTTTAATGCTTTCTCATCCCAAACTGCATCCATCTTGTTTGCACTATGTTCAAACTTAATCTGACCAGACCCTGTGCTCCTCTTCCCCTCCCATGTACACCACTGGTTAAATGTGTGTCTAGACCTAGTCTGAAGCCCAGCCCCCTGAAACGGTCACATCATTCACATCATGAGCCTGCAAATGCACACTCAGGTTTAGGCTAAGACCCAGGGCACTCGGAAGGATACTGTTGAGTGTGCCAGGTCTGTCAGGCTGGGCCTGGGTTTTTGCACTCTGAGCTGGGAGGGAATGCTCAGAGCTGAGTTTGCCTCAACCACAGAACGTGACCCTGAGCGTGGATCACAGTAACCCCCGCCCAGCCCCTGTATCAGAGGGAGCAGCAGTGTGGGCAGTCAGAGGCTGCTGACAGAGCCAGCTGAACTCAACTCAGCTCTCACCAGCAATGCAGGTGTGTCTTTGTGCTCTCTGTGGTAGCCAAAATGCACAGACGCAAACGTCTCTTTGCTTTCTACTATCAGCCACGAAAAATGTTGGAAGCTGTCATATGAGTGTTATTTCTTTTATCATCTCTTTAAAAAGGTGTATGAGAGAAAAACAGAGGAAGAGAACTATATAGAAATTACTATTTAGTATTACTTGAAATGATAGTAAATGCTGCCTGGTGGAACAATTTTTCACAGATTAATCAGCTGACTTGGTAATCAGTGTGAAATGCCATTATAATGAGCATGGGGCAGCAAATCCATGGAGTGTCTTTAGTGAAGAGGAGAAGCCTGTGGGTGAGTTGGTAGTACTGGCTGCATGAGCTCCACCTCTGAAGGGAAATCCTCAAAATTAAGAGAAGTGAACAAAAAGGCAAAAGTGTTCTCAGCTTCTGGCTACAGTGCAGTGTACTCTGGAAAACTGCACGGGAAGTGCAGTATTCCTTCAAGTGTTGTGGTAGATATAAGATATGTTTGTTACACCCAAGACCAAGCTGTAAAATACAACAAATAGAGAACGGTCATTAAGAAGGCACTGACTAGTTTAATTTAAATTAGAGGATAGTCAAGCTGTGGCAGTGATACAGTTCATATTCCCATAAAAGATGAACCCAGCTCTGACTGTAACAGGGCTGTCCCTTTATATTTCATTGTCAGAAAAGTTATTAACTGCAAAATGCTGCTTGGCCCTCATAAAACTGTACTCAGGTTTTGAGAGCTTTATTTATGGGATAAGCAGTGTGATGACACTTTAAATGCTTTCTCTCTGAATGGTGGTAATGATTTAAAGATTACTTAAGTGATTTTTTCTCAAACAGTCCTGTATTGAGGAAACTGAAATATATGAAAAGTGTTGCCATGTAAATGTCAGTGAAAGTAATTAAGCAGTGAGAAATTTACGATGATATAATTTGCTTCCCTTTTCCCTCTTCTATGGAGATTTTTAAAAGCAAGCAGAACTATTATGTCCTGGGAATATTCTAGGATAACAATATGACATGATTTAAGAAAGGGTTTCCAACTCTTCTATTGCAGTTGCCTCATGGTATTTTTGTAAAAATTCAGAATGTAGTATAAATGAACTGTACACTGGATCTCTGCATGTAATTTAATGGCACACATTCAGTTCTGAGTGTAGCGTGCTACGTCTATTAGAGCAGAAAATAATTTATCAGGGGACCACTCTCCTGAAAGTTATTGAATGTTTCAGAATAAAAAGAAATGGGCTGCTAAGGATGTTGTCCAGTGATTCTTTGAATTTCTGTTAATGGAAGATGTTTAATACAGATGAAGATAAGTGTTTCAGAAATTGTTTAGCAAGGTTTATCAGGAGAGGTCCTTCAGTCTTTAGTCTACAAAACTGCTGAACTAATGGTTTAGATTAAGCTGATCCTTGAGGACAGAGGTTGCAAGTCAATTAATTTCTTGAGGTCTCTTACAGAAGATTAGGGGCTCCTTGATTCTGTGATCTATTTACAAAACCAGTCAAATTAAGATTAAAAAAATGACAAGGCAGCACTCTCTAGAATTAGAACAGATTTTCTAATAATCTTTCAGTGATTTTTTTTTTTTAAGTTCAGCATGGATATCACTGAGAAATTATCTTTCTTTTCTTGTATATATATGTTCTAATGCAAATATCATGATGCTGATGTACCTGTACCTGATTAATTCTTACACATGCCATGTTCTCTACCCAGTGATTGAATTAATTAATTTTCTGTACAGCAGCATGTATTTCATCAGATGTTTTTTCCCTCCTGCCGAGACACATATCTCTGAAGAAACATTTATCATTGATTACTGCAGAAAATATTCTTGAATTGTGAGCTGTGTAGACTTGGTCTTCCCTTTTATTTCTTGACTTATTCAAGAATTTAAGAATTTAAGAATTCTTAATGGATTCTTAATTTAAGAATCCACCGCCTGGTGGATGAGGGGAAGGCTGTGGATGTGTCTATCTGGACTTCAGCAAAGCCTTTGATACTGTCTCCCATAA
>JAWMRA010000078.1:8567940-8579075 GCA_035584735.1 Pseudotriccus pelzelni
ATGATATAGTAACTGGAGTTGGATCAGGGGTTGGACTCGATGATCTTGGAGGTCTTTTCCAACCCAATCTATTCTATGATTCTGTGATTACTCCAGTCACCCCATTTCTCCACTAGTGACCTGTTTACCTCCTGCCCTTGGTACAGTGGGAGTGTCCCTCACCCCACATTTCATTTGGACTGCCAAACAACCCTAAGGCCAAGAACAAAAGGTCTTCTTTGTGTTTGATTCCCTGTGAGCATATTTTATTCAGTAGTTTCACAACTCTACATATTTTATAAACATCAGTTGGATTTATCGCCTGTGACTTCGTGCTCTTCTTCCAGGAATTAGCTCTTTGAAGTGCTTTCTCAGAGAATGTTACAACTATGATATGTCTGTTCCACCGTAAACTTACTGACAGTATTCTGTCTTTTCAGATAGGTAACATGACCAGTTCCCAGCCTGCTAGAATTTAAACTCATCTCTTAAGCATGCATCAGCTCAGTATAGTGAATAGATATCCCTGATGTCTTCCCATGATTTGGAGATTCCACAGCCAATGGTTTCTAGGAAAGGAAGAATACCTGTCAAGTTAGTCATAGCTTTAAACCCTGTGACTTGATCTGTCCAATTTTGGATGTCAGTACCGAAGGACATGATGGCTCTGAGTGTAAAATTAAAATTGGAGGATGGAAATTTGTCCAATGCATATTATAAACTGGGAATTTATTTGAAGATCTATAATGCTCCACAAAGAGAAATATGGATCTGGAGATTCCTCATGAGGACAACAGAAGTTGTAGTCCTAGAATCACAGTATTCCTGTTATTTCTGTCCCTGGCCAACTACAGAGGCCAACACGCAACTGTGCAACACTGGGAAAATCTAACAACCTAATTTTAATGAAAAAATTATGTAGACAATTCAGTAACATATGTAAGTGCTATCATTCTTTTGCTTAAAGACTAATACCAGATTCCAGAATATGGCAACCCTTCATGCCTCCTAGTCAAGCTAAGCCATTAGACTGAAATGGAAAGAGAGAGTCACAAAACAGGAACCAAAGTGCTGCTTGCTGACGAGTAGTCTTTCTGGGAAAAGGGGCTTGGGGTATGGCAACACCCAGTCACCTACACATTTTGGTTAATGGTCTTTAGTATAAAACACATGAGCAGCAGAGGAGGTCGGGACTGGAGGCCTGATAACTTCTAAAACATCAGTGTCCATCTTATTTTCTCATATTTTCTCATTTCTGTATTTGTGCCTTACAAAAGGACGTGAGAAAATTCCCTTCTAGAGAATGAGAAAGCCTATCCCTCTCTCTAGATAGGTTTTTTGAAAGCAGCTTTTCAGAAGGTGATTCACATCGAGTCTCCAGTTTAGGTTAAAGAATAAGGAAGCATTGGCCTATCACCATGATTCCAACTAAATTAAAAATCTGGGTTCCTGCACTAAAAGTTATCATCTTGGCTCTCATCTGCTTCTTCTCTAAGTGCCTCTTGGTTTTATGTGTTTGGTCTGCCACTGTAGAGATAATCACAGAGCACTTTGTCTATTGGAAAGAACAAATGAAAAGGAAACCAAAGGACACATTAAAAGGATGGTATTGAAATACTCTTCTAGGATTGAACAGCTTGAGTAAATCATAGAATAGGTTGGGATGGAAGGCACCTTAAAGGTCATGTAGTTCCAAGGCCACTGTCATGGGCTGGGACACCTTCCACTCACCATGTTGCTCAAAGCTCCATCCAACTTGGCCTTGAACACTTCCAGGGATGGGGCAGCCACAGCTTCTCTTGGCAACCTGTTCCAGCACCTCACCATCCTCAAAGTAAAAAATTTCTTCTCAATATCTAATCTGAACCTACTCTCTTTCAATTTAAAGCCATTACCCCTTGTCCTGTACCTCCATGCCCTTGTAAAATGACCCTCTCCAGCTCTCTCAAGTAGCCTCATTTAGGTACCAGAAGGTGCTCTAAGGTCTCCCTGAAGTCTTCTCTTCTGCAGGCTGAACAAGCCCAACTCTCTCAGCTTGTCTCCATAGCAGAGGTGCTTCAGCCCCTGTGATCCAGGTTCCACTTCTTTTGATGCAGCCCAGGATATTTGAACATTGTGATTTTGCAGGGTGAAGCCACTCTTTTAAAGAGAAAATAAATATTGCTAAAAATGTTCAAGGATTTGATTGCAGGAGTGGTAGAAGATGCTCTTTGTACATGAAGACACTTACGAGTTAGAAAACAGAAAGGTGTTAACAGTTTTGAAAACTATTAGGAACTCAGTTTTGATTTTTATCCCAAATGCCATAATCCCCAACATTGTTTAATATGGATTTGTTACTTGTGTAGGTGCCTTTTGTGTTGCTCTTACTGATATTATCATTGTTACCACAAAATATACTAATTACACTTTGTTCTTTAATGACTAATCACTCTGCTTTCCTATTAACAAAGGCAGTAAATGGGATTCTTGGTTCTTTCTTCCCTGCTGAGGAGAACATTTTACACAGTTTTCTTGCAGCAGACATAAGGAAAAATAGAGACTGGTTACTGTGAGTTGCTGCTATGGATACAAATATCTTTTCTCTCTCTGTTTTAAGACTGCATGGAGTGCTAGTTAACATATTAGCCAAAAGGCATTTAAAACTGAATATAACTATATTTCATTAAGATTTACTGCTCGTCTTATTTGGTTATAGTCCATTCTGTAGAAACAAATGTCAAGGGTCCTTTTTCCCTGTAGATTACAAACCTTCAAAACTAAGACATACAAATCTTTAGTGTTGATGTTAATAAGAGTTGACAGCCTCATAGAGTACATAAAAAAGACCAGAGCTGACTAAAGAAGCTTTTATTACACAAATAAGACTTTATTAACAATATATCAAGCATTTTCATTAACTCTTTAAACAAAATTTGGAGGAAATGAACTTCTGATATTCTTTGTGTAGTAATCCTTATGCTGTTGCTGACATATGTGTAGGGCAGTGCTACTTCACTGTAGAACACTAAAGGCATCCATCTCTGTGATGGGAAAAAGCTCAGACCTAAACCCATCAAGATAAACAGACAAAAGAGAGAATTTAATTCAGCACTGTGAGGCAATGGGTTGTACTTCCTCCCAAGATTAAATAAATGAACACTTATATGACTGCTCTGTGGGAAGTGGCTTGATTTGTTTCACGCATCCACTTGGATTGTGTTTGCAGGATATCTCACGTGAAGGATAACAAAGGGAATGGCTCTTGCATTTGTTATTTGACTGTGGTAGAAATACAATACACAGTTACTGCTAGAGAAAAGCTGTTGATGTAATTCTGTAAGACTCTCTGATACTTATTTCATTTTAGGCTCTACGTAGGTGACATTTTCAAAGGCTTTCAACACTCAATCAAGCAAACCCTTCAGTTTACTGTTACTGTTACTTTCAGTGCCAAACCACGAGCACAAAGAATTGGAAGGTAATATTTTAACAATATAAGTAATATTTGCAGGACCTCGAATTCCTAACCATATGGAGTGTTGTGTGCCCATTCTTTGTTCTGTTGAGTTATGTAGCTCTTATAAAATAAAATTTCAGGACCTTTTCAAGTTCTTACCAGTTAAGACAGTGTTTGTTGTATGGAACCAGACCACTGCAGTCTGGGACTTGATGCAAAGTCTATTTGCATCTTGAAAATCAGGTGATGGCTGTGTCTTGGGCACATGCTTCATGTTCATGCGATTCTTCATCAAAACTAAATGTTTTGCCAGCGAAGCAGGCACATGAGTGATTTGCTTAGTCAAGGTCAGTGGAAAAAAAGAAATTATCCTGTCAGCACATAATGGTAATTATCTTGTCCTGCTTGGCTTCTAAAGCACTTCCTTGTAACTTGAACTAGTTCAATACTAATTCACTGAATACTCAGAACCAGGGATAGTGTGACATTAAATTAACTTAATAGCTTTGTAGCAACCTGGCAGCAGCTCAGCTGGCATTGCAAAGGTCTTCTTCATTGGTTTTTCCTGATGTGTTACAAACTGATGTGTTTTACTGGAACCTTTATTAATGGGGTGCATTAGTTTACATATGAGCCACTGAGTGTGAGATTAACAGTCCAAATTTTACACTTGTTTTCTTTGGGTAGCTAATAAAATAATTCAAAAAATTAATTATGGTTTTTGTTCCCTTGATGTTTGATCTCACAATATTCTTATAAATGCTGAGATACAAAATGGTCATAAACCCAAACTTGGTTTTAAACATTGAGCAGATTTTCAGACTATCCATGAAGCAATTTAATAACCAGCTCTGCACATGGCACACAGCAAACACTACTGCAAACCACAAGACATCACACAATTACAGGTTTTGTTTAAAGACTGTCAGAGCAGTCAGACTTGGATTTATCAGAACAGATTTATTTACTTTGACAATTTATGCCTTGACTTAGTTCACTGAATTACTCAGCAGATGAGATGTTTTGTAGATTACTTTTGGAATAGCCACTTTTAAATGTCTGTTGAAAATGTATTCATGATGAATTTTGATGGAAACCTTCATCAAGCAAACCTACTCATGGGAGCTCTTGCCATGGCATAATACATGATTAATGGACAACTGAGAATGGGCCTTGAATGTAGTGAGGGGCTCTTAATGAAGAAGGCTACAAATAATTTGCATTAAGAGGGAAAATTATTATCTGGCATTGTTCAAGAATCATCTTTACTAAATCCAGAAAAACCAGGCTGTCATGGCTCTGAGAGCAGCCCTGTGTCAGGGGTTTTGCTGCTGTCCAGGGCTGTAGGGGCCAGGCTCCCAGCTGTGCCCAGCCCTGAGGAGGTGGCCAATGCCCAGGGCTGAGGCTGCTACTGGTGCTTCCCAGATGTCCAGGCTGGGAGTGGGATGGACCCTGCCTGTCTTGCCAGACTCTGCCTGTCCTGCCAGACTCTGCCTATCCTGCCTATCCTGCCTCTCCAGGCACTCCTGCACCCCCAAACCTTCTCACAGGGAGCTGTCAGACTGCAGGGCACTGACCTGCAGACTGAGCCTGCATAGGGCAGGTAGGAAGAAACAGTGTTTTTTGGTGATGTTTGTCAAGATTTAAAGACTTTATTTAAGAATTAGACACAAATTGGCCAAAAGAGCCAAATGTACCCTGAGGCACGTCAGGCTCAGGATCACTGGCTAGTTGAAGGAGGTGATTGTCCTGCTCTACTTGGTTGCTGATGCAGCCTCACCTCAAGCACTGTGAGCAGTTTTGAGCATCACAATATAAGAAGGAAAAAATACTGGAAAGTGTCCAAAGGAGGGCAAAGCAAAATGCTGAAGGGCATAGGGGGGAAGTTTTACAAGGAGTGGCTGAGGTTGCTTGGGTTGTCCAGCCTGGAGAAGAGGAGACTGAGCGGAAGCCTCACTGTGACCTACAGTTTCCTCACAGGAGGCAGTGGAGGGGCAGACACTGATCCCTTCTCTCTAGGGATCAGTGTCAGGACTCAAGGGGACAGCATGAAGCTGAGTTAGGGGAGGTTTAGGTTAGATATTGGGAAAAGGCTCTTCTCTCAGAAGGTTGCTGGGAACAGTAACAGGGTCCCCAGGGAAGTGGTCACAGCACCAAGTCTGCCAGAGTTCAAGAATTTTTTGGACAATACTCTTAGGCACATGGTGTGTTTTTGGGGTAGTCCTGAGCAGGGTCAGGAGATGGAATCTGTGATCCTTGTGGATCCCTTCCAACTCATGATATTCTATGAGCCCATGATTCTATGGAAAAGACTAAGAATACCAGAGAATTACAGATCACCTCATTTTATTAGTATGACACTCAGATTTGTTTCACAAATAACTCAACTGCTGCTGAATCCTGCAGAAATGAGAGAAGTACCTCAGATAGTCAAGTCAAAGATACAAATTAAAACTGTGAGTTTAAAGTTGACTTGAGGATTTTCATTACAATGCTGAAGGCAGTACAGAATCATCTGTTGTGGAAAAATCACAACCCTGCTTCATTGAGAGCAACAAATCCTTTATGACTGAGGTGAGTCCAATGTCAAACACTTTCATGGCAATAGTGTGGTGTGAAGTAAAGTCCTTAAGGCCCTGCAAGGAAGACACAATTCCTCTGAGAAAGGATGATCTGAGTGCCATACTTCCTATTCCTGTAATGGGAAATACTCTAGAGAAAATTAACCCATTATCTCCACAAATGAAGGTTTTGTAAGAAATATTTCTTGCGAAAACACAGAAAAAGTAATAGACTGTTTTGTGTCAGAGAATTTAAAGACACTTGAGTGTATGGTACAAAAATTTCCTTAAAGTTGTATCATTGTAAATGCAATTGAAAAATACACAACAAACACTTAAACAGCAGCAACAAATGAGTGAAGAGTCCCCAAATAAATTAATATGAACTCTTAAGCCAACTATATAAAGTCTGTACTCCTCCCTCTCAGCTTTCCTGTAGAAAGTGACCTTTCCATCACTTCAGGTTTGTTTTTCCAAAGTTCTGGAATTATGAAGTGTCAGAATTGCATGTGAACTGCAATGCTGAGAGAGCTAAAATCAGAATAGCTATAGGAAGTGTGTGTTGGAACAATCATCATATCAGTATTAGATACAGGAAAAAAACACCAAACACAAAGAGCAAGGAAAGAATCTGTCATATGGAAGAAAGGGTAAAGACAGAAACAGAATGGAAAAAACATTATTTTCATTATTAAAGCAGACTTTGGGAGGACTTGGCAGGATGGATACTGTCTAGTCAAAATAACAGTGATTAAAGAGGTATCTCTTCACCACATCACTGTGGGCTTTTGCAGGTCAGTGGCTCCAAAGGCAGTTGTTGCTCAACACCCACTGAGTTTGGATAGAGAGGGGAAGCAACCACAGACACTCATCTACCAAAATATTTTTTAAATTGATCATGGCATTCAGTTAATCTGAGTTTGGGAAGCCTTGCTTTAGGCTCACAGATGTTCCTGAGGATAAGACATTGCCTTATCTTTTTAGCTTTTGCTAATAATTATGTATTTGCGAAAAGAAAAATAGTAGCATTTCTGTTGGGTTTAAAACCATTTACCATGTGTCTCTTTAGAAAAGTCTTTCATGAGATTTTTTTTTTATTATTATTCATGTGATTTAACTAAAACAAATTTCATGAGATTATTCACCTGCTTATATTTTTCAATTTTATAAGCTGTTCTGATAATCCGTGATAAACTAATAATCATTACTTACTTCTAACTGAAATTCCCCGACTATCTCTCAAACGTTTCTGATCACGATGGCCAGTGAAAAGGAGTTTTGGACAATATCTGAGAATCAGAATTTCTTTTTTTATTTCTTTAGATAAAACCATTTCTATTAAAGGAAGAGGCTTTCTGTTATAAGCTCTCCAAATACAGGCATACCAAAAATCTGTAGTGGAAGTAACTCTTTTTCATGCTTGGTTTTGGGTTGGTGGGGGGTTTTTTTGTTGGTTTGGTTTGGTTTGGTTTTCTGTTTTCATTTCCCTAGGAATCAAATTACTCTACTTAAGGACTGCATTGATTTTACTCAGCTCTAATAGCAATATTTCCTAAGAAAGGGGAAAACCACTTGAGAAAAAAAAGTGAAAGGCTTATCAGGAGATGGTTGTGAAAAGAAATGGATATTATATACAGCTTTTTACATTCTGTTTTCCATTGATTATAAATTACTTTTCAATCAACTCAAAATACTTCTGCTATGTCATGTAATACAAAGAGAAACCAAATGTTACAGAAAAGAATATTCTGCTGACAGAATGATTTAGATTCATGTTCAATAATTCTTCTTTGCTCAGCTATTTCATGTAAATCCACAGGACTTCTGTGCCATAAAGCTTCCAAGGTAGGGTGTTCTGAAAAGAAGAAATTGAATGCATTATGAATGAGGTTCCTGAGGTATCCTTTTCTGAGGTTCATTTTGCTGTAAGTCAGTTTTATTCTGGGACATATGCCTTTCAAAAGACTGCAGATGGGCAGGAAACCCCACAGCTGTAGGTATATATGGCATCAAATGAGACACAGAGACATGCACCATAGTCACTCAGAAAGGTGCCTTTAGATAATTTTGAGAAAATGGTATCTTACTTCTCAGTGATGGTCAAAAGTCAAAGAAAATATTAAATATTAAGCAAGGATCTTTACTTAATATCCCTTAATCTGTATTTCTTAACAAACAGAAATTATCATTGTAGGAATCAATGGTAATGCACACTTCTTTATCACTGTGTGCATCTCTGGTTCCTGCTGGAAAAGAGGTGCAGCAAATTTAGAGATGATCCAAAGTGGGAAGAAGAACACAATCATAGGGACAGAGCATCTACAGTATTGAGATAGATTAAATAGCTGCTGTGGGTTAATCCCAACAGGCAGCTCAGCCCCACACAGCCACTCGCTTACTCTCCCTCACTGTGAAAGAGACAGAAGGGCGACAGTGAGAAAACTTGTGGGTTCAGATAAAGACAGTTTAACAGGTAAAGTAGAAGCCACACACACAAGCGAAGCAAAATGAGGAATTCATCCACCATTTCCCATGAGCAGGCCATCCCCAGGAAAGCAGGGGTTCCATCACACATAACAGTGACTTGGCAAGACAAACACCATCACTCCAAATGTCCCCCCTTCCTCCTTCTTCCCTCAGCTTTCACTGCTGAGCACAGACATCCCTTTTGTCAGTTGGGGTCAGCTGTCCTGGCTGTGCCCTCTCACAGTTTCTTGTGCATCCCCGGCCCTTGCTGGAGGGGAACGTGAGAAGCAGAGGAGGCCTTGACATTGTGTAAGGGCTGCTCCGCAACAGCCAGAACATCCCTGTGTTCTCAACGCTGTTTTGGTCACAAGTTCAAAACAGCACCCTGCAGGCTGCTACGAAGAGAATTAACTCAATCTCAGCCAAATCTAGGACAGCATCCCAGCACTGGTTCAGAAGAGTGATGACTGCAGAGAGGTGCTCTAGAGCCAACTCAAGTGTGGGGCAACAAGGGTTACGTTGTTCACGACTTCCCTGAATAGAAAACTTAAGGCATGCTCAATTAAATTATTGTTATGGTATTAAAATAAAAATAACTCCTTTTTCAGATGACACATATTGAATTTGCAGTACTCAGACTTGGAGCATGCTGTGGCAGTCAAAAAGATGTAATTGTGTTTGGTTCAGTTAATAGAGGACAAGTCTAACACTGGGTATTAAGCAGTTTCTGGATACAACTTGGACTCGGGTGCTCCCAGGCTTATAATAAGCCAGAAACTGGGAGAACAGACAGGAAAGAATATTTTTATCTGCAGTTTTCTTCCCATCACTTTTGCACCTGCATCTACCAGAAATTCCTGCCAGACATAGACTAGTCATCTGGGCTGATCTCTGGATTGGCACAATATGAAATTTATGTTCTTATTCTCCAAGAAGTTATTAACAAGTGAACACAAACCAAGACTGAGGAAGTGAAAATAATCATCCCTGGCAGAGCCAGTGTGTCTGCAGCCATCTCAAAACATTAGTTTCCAGGGCCTTAGGGAGTTCAGTTCACATTGCACATAAATGAAAAGACTGAAAATGCATCTGTAAAAATAAGGCTCTTTGAAGATGTGAATTAAACAGAGTCACCTTGGCAAGCAAATATTTAGAAGAATGAAAAAAATCCTCAGTGCTATCCACGCATTTATGTAAGCAGTAAATGCAGGTTATGGAGGGATGTTATCATAACCTATGCTCACAATCACCTTGCTACTCTCTGCAATTGCCAGGGAAAAACAGTTCTGCAAGAATATAAAGATAATGGTGCAGTTAAATTTAGTTGACTATTTTAATCTTAAAATTCAGCCTCTAAACACACGTTATTGATAGTATATGAATGAGTCATGGAAATTTGCTTTTTTATGAAGAAAATTACAAATGTTCGGTTCTGGATTTTTTCATTACTTTTTATATCACTGGTATCCTTCCAGTATGCAATTTAGTCACCCTTGATCCACAGCATTTATAGTAATTCAAATGTATTTCGTGTGCTGGGAACATGGCTTCTGCCATTGAAAATGCTTGTGAGTTTCTAAGCTATTCTACTTCATTTTTGTTCTTTATGAGCAGATCATTATTTATGAAGTCTTTAATGATGAAATCCTGTTTTCCTTGGGCTGGAGTGCATCCCCTTCACAGGCAGCTTGCCAGATCCTGTGCACTGAGCTTCCAGTCCAAGCACACCTGGGAAGGTCAGTTGTGACTGGCAGAGAAAAGGCACTGGGACCAAGAGGGCAAAGGAGATTCTGAGAGGTGCACAGTGGGTACCTGGATGAGTTCTGATGCCGTGGTGTCCTGCAACTTCCCCCATTCTGCCTTGCAAGGTTGTGCTGTCAAGATTGTGCTGTCATGGAGCATTTTGCCAGGTGCACATTTCCAGGTATTCTTCCGGTTGTACGTTGCTTTGGCTGTGCTGCTTTTGGAGACAGGTAGAGCTCTGTATATTTCCCACTTAAAGCAACCAGAAAAGAAGTCAACATTCAAATATTATTTCAATTAACTTTTAATATGATAACCAGAACTTTCAGAAATGATGATGACTGCTCTCAAGCTGCACTCACTCTGCAAATTATTTGAGTGTGTTTGCAAATCAGAGCAGTCCCATGGCACTGCCAGGAGGGCTGGTAAAGAAACTGAGTGGACTTTGGGAGGAAAGGAACCTGTCACAGCCAGTGAGACTAGACATGATGTTGTGATAGAACTCTGAAAGTCCTCAAGCTGGGAAGGCATGGAAGCTGTTGTCTCACCCATTCACATTATTTTGACATCTCCTTTTTATTTACATAACATATATGGAATGTTCTCTGACTCTGGACGTTGATAACTCTGGATGACTCTGGACATGACTCTGGACCACGATGTGTGTGGTGAGCAGCTCACTTGAAGCTCACACTTCAAGTATTTCAGTAAAATGCTCCCATTGCCACAGCTGCATGAGAACTGGCAAGCCAACTCTGTCCTCATTTACAATGGAACACATTTCAGGGACATCTCCACTGCTCTCTATAAACAATGTGGAGCTAGAGACATAAAGAATGGCCCCTTTCAGGCCAGAAAAAAACCCACAAGTGCCGCGGTTATGGGCAAGAGATAAATCCAGACCAGCGAGTTCTTGTTCTCTGAGTTGCAGTTCTCACGTGCTAAGT
>JAWMRA010000078.1:8584122-8632094 GCA_035584735.1 Pseudotriccus pelzelni
ATTTTAGGACTTATATATAGGTTTAAAGCTTGAAATGTGCTCATCTAGGTACCTGAATGGGCCCAAGAGAATGTAGTTCCTTTGTAGGAGATGGGCACATGTTCCTAGCTGGTACCAAACTGACACTT
The DNA here is from genome assembly GCA_035584735.1 of Pseudotriccus pelzelni. Lineage (NCBI taxonomy): Eukaryota > Metazoa > Chordata > Aves > Passeriformes > Tyrannidae > Pseudotriccus > Pseudotriccus pelzelni. The sequence goes on from JAWMRA010000078.1 coordinate 8,584,251, forward strand.
GTACACCCCAGCAGATAAATTAACACAGAAGTAAAAAATGTGAATATTTAAAGCGGTATAACTTTATGGTAAAGAGATTTTCAGATGCTTTTGGGTTTTGTTCATTGCAGGAGATGAACTAAAACATATTGCAGAGGACTTATTTCAGAGCAGCAACTATTTTCCTGCAAAGAACTGCTATGGTACCATGACATGTGTGAATCCCACTTGAGGAAGAATTGTACACAAAGGTGTGGTCTTTCACCAGCCACAGCTTGTGACAAACATCTTCCCTGACAGGACTTCTGCCCTATTAAAATTGTTTGCCCTGTTAAGATTGCCTCAGCCTGCTGCTGAGGGACACACAGTACAGGCTGAATGGAGCTGTCAGGAATAGCAGGGACATAGCTGAGGCTGGGATAGGTCACAGGTTACCTTGCAGGAATTTGACTCAGCATGTCTGTAGTTTATGACTTCACAAAGGCAGATGGCAAACTTTAAGCTGTATTAACAAAGAAACAAAATGTTAACTATTTTCAAGAGGAAAACTGAAAGGCAAATTAAAGTCATACTGAAAAACTGGCATCTACTTAGCTGGTTTTGAGCCATATTTTGATGTTTAGCAGCCTGCTGGCTACTGGGATTGTACTGTTAGTGAATCATTTGCAATTAAACAGGTACAGAATGGACAGCAGTGAAAGAGTGAATGCCAAAATTATTGTGCTTTGGTTTGGGAGATTCACAGAACAAAGCTATGCTGGGTCTAAATAAAAATAAATCTCTGATACAGGGGAAATACTTCAAGCCATGTGAAAGGATAGAGAATATTATTTTTCTATTGCTGATTTTGCCTTTGTGAATCACAGCTAATATAATCCATCAGCTGACACAGCTAATGCCAGAGTGTTTAAGTTTGGTAATGAGACCATGATTTATATTTAAAACCTCCCAAATGCCTTATTGGCTTATTGGTGTGAAAATGCTTTCTTCATCTGATGGTGTGAAAGCCTCCTTCTTGCCTTTTCTATCTTAGAAGTTCAGTCAGTGCTTCTCAGAAAAGTTACTCAGAAATTTACTCAGAAATTATTTACTCAGAAAAGTTTTCATTTTTTTCATACACAGAAAGCAAAAAACATCCTTCATGTAATCAAAAAATGTGTAAAATTTCTGGGTAGGAAGAGAGAAATGTAGACCATCAGTGACAGGTGGATTGTACCTGAACACCTGATTTTTTTCAGACTGTGTATCTCAGATGCAAAAACTGGAGCAAAACTGCTCAGGTTTTATATGCAGCGCACGTTTCTGAAAATTTGGGTTCTAGTTTAGCTTCACATGTACACAATGGAAAATATTTTGGAAGATCATTCACAGTTCGTAACGAAAATGGCCCTCAGGTAGTGATTGACTCTACTGGGATCTTCAGCAGAGCTCTTGGCTTCCTATTACAACCCTTCTACTCACTTCATTCTACATGTGGCCTCCCCAAACCAACCTTCCCTTCACACTCCCATCCTTCTAGAGTATAATTGTATTTCCTTAAAGGAAGATCCTGCTTTGACCCCAACTTATTCCCCAATTTCACATTCTTTCTGTTTACGTTTTTCCTCTATTTTATCACTTTACATTAATGTGAATTTTTAAAATGTTCTAAACCAGTTGACTGCAAGTTAGTTGTGAAGGTCAGAAGCCATTTGCCACCCAATGAGCCAAAAAAATATTTCAGTATCTGGATTGTCCAAAGTAACCTCTATTTTTTAAACCTGATGACACATTGAATCAGGAAAGTTAAAACCACTTGAAAACACTGCCAAATGCTGACATGAATAATTACAATTCAGAGGAAATAAACTATTCAGCCCAGACATTTGGAGAACATATATAGAAGTACAGTTGTACTATTCACAGATCAGTATATGAATAGGTAATTGGAAGAACTTTTCTACTCTTGGGATGAATACAGAGCACAATAGAGGGAGAAGATGAACTGAGACTAAAATTCTCTTTATAGTGCTCACATTTCTTTCAAAGTATGTACGTCACAGCAGTTTCTATTCATCCAGGCACAATGGAGCCACATCAAACTGAATCTACAGCTGAAACAAGTGACTGAAATAGCATTAATAGCGAGTTTTATGATAGCAATTGACAACAGATAAAAACCTAATGATTTTTGTGACTAATTCTTCTGTCTAATCGCTCAGATTTTTAATAGTTTGTAACTTTTTTTTCTAACTTTCCCTATTTCTTTCCAAAACTTTGAACATATTAATGCAGTTAAGATCCCATAGTCTGATGTAAATATAGGAAGTATAAGTGCATGGGTCATGAGGTTTAATCCCCTACTGGTTTAGAGTCATATGCCATTACTTCTCCTAAGCCATCTAAAAGTGGAATTTTCCTTGCGTGCCACAAGACTTTTTCAAAACCTCACTCCCCCTGTGATTGCAAACAACTTCTTAACTTCCAGCTTCTGCTTATGTGATGCCAGTCAATATTTGAGTTATTCCTACATGTGAATTCTAAAAGGCAGCAGAACCATAAAAATCTCCTGCCACAACTTGGTGAACCCTCTACTGGGACAAGGTAAGGCCTCCACTGGGGCAGGACATGGAATATCCCAGAGGCAGGATTAGTACTCGGGCCGGATTTTTGGCTTTGCATTCAGTCAAAAAGGCAAATTACAAATAGAACACTTAATTGAGATGGTTAAAGTTAGATAGAAATTAACTAGGCCTAAATGACAAAAAAGCCCAACATTGCCCCTGTCTTTCAAGCCGCACTCAGTGTTTGGTGCATCAGGACAGGTAACCAGACCTACACCCTGAACAACGTATGCTGGTCTCTTAAAGGAAAGGATTTTTAAAAAAGCTTATTAACAACATTAACTCCATATGTTTCCAGACAAAATGGTACTTCCAAGTGTCTAAACTGATAAATTATTGCCCTAATTCAAGAAACAGGATGTTATGGTCTTTATAGGCAAAATAAAAATGATTTTTTAAAGATGTTGCCTATTTGAGGGAAACAGTGTTTTTCTTCATGTTTTTACTGTTGAGAGTAATAAGGTCAAGTCAAGCATTTTTGGCCATGTGATTTTGGTTTTTATTTGAAAAACAGAAGCTATAATCTACAGGAATGATTAAATTGTCCAGTTCATCACCTGACTAAGGCACAATCATCCTCTACAGCACAATTTTGCGTATTACTCAGATTATATTTTAATTTTCAAATTGCTGCTCATGAATGCAGTTCTGTATAACGAAATGTCCCCCAGTAGTCAGGATCCATTATTAATTATACAGTTATAAACTTGCTTACTGATTCCCTCATTATTTGCAGAGTATTTTTTCATATCCTACAGAGACAGGCAGGCAAAGCCCAAGGCAATAATTAAGAGCAGGTAAAGAATGTAAGCAGGAAACCAGGGATAAGCAGTGGCCAAAGGCTATTGCTAAATAAAGCCTTTCTGAACAGAGAATTTCACAGCTTAACAGGATTTGTTGAGAAGGAGTCTCAGTTACAAAGGCACCAGCTCAGAAATACAGAAACGCTTCAACATAAAGCACAGCTCTTTGTTTAAATTTCTGTTGTCTTCCAAATCCATTATTCATATTTAATGGAATATCCTGGGGCACTGACTATATTTTGTAGGATGTTACTAGAAAAATATTTATTTTGTCTTGTGTGAAAAATCTATAACTAGTTTGATACAACATATACTTATTTAATGGTTTGATGCAACATATACCTACTTATTAAATGATTTGATCCAATAGTTAACCTAAATTGCCCATCAGCTAGCTCAAAATATGTCCCAGCCTATGTTAAGGATATTAAAATATAACCAATTACAAATAATAGCACTAAATTAACAAACAGCATTTTATTCTATTCAGTTGGACGCATAGAGTCTGATTATTTAGAACTTTATATTAAATCATAGCACTGTGCAGCCCAAGGAACCTCCTTTGCACACTGGAATGACCTTTATCCTGTCAGAGTCACCTCAGTAAAACTCTGCCTTTATACAGGAGATTGAGACTGTGGGGTAGATGGCTGCTTTTCCTGAGCACAGGCTCTCAGGCCTCTCATTGAGTGCCATGTTCCTCTTTGTTCTCTGTGTAAATGCCCTTTTACACTGTCTGTCTGTCACCTAAATGCCAGCTGGGAACAGCACTGTAAACACTGCAGGAATTGGGAGGTAGATGGGGATTTGGCTTACACACTGCCGAGGGAAAACAAGATGCCCTATAAAAGCAACCTCATTCTACAGTCCACACCCAAACTTGCACTCAGGCACACACACACAGAGTTTGCAATAGCTTTTCTCCTGCTGTCTGCTGTGGTTCTTTGGTTCAGCTCTCTCACAGAGATGAAGGCAAGACAGTCTTTCTGATTTTTTGCACCATCCCAGCCACTGAACTTTACTTTTTCAAACATCCCAGTTAGAATCTCCTTGATGCAATCAGAGAAAACAGAGCTTTGTGCTGTATTCACACCTCTTGTGGGCCAGTGCTTGTCAGTACAGAGCTAAGAGGCTCTCGCAGTCAGTACTGCCAGGTGTGACCACGCTGAAGTTGTCACAGAAGTGTTTGCTTCTTTAAGCTGCGTCTGGAGTGCAGGCTCCCTTACTCTCCCTCTCCCCAACACACTGACTTTTGGTTTTATTCTGGGGATAACCCTTTCTGTAGCTATTATCCAGAACATCAGCAAGGGGTCAATTTTCTGCATTTGACAGGGCTCAGACTCACCACAGAAACCTGCAGGCACTGTTGCCAGAACTGATGGGAGTCAGTCCCATTGCCAACGCCCCTGCTCATCTGCACTCTGGCCCTCCTGTACCTTTAGACTCATCAGCTGTAGAGCAGCTCACCTGCAGACATCAAGGTGATTTGGGGCTGCCCCTTTAGCAATGAGGAACAGAGGACATGCATGTGGGTGAGGACACTGAAGTGCTTTGCGGACATGCTCTTGACTGCAGAAGGGTCCACACTGATGCAGCTCAAACAAGCACACACATAAGGTGGGAGAGGATGAGAGCTCTGGTCTCAAAGGGTCAGAAGAGCCCTCTGTGCGGTGTAGCTTCTGTGATACACAGATACACACAGAAAGGAACAGACTCTTTTGTCCACGTGAGATGGCAAAACAGGGCTTCATCCTTTGTCCCTGTTTGGTGTTAGTGCTGGGGCAGGCACTGCCCCATGAGGTGCCACCTCCTCCCGCACATGTACTTGCCTCTCTCTGGCCCCACCAGCAATGCATCACTGCCAGGCTGTTCCCTGTGCCCATTCCCATTACTTTTAGGAGAGAAATATGTGATATATGGTGTTGCCTCTACAGGAGAGATTTCATAGCTTTCCTTTGTCCCAGCTCCATTGTACTTTGCTTCGGACAGATACCTGCACTTCTGAGAGATAACTGAGCAATCAGGTTTTAAGCAAGCCATAATAAGTAAAAAATAGCTGCTGACCACAGAGGTGTTGACATACACAGCACCTGGACCTGCTGTCTGTGTGTGCCGTTCTCATGTCCCTGTAAGCACCTCTAGGTTGCCAGAAGATACATATTACTTGATAGAGTATCTCTTTGAGGGACTGCTTTTCTGTAATGTGTGTGTCTTAGAGCCGCTGAATTAAAAAGTGAAATATTAACTTATCTACATTCTTCAGCGTGACCCTGCCCCACTGAGTCAATAAGGAAACTGCATCTTTATACAGAATATTTTTTTAAACATAAATAACAATTTTTGTGCAAAACTTTTAAAATTTTTATTCTCTGATTCCTCTTCGGTCTGTTATGGTGTTATTAACTACTATTATCTCTAATAGCATAAAGATGTAAACACTTATTTGTTCACAGCTTTATATATAACATTTCAGAGAAGGCTGTTAGGTATGTGACATTAAAAACTGAAATCAGAAAAGAAAAAAAGAGCAAAACCAGAAGAAAAGTATAGTGAATTACAGTATGAAATCTATTTACACACATTAATCTATACAACATCATAGTCTGTACATTTTGTAAAAAATAATCACATTCATTTACATAATTTTTAATTTTTACCATACTCGACAGATAAAAAGGTACCAACAAAGATGACAAAAGAGAATTCCAAAGTATTACTCATACTAATGTACCATGACAAAAAAAAGCTGCAGGTTGTCATAAACTTATTACAATGCTTTGGGAAATAGAGGGGGCTGGGACATTTCAGTCACTGTTCTAGCTGACAATGGACATGTGACTGACTCAGATTGAACTACATACTGTTATCATTGGGCAGAACCAGGTTCAACACGGAGTGCTTAAACCACAGTACAGAACGCTCCTTTTAAATGTTATCCTGATGTACTCTTGTATCATTCATGTTAGAACACCTTTTTTTGTTGTTGTTTTTTTCCATCAGTAGAATAGCACTGCATAACAACCTCTGCTATTTGGTCATGTCAGGGTGGTACTGACAGTCCATGGCTTGTATAGGCACTCATGGTAACATAAAGGTACTTTTGCTAGTGAAAGTATTTCCTGTATGACTATGCATGGACAGTAACTGCTTGGACAATAACCCTTCTACACACGGCAGATTTCTCTGCAGGTTACTTGCTGGTTCTTCCTTTTTGTCAGGCATATTTAGTCCTTGCTTTTTCATTAGGGATGTCTGAAAAAAATCTGTGTATATCTGCTTTGCAGAACCGGGCAAATTCACAGTCAACAGAAGATGTTTTTTAGAACTTACAAAAATAGGAGGCAAATGATGCAGATGATTCATCTCAGTCATTACACATGGAGTGTGTGACACATGCACCTGCCAATGCCTTATTTTGTAAATCTGTCCCAGACAGTCTCTGGTTTGCTAAGAGTCTATGTCTGCTGCTTTCCCTTTCATCAGGTTAAAGGCAAAGGAAAGCTGTCTGGGCTGAACCGAGACATGAAGCAGATGTTTCTGAATGGGATAGGCTGCTTCCAACTTGACCATGGAAAATTTTTTGTAATGGTATTTGCCACCATTTAGCTGTTGCTCCTACAGTACAGTCCCAATACGTGCTTAAACTGAGTAGTTCTTCAGCTGGCTACCCCCAGCACCCATCACCATGCCCTTCAGGGGCACTGTGTTGGGCTCTCATGCACTCTAGCACAGAACACTCCCTTAAAGACATATCAAATTCTTAAAGTTTCATGAAAATCAGCACTGCTGGTGGGATCCTCCATTGCCTGAAATTTTGAATTACACTGCACATTTCTCAGAGGATAACTTTGGCCAACCCAAGTTAATGGCTTAAAAAGGAGTATCTGGGCACTATTACCCAGATAACTGAATGATATGTTCTGGAGAGATTCATCTTGCCTCATTTTAGATGTAGAGTGATTAATTAAAGTACTAGCCAGATGCCCCGGGCTCAATTTATAGTAAATACAGAAAAAAAAAGTTATCCAGTTTACCCACCTTAGATACCCAACTGAACATGGAATGAATAATCTTCAACTAGTGCCTATTTCCCTAAGATGACTATGGAAGGCACTTAAAAGGAACCTTTAGCTCAGAGACAGATATCCAGCATTTAGATACCAAAACCATGGCAGATGAATTTCACCCGTATTTAGGGAACACCTGGCTGAAACAGACACAGCAGAGGAAAATTAAAGTCAATGTGTGCTATATATTTTAGGTTTTAATCATGGTTAGTAACTAGAGAGCAAACTGTTGCTGTGCTCCTCAGGCACCAGCAGCAGTTAATGCTGACAGAAATCACTTGTAATGAGTTGCACCTCCAAGGAAGGTGAAGTGCAATTAATCACAGTACCAGAGAGTGAACTGTATTATCATTCTTGTTCAGTAACTACGAGGTGTGCTGCTGGCTTTTCAGTGGGGACAGAAAAAAGACAGGTTTCCTGCTCTGAGGACTTTACAACTCAGCTTTGGACCCTGATGCAACCAAAGGGAGAAAGGAGGTAAAGGAATAAAGAAAGGAAGGAAAACTATGTGCCAAAGCTGTGCAGAGAAAGGATGTGCTTGTTTGCAGCCTCTGCTTCCTCCCCTGATGCTGCTGAGAATGAGCAAGATCTAGATTGGGAATGACAGAAGGCAAAATGATGTTTCATTGCATTGTTTTTTTGCCTCTTAAGAGTCACCACAGCACAGATAAGAGTATTTAGTTCCATACTCCTGTGCAAAATGCAGTGAAAGACAAAGCTGTGAGAAGCTCTCTTGTTCTGGGTGTAGTAAAGATGTAAAATATGGATCAAGTTCTAGATTTCTCAAACTGTTCTGTACCTTTTACATACATTTTAATATTACGTGTATCTGTGCATGAAAAGGCAGCTGAAAGTCAAATAGGTGATGATAGGGTTGCTGCTGTAACTTTGCACAAAATTGTTTGGAAATCAGAAATTTTTGGGAAGTAAAAACAAGTGTGCACAGTGACCTCTGGGCCTTTGCTGCCATGATAATGCTTCCACAAAGCACTATGAAGTTCAACTGTCTCTCAGAAAGCATCTTTTCTGTATTTAGATTATCAGTAGAGGGATGAGGCTTTACAAAGTCCTGTATGCAGCACCTCTCTCCCCTGTGTGTCATTCTTTGCACATCCATATAGTCCTTTACAAACATAGTGATACCACCTATGTTCTCCCACTGGTGCAACTTGTCTCATATGGCATTACACCCTACATGAAAAGTAGAATCAAGTCCAAACGTATCTGCAACGTGTTAAAGGACACAGTGCTGTTTTGTTGCAACTTATAATGTGTTTTCTTATTAAGGCTTTTCTGTTTTATAATCCAGAAATAATTAAAATGCAGATTTTCTCCATGCTCATCTAATTAGAACAAAGATGGGTTTCTCTAGGATACAATGTATTATAAACACGTATAATTGGTGATGCCTCATGCAGAACAGACTGATGGAAATGATCGCTTGAAACCTCTGTTTCTACACCGTCATTCTGTCTGTGTGTCAACTCAATCATATAACCTCACTTGAGCAAAAAGATGAGCACGTTTGAATGCTTGTCACATGTGCCTTCCTACCCTTGAAATCTGGGGGAAAAAGAACATCCAGCACATCACACCTCAGGGAGCTGGGCAGTCACAGTGCCACTTCAGACAAAGAAGGCTGAAGTGCACTGATATGTTTAATTTAGGTATGGAAGCAACCCCTAAAGCTCCAATGCCCCTTAACATATTAGCAATTAGACCACCATGGGACTGCTTTTGTACACTCCATTTCCATTTAGAATCTCAGCTACTTCACCAACTGACAGCAGAAACCACTCTGAATGACTGGAGGTGATCAATAGCTTCTTTAAAGTCAAGTTTGGCAAAGTGGCAATTCATCAGGTGGGGTGGTTTTGACTCAAATGATACCTGCTGGGCAAAGGATGGTGCCATGTAACATTTACCACACTACCCGTTCTTCAGAACTGGTGAGAACCATGAGGCCTTTTCTGTCTTTGGTCTGACAAAACTTTGTATTTCTCCAGGGTAATCCCATGAAAATAAATTGTGTTTGACTAATAAATAGCTAGATTAAATCAGAGCTGTAGGGACACTTTGACAGCTGCTGACAATATTCCCAATGCTGGTAATATTTTCAAAAATGTACATGTATGCCTGCCAAGACATGCCCTTGATGATGTTCTTGCCTTTATCTGACAAGACCTTAAATTCTGCCAGCTCCATACAATCTGTTCTCCGAAATAAAAGGGCAATTGCTTTTATGGAAGCACTCATGCAAATATGTATTATTCCCACGTGGTATGAAGAGTGGACATGGTTAAAAGTAACATGGGAAGTAAATATGATTTAGATCATTTCTTTTAAAGAGTGCAAATGTTCTGTGTATTTTTCTAAGACTCTGTGAGTTCTACCTCTTTTTTTTTAAAAAAAAAGTGGCTTCATAAGAGGCTTGGCATTATTAAGAATTCCTTCTTTATGCCTTTTGTGGTAATTTTTAGGGATTCTGCCTAATTTTTTTTTCTAGAATCACTGTCAGGACTAAATTTTAAATCATCTCAGATAGATACAGAATTAAATAAAACTAAAAGAATTTACCTTATTCCTTAAATGGGAGTTGTAATTTCATTGCAATATTCCTTGTTTTAGCTGCCAATTATGCAGTTCTAGAGACATATTTTAATGAAAATACTATATAAAAATGGTATTTTCAATGGCCAGTGTGCTATCCAAGGCTGTAATTCCTATGTGAGGCTGCTTGAGCAATAAAAGACCTCTTTAGGAAATTGCTTAATGAAAGATTGACAGAAACCTCTGACTTTAAACAGAAGAGAACAACTGGCAATTGGAACATCACTACTGGAAAATGTTGAAGTTTTAATCAAAACCATTATAGTTGCCTTTTCTGTAGAACTGTAAAGGTAGCCCTACTTTCTGCACCTAAACTTAAAACTAGGCACTTTTGAAAGTAACAACAGGATTAGAATCAAATTCTGTAGAAAGTAAGTTCTGAAATCTATATAATTAGCCAAGAAGTACTACCTTTTACTCTCTGTATAAATAATGTTCATGATTTCCTGGATTAGCACCCTGAACTCCCACTGTGGTTAATCATAGTCTTAGATTTATTTATTTTTATTGTGTTTTCCATACTGAGAAAAGAATTTCCTAATCCTTAGGGAAATAAATGTTTCCTTAGCTATAAACATAGTGTAAGACATTTTCTTGCTTCCCATCTTAAACCCTTACAACAAGTGCCAAAGCAGTCTGCACTGAGCAGGATACCATGCATCAATCTTGGAGCCACACTGGAGGGTAAAGGGATCATTATGGAAAATGAGCTTCTGAATTCTTATGGCTAGTAAACTGCAGGAGAACACCAGAATTAATATGAACACCATTTAAACAAAACAGAAAGCATCCATGGGGCAGGTTTCTCTGTTATTAACAGGTCGGCTGCACAAACCAATTTCCCAAATACCAACATGTAGAAAAGCAAAGCACTAAACTGTACATTTTATAAAATGTCACATCAAGCTGCATAATGAATGATATATTCCACAGTTTTTCATGTTTTGAGGGACCTAGCTCATTTATATCATGGTGGTCTCTGTCTGCATGAATGAGTGAGCCCTTGAATTCCGGTGGAGCTGAGAAACACTTTCTGATCCATTTCGAGAAATCGAAGAGCTGTGGAGTCTGTAATCCCTTCCTGCAGTCTGCTTCCAACACAGACTACGCCATTTTCTTTTCAGCTCCCCCTGCACCTGTGTTAAAAAGAAAATGCACAATATAAGCTGAAAATGTTCTTTATGTGAGGAACTTATCCCTGTGAATAGGTGGTCAAATGAAGACCTCTAGGGGTAGAATCATTGAATGCTTTGGGTTGGAAGGGATCTTAAAGTTCATCTCATTCCAAACCCCTGCCCATGGGCAGGGAAACCTTTCACTAGACCAGGTTGCTCCAAGCCCTTGAACACTTCTAGAGATGGGGCATCCCTGTTGCAGTGTCTCCACCACTTTCAGGGAAAAGATTTTTTCCTTACATGCAATCTAAATCTACCCTTTGTCCTGTCACTACAGGCCCTGCTAAAAAATCTTTCACCCTCCTCCTTATAATGACCCCTGTAGGTACTGGAAGGCTCCTATAAAGTCTCCCCCAAGTCTTCTCTTCTCCAGGCTGAACAATCCCTGCTTCCTCAGCCTGTCTTCATAGGAGAGGTGTTCCAGCCTGCTGAAGATTTTTGTGGCACTCCTCTGGACTCACTCCAGCAGGTCCATGTCTTCTTCGTACTGATGAAAGTCTCCTCTCCCAGCCTGGTGGCCATGCCTCTTTTGATGCAGAATATAGTTGGTGTTCTGGGCTGCAGGTGCCCATTGCCAGCTCATGTCCCATTTTTCCTGCCCCAGTATCCCCAAGTCTGGACTGCTCTCAATCCCTTCATCCCGCAGTCAGCGCTGCACTGATCCAGCTGCAGGGCCTTGCATTTATCCCTTCATGAGGTTCCCATGGGCCCACTCCACGAGCCTGTCTGGATGGCCTCCCTTCCCTCTAGAGTATAAAATCAATTTTTACAAAGGTTACAGAACTGAAGCAAAGACTGTGTCTACCCTGTGGGGAGATGCCCCAAGGCCACTTTCAAAATCAGTTTTGTATCACTTGTGCTGCAACATTAGCTTTTGGTATCTAGCTATTAATCGCTTGTCCTTAAAGCATAGAATCAAATGATTAGCCCCCAAATCAGGCATCTCATGAATGTGAAAGATCAGAATAGCACTCAGGAGAGCTGAAAGGCAATTCCCTGTGCAGGCAGGTGTCTTCTTCAGACAGATTCCTGCTGTCAGGTACTGCATGGTGGTTGACATCAAAAGGAATTCCCTGCATCCTTCTTAGTTGAGATTAGCAAAACTGCCACATGCTTAACATTCCTGAAAAATCTGCTGCTGTTCTGGGGGTTAGATACTGTCAGAAGATTACCTCTAAATACTTCCTAAATGTTGTTTCAAGTCTTGGGTAAATTTCTACACTTGTTGCACCTCATTTGCACAGTCCACATTGCTTCTAACAGAGCTAGATTAGATCATGTTGAATAACTGACAACACCAAGACCTCAGTTTGCAAGGAATTAGATTTTAAACAGCTCTTAAGACTTTTCACCCAACTACACTGATTTCTCCTGTTGCACAGAAACTGTCACATATGGATTCTTTAAATAGGGATGCAAACATCTAAAACAGCTTCATGTATCAGGGTGGAATTATAGGGGCACTTATATATTTACTGAAAACAATATATAACATTCTCAGTAGGAAAGATGAGACTTACTTCACTGTTCAAAAAACAATACAGGACTGCAACAATCAACCCCTGGAAAGAGACCATATTTCTTAGTTAGTAGGCAGTGCAAACCTAGGGCAGTAAAACTTCTTTTGAATAAAAACTGTAAAATTTACCTGAAATGATCCCAAACACAGCTCAAAGATTATTTTATAATTATTGGAACTACGGTCAGGAAATAGAGCAAACACTGTGTAGTGAACTCCAAACAACGGAATAAGCAACAAGGTGGATTTTGCAAGTCTCCTGGGCAAATAAAAGAGAAAAAGCTGAAATTTAATGATAAGCTCTTGTTTTACTGGGATAAGAATATGATGCAGTGTGGTTTATATACATTTCATATGACTTCAGATTTATATACAGTAAGAGTAATTTATTACAAATTGTTTTCCTTTTGGGCATGTTGTGAGATTAGTCCCACAGTCACCTCACAAATTAACATGTCAAATTCTGTAATATACTTGATCTTGCTGAGTCTTGCACTCTTCCAAAAGCTGGTGAATGGCTGCAGGGCTTCTCTAAAACATAAGTCCCTTTCCCAGGTGCCCTCTGTACAGCAGGGGGTGTAGGACCCATCCCCTTCTGTGGTTGTTTGACCAAGAGCCACTTCCCAACCTGGTTCCATGACACATTTTTTGGTTGTGGGATTTACTGAGTTATTCCACAGGACCACGTTCAACAAAGTGTTATGAGCTGACATCAAACCTCTTGAGATATTTTTCACTTGGCTTGAAAAGTTCAGAGTTGAAAGGAATGATGCCTTCCTGCAAAGTCATACTGACAGATCCTCATGTATGGAAGGTAGCATCTCTCTTTTGAAGTTAATTGCTATTAATTTTTTTTAAAAATGTGCAACTTTGTGGTAAGTTTGTACATTGCACATGCACAGCATGCAAACAATACCTAGGAAATGTAATCCAGAATAATCTCAGCTGTGAGATTTTCATGAGCAACTTCAGATTTACCCACAAGTACTAAAATTTCAGGACTGGTGGTTTCAAGCATATACCATTAACTAATTTTCAGTGTTGTCAATTACATAACACATTTTAGCAGAAGACAGTATGGAAGTTAAGGAAAGAGAACTTTAAATTACTAAGCAGAGCAGCTCTGACAAACTGCCTGTGAAACTACTGAAATGAAGAATTGCTAATTATATCTTATCTGTCACTTACTTCACTCTAATAACGTCAGTTTTATATATTATACAGGGCCAGTCATGCACAATTATGGATGTCTGGTATCAGATAAAATTCAAGAAGTTATGATGCTGAGTTCCATAATTCATCACTGTCTTGATGAACATAACTTGATTCAACATTGAAAGGCTGCTGTTGTGAATTCACATATTTTAACAGAAAATTCAAGGTATTTCAAGCAGTTTTATTTTTTTCTGTGTCAGTCTTCATGGCCTTCCTTTGTTCATAATATCCCAGAGGCTGCATCCGTTTATGTGGAAATGATCAGTTCTGACAGCAGTTTCTCAAGAATAGTAAAACCCTCACATCTGAAGATGCCACCAGTAAGTGGGACAAATAGGATTTCCTTAGCAGAAGAAATTAATTTACAGCTTGAGGAAATGACACTGGCAGCAAATTTCCAGGTTTCCCAAGTCAAATGGAAAACTGATTTTATTTGAACTTAACCTTATCCACTGCAAAAGTAAAGTGAGCAAAGAAAAAGATGGAACCAGGTACAAGCAGGTTCCAAAGAAGGGAAGAAAAATGGTGACTTGAATGAGTGGTATACATTTTAGATTAATTTTTCACTCCATTGCTGTTTCAATGATTTTTGTCTAGCTGATGTTACTTTCTCTATACTGCACTTACATTTCAGTGAAGGAAAGGGAGGGACAAAATAGCCTTATTCTTCTCTGCATTTTAGAAAAATGCATTTGCAATTTTAAGAACGAGCTTTCCAGACCTTTAATTTGCTCTGTAGATGCACTATCCTTTGAGGAGGTTAATCTACTTTTCCATGGGTATCAGCTCAAGATTACACAATCCAAACTTAACCAGGCAATCAAATGCTGACAGCAAAGAAATCACAGGACTCAGTAATAAAGGACAAGGTTGTTATTAGTGAGAACATTTCATCTTATAAAGTGCTATAGAAAACTGTGGAAAATTACGGAACTGAAAGTCAGTCTAGTCATGTTGATTTTTCTGTGGCCCATCAGATACTCATTTTTTTGCATCAAATGTGCCACACTGTTTACAAAAGACATAAGGTTCTACTTCTCTCAGGGGTAAAGTTATTCTTTACTTCAGCACACTATGTTTTATCAGCTTTTAGGAAAGGAATTCTGTGTTTTTTAAATAAAGAAAAGGTGTTATCCAGGAACACATTTTCAAAGGCCACTTGCATGATTTTGAATTTCCAGTGTTCATGTTAGGTTTTGTCACTGAAGTATCATATTGACAGCCTGAAGTCTCAAACTGAGTGTTTATATCTGGGCTTTAAAATAAGACCTACTACCGCAGATCTTTGATTGTGGATTACAGTATCCAGCAGGTATTATAATAAACAACAGTAACTGATACAGGAATATAATAAAAAACAAAATCAATTTTACCAATGTATTTGAATTGTCCCCCAACATTCCCTGACTTTAAAGCTGTGGAAACAGGGGACTTTCAAAAGAAGACAGTCTAAACACAAAGGAAGTTGATCTAAATCAGACACAACTGTTTTCCTATAGAAAAATACAGATAGTATTTTAAATCAATATCAAACATTATACTTAACTTTTAACTTTCTGGGAACAATATAACTTCTTTTAAGCTCTTAAAATATATGTAAATATTACAAAAAAGTATTTTAGAAATTCATGCATTAAACTCAAAATCAAAAATAGCTTGTTGATCTTTATGAAAGGGCATATTTTTTATTCAATTTATTGTTTGACAAAAAATATATTCTTCTGTATTTCAGCATAGTGATAACCTTTCTTAAACCATATCTAAAAGTAGTTCTGAATTAAATTTAATTACGGTATCGCAGCAATTTTTAGAATATTCCAGCAGATCAAACCTTATAGAGATTATTTTGATTCTAGTTATAATATTTGAAAATATGACTCACTTGTACTGTGATTGATCGTTTCCTCCAACATCTGGAGATCTCAACTTCTGCAGTAAGATTCTTATGATACTAATGAAAAGTATAAAATTCACCTGCAAAGAAAACAAATATAATGGTGATTTCTGACTTCTCCACTCAATATGCGGCACAAAGAAATGTTTGTCAAGTCAGACAAGTCAACCCAGCAGTAAGTTGTGGAACTCTCAGCAGAACACATTGAGCTCTGCACTGTCAAACCTGTTGTCTGGTTTGGGCCGCACTAGGTTTGTCATGTCAGCACCTCTGCATGCCCACCGGTTCTGGTCTGGCTGGGGAAAGACTCTTCAAGCCCCAGTTGTCAGAAATACCCTCCTTCCAAAAGTGTAGATGGAGACAAGTTTCCTAGCAGGATGGGACTCTGATTGTGATTTGCTCCAGTCAAGCACTGTCCTAAATTGTCGTGTGGATTCACAAACAGAACCCCAGAGAGAGTTTTGGACCTCTCTTGCTCCTCATCTTGACCTTCAGTGTTTTCAGCCTGAATTAGGGGAAGAGAAGATTGTTACACAGCTGATCTATCTACTCTGATCAAGCACAAAAAGGGCCTCTCACCAGTATCAGTTTGCCTTGGATATTGATGCAGACATTATGACTGAAGGAATCACAAAATAGTCAAGGTTGGAAGGGATCTCTGGAGGTCATGTAGTCCAACCCTCAACTGAATCCCTGCAGTCCAATTCTCATGATAGCCCTCTAAGGCAGAACAGTAATATTATTTTATTTCAGATTTTATTTAATATTTTATTTCACAGAAAGGCACTTGCATAAAAAAATGTTATGACCAGATTATGATCAGTCTAGAAAATTGAAGTATAAAACTCAGTAGATCCTAAGTCTCACTGCCACTATTTCTTCAGGGCTTTTGGTATTTTGTGATCACCAGCCCTTCTGTTGCTGGATTGTTTGGTGCAATCAAGAAAACCTCACACTAATATAGCATGTCCATACTGAAGTAAAGGAACACTTGGATTCACACCTTCACAGCCACAAAATGCGCTAAAAACTACAGGTACAGCTACGTAAACAGCTGCATCAAATGGACACGTCTTAGAATAAATTAATCTAGAGAAAAATTTCTATCACTGTGAAAATGAGAATTTTCTTGTTTTAAACTAACTCCACCCCGAACCCCAAAACCTAGAGGTGGGGTACCCAAGCAGACAGTGCCTGTCTCACTGCTATAAATCTCTATCTCGATGTATCAGTGGAACTTTCCTTTTTCCAGTCCTAACAATTTGTCTGTAAGCTTTTCAAGTTCAATGAATTTCTGTGTCTTCTCTGGCACAACCTGTACAATTTGGGATTTTAATAAATAAACCACAGTCAAAGCAATACATGTCCCTCTGTACTTCACATTTTATTCGAAATGACAGGTGAAGGGAAGTGACAGAAATTGACAGGGATGAAATAAAAATTTAGAAAAAATGTCTTTTTTTTTTTTTTAAGAAGCATAAGAAAGAAATATTAGAAAATACAGGTTTTTGCTGAGCCGAACATACATTTTTCAGGCACATGATTACTTAGATGGTTTCTTTGATGCAAGACTCCTATAAATGTAACAGGCACAAGCTTGTTATTGCAGATTGTATCTACAGACTTACTGCATCAGTGTACACACCAAGGGATGTATAATTTGTCATATGCACAGGAGCCAGTATTAGCTAACTGAAACTGGATATTAAGATCTAACGTGGGCAACTTCCATTGACTTATTACAGTGGACCAAATTAATTTCTCTAGGATTTCATTGAATTAATAATTTTTAAAAATCCTTTGAAGCATGTATATGATTTAGAATAGTATTTTTCAATAAAATATTTTTCAATAAAACCCTAAATAGCGCCCAGGATTTTTAGTGTTGTAGCTTTTTAGTCCCTTAAAATCATTTGAGCATAATGCCTTTAAATAACATAGAATATGGATACCATTCAGTGGAGATCTAAGAACAGGAACATGAGAAAATAATGTGAATGTGGAAAAACTACAAGACAGACAGATGATGGCTCTTTAGTGGAGTAACAGCAAGATGCTGCTTCTACCCTGTTCTACTTCTGACAATGTTTTTGAGTCTAAACACCTTGTGTGAGCATGTATCATTTAAACTGGCTTCATGTTGCTTCTTTCTATTTAGTCCCTTATCCTACCCGCAATGTGAGATAATGAGAAAAACATTTCCCGGTTACTTTGATGGGACAGAAGTACTGTTTCCACACAAACACCACTCCTTCCCAAATGAGAGCAGTTTATGGAATTGGAACTATGGAGAAGGCAGCTGTGGAGGCATTTGCTGAACGGAGAACGTGGGTAAGAGCACATTAATTTGGAATAGTCACCCCCAACTGATAACTCTGAAGTGGGTACAGCATGAAGCATGAAAGTCTGCTAAACCATTCTGAAGCCAAAATTGTCATGAGGAGATGTCAGGGACGGTTTCTGATACACTGAATTAACTGGAGCCATCGCCACTTTGCAAAATGGCACCACAACTTGCTCTCACAATACTCTTGGATAGATTGGACTTCAGCTGACTTAATTCCCAACTCATTCCCCAGTCTTTGCTAAGATCCATCTTTAATTCAGGCCTGCTAGCGTGCCGTGGCATAACTTCTGTTTTCAGGTGCAGGTCTCCTTTGGAGAAGCACTGCTTTCTGGCACACCAAGTCTCAGCTCTTTACCAGATTGCTCTTTAAATTGTGCATCCAGAGAACAAACAGACTTTCATCTTTCTGTAAACACCAGGTAGTGTGTTTTGCTTTTATCTTCCATAATATTTTCTTCACTCTGGATCATTCCCCATTATCCAGCTCCTTTCTGGTACAGGTATTCTCTTCGTGCTATTGAATGTCCATTTCTTCATAACATAAAATACCTTTTCTGTGAGTCCTCACTTTATGTTATTTCACACATATTCCTACTGTGCTTTCTCTTTAAACTGCAGAATTCACTCTGATGAAGATGATAGGAAGTTTTCTCAAAAGAATTTTCAGCAGGCACAGGTTCAAAGACAAACCCAAGAGTAATGTGAACTTTTGAAATCT
The DNA here is from genome assembly GCA_035584735.1 of Pseudotriccus pelzelni. Classification (NCBI taxonomy): domain Eukaryota; kingdom Metazoa; phylum Chordata; class Aves; order Passeriformes; family Tyrannidae; genus Pseudotriccus; species Pseudotriccus pelzelni. The sequence continues at coordinate 8,603,181 of JAWMRA010000078.1, forward strand.
TGTGTAATCCAATAAACCCCTAGTTTTACTGCCTACAATGCTAAAATGAGGCAAGTATACCTAAAATATATCAATTTGCACTCTGGCTGTTTTTAGAAATGGACACATATTCATAGTATATTGTGCCCAAGTTAATTACACAATCATTAAACCAAACAGGAATATTATTATACTACCCCAGTAATTCTAATGAGCTCCACACAGGAAAAGCCCTATCAAACATTCTCAAAGGGTATTATTTTGCAAATGCTTCATGTTCAATATATATTTCAGTAGGCTACCAATTAAAGAAAGATATACACAGCCATAGTTTTTTATGATTGCAATAATATCAGATTCTCAATTGCAGGACTATCTATTTACACACAAAATCAAATCTGCAATTCATTGAAAAGTATAATTAGATTTTTGCTTCTTCCAGGCTCATAAACAGGAGAGATGTTAAAGAAAGAACAACATACAAATAAAAGCAACTGCTCATCTAATAGAAGGCAGATAAATTTTGAAGGCAACAAATTTTAATGGCCTTGGCATCTGTTTAACATTTCTCCTACAGCACAATTTCTTTTCATTAAAGCAGAATTCTTGCCTATCTGTAACTAGCAGTAAAGAATAATGGCTATATGCACTGCAGAATGCTGAACAGATCTATAATTCACACTTCAAAGTTTACTTACTATAATAGAAATTAAAATTGGTATTCGTATAACCCACCAGGGACCACCATGCTCATTTGTATCCCAGCAACTACAAAAAAAACAGAGGGAAAAAATGTTGACATTAATATCATCTGGCATGCAAGACCTGTGAGGAGAATTATTTCTTATATACAAGTCAAAGCACACTAAAATAATGCCTGTTCTAGCCTAGAATTTGGCATTCAATAACTTCCTACTTTTAATTTTATGTCTTGTTTTAAAATGCATACTCCATTCCTTTGCTTGAAACACTGCAGTCAGGTGTGGAGTCCTCAGCATAAGAAAGATGTGGTCTTTTTCAAATTGGTCCAGAGGAGGCCATGAAGGCTCTCAGAGAGCTGAAGTACCTCTCCTACAAAGACAGGCTGAGAGAGACTTCCAGACTAGACACACCCAGCTCCCTCAAATGCTTCTCATAGGACTTACTCTCCAGAACCTTCACCAGCTTCATTACCCTTCTCTGGACACCCCCTGGCACCTCAATGTCTTTCTTGAAGTGATGGGCCTGGAGCTGGACACAGTACTCAAGGTGCATTACTCCGAGGGTATCAAGGCACTGGAACAGCTTGCTCAGAGAAACTGTGGATGCCCCATCCCTGGAAGTGTTAAGGCCAGACTGGATGTAACACAGTCTAGCGGGCCCATGGCAGGGGGAGTTGAAACTAGATGGTCTTGAAGGTCTTTTCCAACTCAAACCATCCTATGGTTCTGTGAAATCAGCTAAAACATCAGGCACACTAGGCTGCACCATTAGACATCGTGGAGGACATTGGCCTTTGAGGACACCAAGCTCAGTTTCACTTTGTGTAAGGACACTTTTCCAATATGCACTTAACACTGGCTTCTGGCTAGCAGGAAGATCTAAAGCAACTGACAGTTACAACTGAAATGACATAATTTCTTGTGGGATATTTAGGTTACAGATGGTTAGGACTGCTTTAGGAAAATGTGAGACTGAACCTGAAGCTTCATCTGAAAAACTGAATATTTAATTTTCACTGGGGGCTCAGCACTTTTGATCCAAATACTCACAGTGCTCTGAAAGGTTAGTCATATTAAAGATTTATTACCCTTCAGAGTTCCTCTGTAATCATAATGACAAAGGAAAAAGGAGTTTGCCTTTGGTTTACATGTTAGAGGTCTTGGAAAGAGAGGCTTGAAATTATGTAGAACATGGTTTTTCAGTTTAATTACAGAATCAATTGTAAAATATTAGTCTGGCAAAACATGACTGTGAAAACTGTTTGACTCACTAGCTAGGAATGCTCTCCCATTCCTTGGGGCCAGCAGGAGCATCAAGTCTGATCTTCCTACAAAATTCGTATCTCAGTTCCCCTTCCCATGCCAGGATCCAGGCCTGGCTCTAGTTAGCTATAGTTTTGCCTGATTATCTGCATCTTATGTAAATTTACATCGCAACACTTCACTTCTGGGAACATAATTTAGATATGCATGAAGTTATCTAGACATCAACCTTTTGAGTTGCTAGTTAGCCAGTTAGAATGCCCAGTGCCTTACTGCACTGTATTGCAGCACTGAACACAAGGACCCCCACTGCCATTTTAAATATTATTGCTTCGATTTTCTAAGCATACAGCTTTAAATGGGGGTGTCAAGGGGTAACAGTAATCATAACCTATCTCTGCCCTCTCTGTCCTTTTGAGTTTTTCAAATAAACAGCAAATATAAACCCACACTGAAGAGCTCCCAAATGCCTGTCCCTTTATTGCCATCTCTGAAATGTCAGTTCTGTGCTCGTCTACTTCACACCAGCAAACCACCTCTGTGTGAAGAACATTGTATCCAAGGCAAGGGTTGTACTGGCAAAGGTGGAGGTTTTAAGGTTTTTCTCCCACACGCACTTACCCAGTGTCCTCTAAAATAATCCGTGTCACTGTCCACGTAATAATGAATATGGTAGGAATTCCTGAAAAATGCCAAAGAGCACGATCACAAAAATGTAAGTTCACAAAACGAAAAGTTCACCCTGCTAGTAATCAATTATTCCCCAAATACACAGCATATATAAACAGTGCATTGAATGGAGGGAGAGGCACATCTGGAGAGCTACATGATGTCAGCAACATATTACAAACAAAGGCTGCAGGGAAGTGGATTTATTTCTCACAAAAATGCAGCCATAATGACTAATACACAAAACCCATGCCTTTCTTAGGTTTCTTGCAAGCTTTCAGAGTGACTTACAGGGAGTCAGATACAAGCTATGCATTACCAATGCACTTCCAAGGACTGCAATATAAAATCAAAGTATAAATCATTTCGTAAGGAACCTTGTCCACACACTGGTTTATTCCCATTTCACAGCAACACCTAAATGTTTTATGACCACCTATTACTGGAAGCTTTAAAGTGCTCCATATAAATATCATTGCACTTTCTTTTACTGAAAGGAATACATGTATTTAAAACCAGATGAACAAAATTTTTGAGCTTTTCAAAAAGGCAAATAGCATAGTACAGCTCATGGCTTTGCAGCTAAATTTTACTTTTCCTCCCAGAGGAGGACAGTTGAACTATGTGTTTTCTTGTGGCAGCCCTTGCACCAAACTATATCCTGAGCAACCCCTGGGCAAGGTGCAGATTGGCACAGGTCAGAGCTGTGCCAGGGAGAAAACCAGCAGTTATGCTCCAGCACTTCTGTGCTTGCTCTCTCCCGTGGTACAGTGGCTGTAACCTGTACTGGAGCTGAACTGAGGAACCTGGGAGTCTGAGGGGTTACCCAAGAGAAACAACAGGACTACCTTGGTATGAATGTTGAACCTGAATAACACATACATTCACAAAAAGACCCCATTACTGGATGAGATTTAAGTTCTTACCCCATCCTATCAGCAGGTAGATTGTGAAGTGTCTGTTGGGGGAGAATATTAGCACAAGGAGGATGTGGAGGTAAAGTCCTTCAACTAAGAGCCAGTAAAAGTTTGCCATCACACCATACTGAAAAAATACCAAAATTGCCTTGCAGCCCACCTGGAATATGAGAACAGGGATCAAATTTGTTGCAGAAAAGATGCTGTATTATCCTTTCATTAATATAGCCTATAGATTTTAGCTCATTGTGCAATAATATTAGTATTCCAGGTCCAGTAGAAATTTTTTTCTTCAGTTAATCAAATTGGTACATAGTAAATGTTACTATATATATAGAAAGAAAATTAATTTTTAATTAAATATTTAGATGACTCTCATTGTAAATTAGCTCAGAAATGTTGAAAATTTCATAGCATAAATATTGAAAAATACATTGTTTATAAATAAATGAACATATTTGCAACAGTTTGTTAATGAATGGCTATTAGATTAAATGATCATCTATTAGGAGACTAATAAATATATTCCAATCCCAGCTGGCTCCTCAACACAGTAAAAAATAACAAAGAAACTGCTTTATGCATTTTTCAAGGCTAAATGGAAAACTGAGTGAAAAATATAAATGTATATAACTCTAAATAGACTTAGAAGAAAAAGTTGACTGGACTTTTTAAAATTATGTTTTCCTTTTAGCAAATGCTTTAGTGTTTCTTAATTAACAAAACATGTAGGCTTGTATCATAAAATGATACTTATAGTCTGTGTGCTGCTTTTCAGAATTAATTTTCAGGTGTCTGTGCTGCTGATGTACCACGGTGCTGGTTGCTGCTACTTTGGCACTTCCCAGCAGGAATCTGGGATGTGAGAATTGAATATGAAAATATTTCTACTGAGAATATGCTGAGAAATGTGACGATACAGTAAAAGTAGCAGACTAAACAAACCAGACCAAATAAAATCTCTTGTTTCTCTCAGCTTTACTCCTCTATTTTAAACACCCTACACACCTCCACTTTTTCTGTTAAAATTCCAAGTACAACTAATACCTAAGCAGTTAAACTTACTCATTTAGGATCTGATTCCTCTCTCTATACACTGATGTCTATTAAGAAGTGAGATGCAGTCCCTATTTGCTAAGCCAGAAGGGAACAGACCTCATTAGAGGTACTTCTTCGTATCCAGCAGCCCCTTGTGGTGTCTCAGATACCTCAGTGCATCCCAAGTAACACACCTGCCCATATTTATGCCTGTGAACACACCTATACAAACAACTAAGTAGCAGCCCAAAGGCTTGAGTTCATCTCACCTAATTTTAGCTGTCTACAAGTAAGGCTTCTGGTGAAAACCAGCTGCCTACTAGCCAACCACCTCCTTATACAGCTCATGAAGAGACATAGGCCAGTCCAGAGAAAGTCTTAAAGCAGAAGAGATGAACTGTCCAGTGAGAAAGACAGAAGCCTGGAGAAACAGCTTAGTTCAGTCGTCTTGTTTGGTAAGACTGATCTTACCTCTCTGGACTTTGTATCCACTGCAGATCAGTAATGGGCCAGAAAATGTAACGTGGATAAAATTAAACATTTCAAAAAGCAAGTTGAAATATGCTTTTATGCTTATGACTGCTTACAGCCAGATTAGCAAAGTCAAAAATTTTTGTAATGTCTTATAAATTCTAATAGTTCCTTGTATTACATTCTCCAATAACTTACTAGAATCCCTCATCAAAATATTTTCCCTTCCTCCTGCAGGTATTCTTGTGTCAGCTGTATTTGCAGATGCTGAACGGTGAAATTCGCCAAAATTAATACTCCATGTACTTCAGATCCAGGAGATAGTTACAACGTACTATGAATTGCGTGCTTTTTTGGACACCTGAGCGTGCAGCAGAACTGTGGAGCATCACACACGTGACAAAAGGGGCAAACCCTGTGTGCTGTTTTGTGTGAAAGGCAGCACCCAGCCAGTGCCAGACAAAACAGCCCTGCCAAGCTGGTGTCAGATCATCCCACATATAAAGCAACAGAAATTGTTCAGGAGTCCACAAAATTGGACATATTCAAAAGGAATGAATGAGGCTTTGTAGCCAAGAACAACTGGAAGATAAATGAAATTGCAGAAATCAAATAATATTCTGATAGTCCATTGAATAATCTTTCAAGGACCTAAGAACTTCTGGTTACCCTTGGCAGTCTGTCTATGAACAACCTTGCCTACTTGGGGTCTACTAATTCAATTCCTATTTTTCTCCATTAGAAATATCCCAGATTATGAATTTCTACATACAGCTTGATATGCTGTATGTATGTCTCATTAAGAACGTCACATTTAGGGACTAAATGGCTTCATCAAGACAAAAATATCTGCTTCCATCTTTTTCTCACAAGCTTTAATTGTAATGCATTAAAATCAGAAGGTATTCTTGACAGAAGCAACAGGGACAGAGAATGGAGAATATCATATAGTGGTCATTTTTTTTAACCTGAGGTTTTTTTAATCCCTGTGCATGAAAATGCACTACACATATTAGCTTGCTAAGAATGCAAATGACATCACTTCTGTCATAGCCTGAAAGTACAGAGGAGTTAATGAAGACACCTCCTGCAAATATTTAATTTCCTGAGTTATTTCTCTCCCTCCATTGATACCTGTCCAATTCCTGCACCCTTGATAAAGCTGCTGGAACACTTCCAGGCCAGCTGCCTTTAACCACTCCCAGCTGATGGCAGTCCTGTTTGCCTTCAGCTCTCACAGATGATTAATGCAGTGACCATATTTATTCTGCACTATAGATGCTTATGATTTGTCTTGGCAGGTGACTTTGTCCCTTCATGGGCATGCAAACAACATTAACATCTCCAACTTGTGCTGCAACCTTCTTTCTCTGTTTGCTTCTAACAGAATTGTCTACACTGACAGCTTGGTATTCCTAAATATTTAAAAGGATCAGGGAGAAAAATTTAGTGACAATCTAATATTACACCAGGCAGCAAATGAGGTTTCTTACCCATGAGGTTTGATCCTCTGGACAGTGAGCTGTGTTGGAGCTGGAATAGAGAATATCATCCTTGACTAAAACAGAGATTGCTCTTAGAATGAAAGAGAGGAACAGGTTCAGATGGATGTAATTCCGAGTACAATGAAGTTTTCTAAGAAGAGATTTAAAAACAGGCATTTTAGATTATGATGCAGAAACTGTTGAAGAGACTCTATTCCTCTGCAAACATTTCTTAGTAACATGAACCCTGAGTAAGAGCCTACCCTTTTCTTCTCTGTCATTTTATCAGTGCTGACTTGCTGTTTTTTTAATCTCTTACTCCTCCTGTCTGTAGTATCACAGACTACAAGATCCCAGTGGTATTTTTCCCACATTTTAACATAAGCTGGAGATAAACATAGATTATTATACCTTTCTGTATGTGTGCATTCATTACAATATTTTTCTCAAAAATAAAAGTTTTAATATCTTGGATATATTTCATACATGCTCTCACCTATTATTTTCTGGTTTTGTTCTTTTATTTAACCCCTGCATTTTTCCATGTAATGGTTTTTCATCCTAGGATGGGATTGTATGCAGGAGCAATTAAAAATGTATTCAAAACTTTGATCTCCTAATATTTCTATCCAAGTTCTCTTCTTTAATCCATCAGCCATGTGAAAGCCTGACAAACAAATGACAGATTAAATATTCTAAGTAAGTGAACGAGTCCTCAGGGAAAGCAAGCTATAAATTGAGGGCTTTTCACTTAAAACACATTCCCTTCAAGATCTTCCCATTTAAAAGATCCTTTTTACTGCACGTCCCCAGAAAGCAAACTGCTAAGAGGTTTTTGTGGCCAAAACCAGCACCCTGATCTGCACCTAGAAACAGGTCAGAAGCCAAGGCATTTTAGCAAGCAATGAAAGAATAAAGATGCAATAAAATGTTCTCGCAGTGTGCACTGGCAACTTCCAAGTAGTCTCCCAGTTTTGATTTTTACAAAACACTATAATCTATTCTGAAACTACTAAAGCAAGGATAGTTGCAGTGAGTGGAGGGAAATAAAAAACAGATCCACCTTTCTAGCCCCCACTTTGGCAAAAGACAACCAGGCTGAATAATACCAGGCTGAACCTGAAGCAGTTGTCAAAAATCCAGTGATTGCTGTGGCCGTGCACGTCCTTTGCTGAAATAGGTTCTGAGAGAAACTGAAATACCACTGTTATGTCAGATTGCATCATATGTTCCTATGGAATTTGGAGATACATGAAAACTGTAAATGGGAGGAAACCATTTTACTTGAGTAACTAATGTAGATGATTAGCTATTCATTCCATTCAGCAGCTGAAATAATAAATGCTGGATGTATACAAGGCTGTCAAACCAATATTTTGGAGGTAGGGGGCAAAAAGTAATATTATTTGGGATATGTATGATGCTCCAGAATAACAAAGAAATTCTGTTCTGTAGCTGAAACAAAAGCTATCATGTTTATTAATTTGATATGATTACCTCACAATATAAAACTACTATGTGAGGAACATTTACAGACAGCAGATGCACATGACAGCACATCTTACAGAAATGACAGAGATTTATATTTTTCTCCTTGTTAAAAAATACACATCAGAGAAACTGACTTTTAAAAAAAGTTTTGTTTTACAGAAAGGAAGTATAGTAAGATCCATAATGTCAGTGTTATGTAGAAATACGGTGTTTTACAATTCATTTTCACTCTCAGTTGGAACAAACCAACCTTCTTTAAAATATTTGAAAAATACTATTTATTCTCAAAAATTTCAATTTACACTTTTCTAAAACTTCATGATATATTAATTCTTAGGCATTTAAAATGAAGAAATAGAAACTTTCATACTAAGAAGGGTAAAGCAACTTTTTTTGACTAAATCAAAATTATTAGCTTTCCTGTTTATAAATTGAGTTTGCAGAAGTATGAATGTGCCTGACGAATGGGCAATCTCCAACAGAAAAATGCTGTGGTAGAAAGTTACCAATTAGCTTTAATTACAATAAGTACATAGAGTATTATGTGGGGAGTGGCACCCTAGTGACTTAGTTTGTTAGCTTAATTTGTTAAGGTATTTATAGATATTCACATTTTATGTCTTTGTTTTGAGATTATAAGAGTAGCCAGATATAAAATCCTTTCCTTTTAAAAAGCTTGTAGGTGTGTAATTTGCAGATATGAATAGTGTAAACCCATATAATATATCTCTAAAAGTTAAAATCAAGCCCAGTTCTTTGTAAAAAAGAGCAAAACAAAATATTGTAAATGCATGGAAACTTTCAGAAACAACACTTCTTTCCTGACACACCATTTTTGCCTTTCATGTGCTTGTAGCTGATACTGTGAAAAACTGCAAAGACCTGAGACTGTGCCTCTTCTACCAGACAGTCCATAACAATATATAATGGACTGCGGAAGTCAATTCCTAAAAGAATTTCCACTTCCTTTCCATGAACACACTACCTACAATTAAATTAAACTCCCCATTATTCCATGTTTTTGTGCATTAAAAATACTGCAGGTATTCAGGATTAAATTTAGTATAGTGTAAAGCATACACATACAAATCCAGCAATGCAAAATTTTAATAGCCTCTTGTGTTACTAATATCCAGAGTTCAAATCTGAATCCTGCTGGATTAAGTCAGGCTTTTGACTACCCTAATGCATTAGTAACTTCTGAGTTTTAACTCGCTTCTTAACTTCCAAATCTCTGTTAGATGGTTTCACCCAGAGGAGAACTTTTCTCTGCTTTTAATGACAGCAAGGTGAACGTTTGCTAGTTAAGTTCTAATGTGAATGAGTCTCAGGGGTGAGTGACTGATTTTTATAAACAGTGTATTGACATTATTTATATAGAATTCCTGAACATTTCGTGGAAAATTATGGTTTTTTGGATAGAAGCTGTAACCAGCTAAGTAAAGAAAAGTTAAAACTTAGAGAAACATTCATATTTTCTAAACTTTGTCCTTAAAAATTCTGTAATGTAATAGTACAACATGTCTGAGAGGCAGACAGATATACACACAACCATCTGCATTCACTTCTATTATTTAATTTACAACCGCCTCAGCTGCAGCCTTCCACAATTGGCTACTTGACATGTGCTTGGGAAAAGTAACAGCACATTTTTACAAATTATCTCGGTTCCTAAATCATGTCACTGTGTTAGGAGACCCCTACATTCCCGGTAGATAACAGAGAAACAGGCTTCTTAAAGGGAGGGGAGCTTAGAAGACCCAATGTTCTTCCCTGAAAAAAACCCCTCTCTCTTTTCACTGACTCAGCAGGGAGAGTGGGGAGTTCTCAAGTTGGATATTTAAACTGAAGTTGAAGATTTTGAGTACAACTCTTAGATTCTTGATCTGTGTGTTACAACTGACTTCTGGTGATGGGCAATGTTCAGATATCTGTAATTTTCTGTATTAAATGCACTATAGGTTTTAGCAATTTTGAAAATGCACGTTCTGCCTGTAGCATTTGCTGGTAGAATATAACCATGAGTGACTCAATTTTTTTAAGAGGTATTCCAAATATAATTATGGGTTGCATATCTGCTCTGAATAGTCTACGAATATTTAAATGTTGAGAAAATTTGGTGTCAGACTGAAATGCTTACAGAACTTGCCATAGGAATAGTTCATCAGAGGAAAGAGGCTCTGGCAAACAACATGCTGTACCCTACATATGTTGTGTTGTTTGCGGTGAGGTGGGGCTCAGTCTCTTCTGCCATGACTCAAGAGAAAGGATGAGGGCTGTTTAACTGAGAAAAATGTAAAATCAAAGCATCTTCTAAATATATGAGCTATCAGACAACAGGTACAGCCATCTTATCATCACTAGTTTACTCAAGAAAATACATACCTGAAAAGGCAAAGAATTATACTTCCTGTTGTAAGAGCAATCAGAGATACGCTGTGTCCAAGGGTATAAATTGCTTTCACCCTCACATAGAAGTTGACCTGAACAGAAAAATACATATGTAGAAGCCACTTACTAATACATAAAATTGACTGTGAAGTGATATAATTGACCGTTAAATAGGTCTGAGGGCTATAGCATTATTTTCACTCTTTGCTCTTCATTACATGATGAGAATGTTATATCTCTATTCCAACACATTTTTGCAATGGAGCATCTCTAGCCAATTGACTTCAGTAGAAAACTCAGTCTCAGGAACTCAAGACTTAGACACACAAGCTGCTGCCATTCCAGTTGATTATACCATGTCAATGAGGTCAAAGAAGGCATCAGATTCATAAACTTCTCTAAACACAATCAAACTGGGAAGAATGAGCCAGTTAAAGAATGGATTGTCGCTAAAAGAGGAATTTTCTCTCAGTCCTTCTGCTCTAGTGAACTTTGCAATGCATTTATACGTGGATTTAATTTTAAAGACATGTTTAAGTCTCATTATTTATGAGTCTGAATATTCAAATACATTACTAAATTCTGACCCCAAACAACCATTTCTTTCTTTAATAATTTGCTGAAACTTGGAAGGGAAATTTTTCAACCGAACAAAAGCAGGCTGGAATGCCCAATTTGATGATTAACTGCAGTTATCTGTAAATTTACCAGCTCATATTACATGTACGTCTTACTCTGAACGACAACATCAAGAAAAATAGTGCTAAATATTCTCAGAATTAGTCTGTTTCATTTATGCTTCCAACAAAGTCATTAAACTGACATTAGTTTCCACTCAAGCTAGAAAAAATATTTGAAGTTTTTTATTATGTTATGAAATTAAAGATTTTAACAGCAGTGTAGAAAGTGATATGGATAACAGACAGAATTTCAATATTTACTTCACATGGTTATCTCTAACCTTCTCAAATTATGTTTGTAAAAAGTAGCAAGGAAGAAATACTTTTAAATAAACTAAGATAGCAAAAGGAAGTGCAAATCACTTAATTCATTTATTTTTATATCTTTAAAAGGCCAAGTAAAGAGGCAATTTTAGCAAACCCAATTCACGATGAAATTAGCTGAATATCCACTTCGCACATATTATCCAGACATGGAAAAAATGAAATGAAATGTGAAATGAAATGAAGAATCTCACAACTGCACTGTTGTAGATGTGGTTAAAGGGGGAAAATATGGGAAACAACTGCCAGAGATCTTAAGTACATTCATAGCAACTGTCGTGCTTGTTAAGAGCTGAAAGTGGTGTACACACTGTCACAGGAAAACAGAAATCTCTTTTAAATGGGAGAAGTAAGCTGTGATGGCCTTTTTGACAACAGTCCTGACATGTTAATGTTTTGTTTGCTTTATTTCAGAGGCAAAGAAGGAAAATATGGACTTAATAAAGTTTCCAGTGTCATCCGACTGACTGTAAGAGCATTCCTCAGATAAAATCCTGAATAAATCTTGTCTTCTTTTTTTTTTTTTTTTTTTTTTAGATTGGTGTCCCTGGGTGGTTGAAATAGTAAAATCTGAAGTATTACTTAATTGCTCTCCATAAAGAATCTGGTGTATATTTGCAGAGACCTACTACACTCCTACGACACTGTGGGGGTGAATCACAGTCTCTATTTCACTGGGCAGTAGGTGTGTACACTGCAAATATAAACATCTCAGGCAATGTGGAGTCTCTTCATAGGGTCTTCTAGGAAGCACTTCTTGTATGTATGTCAGCAGACAACATGGACTTCTTTGGATATATTTCTCGAGGCAGTGAAGAGGCCCCACAGTGACTAATGCAAGTGCAGCTACCCAAAGTGCACCAACATTTGCCCTTCTATGGATGCCCATGAGAATCCTGTGTTTGCTAAACAGGACTCTTAAGCAGTGCAGTGATTCTGAGCACAGAATTATTGCCATTGTGACTTTTTTCTTTTTCTTGCAAATGAAATTTATCTTTCTCAAGTCTGCAATATTTACATGGTGGATGTGAAGAACTTTTGGATTTAGAGGCAATTCAGGCTTCTATTTGTACACTCAGTAGAAATGTATTCAGTAGATATGGGGTTTGCAAATGCCAACAAGATGATGACAGAGCATGTTGTGGAACTCCTGTGCATCATTTCTAAGCTTTACACTATATTTGCTACTCCTGATGTGTACAAGGTCAGGAAATAGGATTCCTTTTCTTCCAGAATACTGTTGATGGGGAAATGGGGCTGCCAAAATGTTAAGTCATTTATTGGAGAAGCCTTTTTCTATGGTTTTGCTGAACATGTCAGGTCGAATAAATGAAGGAGGTATGAAGTACTTGTAGAGTTCCTGATGCCATGGGCTTCTGTAATTACTGCTGAGAAACTGGTTGTCACTATATTCCCCAAAAAACTGCCTGGAGAATGGCTGATGTTCCTTCTGCTATGACAGAAGCCAAATTAAGAAGTGTAGGGGTGATGTGCAGTGCTTGTCTGTAGACACAGTTTTTAGAGCTCTTCAAAAATGAGCCAAACTGGGGAGTGTAATTCTGTCGTTCTAGCAGGGAATTGAAGAGCGGTTCTTCCAAACTGATTTTGTGTGAAGTTACATTAATTTAGAAAAAAAATTTTTAGAATTGTACTTGAAAACAATTTTAGAAACACTGTTCAACATTGTTAATGCTGAGTAGAAGATTTCTCTTTCACTTTCATGGAAAAAGTTGATTGGCGGAGATACACGTGTAAAAATAACAGTGATGTGCAACATCAGGCTACTGCAGAGCAGAGACAGGTGTCTCCCCAGGTATCCTAAAACCACACACATCCCACTTGGTAAGAGTGCACGCAGGGGCAATTTTACATCTCTCCCTTCTTCCTATCTTGGGGAACTACCAAGTAGCTTAACAAATCCTGACATGTTAAAGTAACCATTGTCCTCCTGATATTTGCACTTTTTGAAATGGCCTTCAAAACCGAAGCAGCTCAACCCGGACTTCTGAGGTAAATTGTGTCCTGGACCTTCACATTGCCCGGTAGAACTTATCTCCTCCCTCCTTTTCAGATTTCTCATTATGCTAGAAAATCTTAAAGCAGCTCTAAGGCTCCTTTTTGCTGCTGAGCAGCCAAAGTGTGCTATGAGTTGATTATATGATTTGTTCCAAAAGCAGTCTTTGGTTTGCCTAAGAGAAGAAATAACTGAGACAAGAAGCATGTGAGACTGACACATTCCACCTCATGCATCTGCTATTAAACAGGTGACTAAACTGTCCCAGCTGCATACTTTGCTGTAAGTACCATGGTCTCTCTATGCCAGACTAAGTTGCCTCTGGCTAGATATCAAACTTTCTCCTGTCACCTCCTTGGTTCATTCAAAAACTCCCTTGTGCTTTCTCTCACACCTGACACTTGGGCTGGGCCTTTGTCCTGGGTTTGGCTGGGAAAGAGTTGATTTCCTTCCTAGCAGCTCACAGGGTGCTGTTTTGGATTTGTGATGAAAACCCTGTTGATAAGACGGGAATGTTTTAGCTATTGCTCAACAGTGTTACTATTCCCTGCTTCTCATGCTGCTCCACCAGTGGCGGCTGGGGGAGCACATGAGTTTGGGAGGGGACAGAGCTGGGACAGCTGACCCCAACTGACCAAAGGGATATCCTAAACCATATGTGTTCATTGTCTTTGAACTGCTTCTTCTGGTGCAATTATTTGCAATGCAACAAGTTTGCTGCTAATAAAACAGTGACCACTTGTGTTATCATGTACTTCTCTCATCAATGTATTGTATTATTATTATGTTAATAATCCTTTAAAAGCTTCAAGCACACCAGATATAGTGAGACATTTTATGTTCTTCTCTTTTTTTTGGTCTTGTCTTGGAAGTTTTTGTTTAGGAAATATATAAATTGTTTGGTGCTAAATATATCCAACTTTTGTCTATGTTTAGTCTACATTGCCTTTGTTCACTTTTCCATACTTTTCCCCATTTTTTTCTGAAGGAATTGCACTTCTTCCACGTTCTTTTCCTCTCCTAATTCTTTTGTAGGTGCAGCACCTATTCTACTTTCACAAATTAGAACACAGGATCAACAGATTTACAGATCCTTTGTCACTATTGTCTTTAGGTGACATGCACTAAGATGTTTACAGGAATTATTCTGGACCGGAAGTCATCTTTGGGAAATTGCAGTTAGACAAATGTTCACGTAGGAAAGCCTTGATTCTGATCTGTTGCTTTTACCAATAAAGCATACTGCACAAGGTTTTTGACTGACCTGTCTGTAATAATGCCTCCACAGCTTTCTGGAGATTTATATCTAATTCACAACCTTTTGGTCCTCATGGCTAAGTGGATAAATTGTCAGCTTTGGAGGCTGTCAGTTTGCAAAGGCATCAAAGAAACCAAAAGAATAACATATAAAACATAAAAACAGAAGGATGTTATTTTTAAAAAATATTCAGAAACAGTCAAAGAGAAGAAAGGAGCACAAATGAATTTGCAGGCAGTCTCAGAATTCCACATGAATTTATCTAACTGCATACCTGAGATTATTTTTATGTCAATGGAGTGAATTTCCAAAGTCAGTAGTAAAAGCATATGCTAAAGGACACGGGGAATGGTCCAGAAATCCCCTGAAAGCAGTGAAGGTTTCCCACCACAGACATCCTTGACTTCAGTTGTCTCATGCTTTAGATATTAGCAAGTTGCAACTAGGATATTTTAGTCCTTAGAAAATACCTAATGGCCAATTACATAACACTGGCAAGAAATGCAGTGGACATATTTGCATTCTCCCTCTCTATATCAGCCATTTGTCACCTCTGGAGACAGTCAGAACTTTGTCTTACTGTGTTTGTAGCATGTAATGTTGGAAGATCCTTCACCTTGTCAGTTTTTGAAGGCATTATAAAACCTTGTTTTCAAGCTGGGAGCTGGACTATTATCTCGTAACTCCAACAGTGCCTGTAGATGCATAAATTGCATTAAACTCCACAAACTAACCAAAATTGTTGCCATCCATAAACAAACTTGCATGGCAGATGTTATTACAGAATTGAAAGTATTACTCTGAATATATTCCTGGCATTAGACTATGGAATAAGAGAATGTTTTGTAATTTGTCAAAAGAAAGTAGCTGTTCAAACTGCAATGGGTTGATTGAAACACGCTCAACATGAAAGCTGGATTTAACTCTTTTGTCATTCCAGACTATCTTGAAAAATCTGTCTAGGTTTGATTTCAGAAAAACTCCATTGACTGACACTTTTGAAATTGGACCTATTTGATTTCAGAATTCTTAAATGAAGGGAAAAAAAGGTGAAACCCCACATGAACTTACTAACAAAGCATCAGTTGCCAGCCACACTGCTACAACTGTGCCTGTAATGTAGCCTCTAGCTCTGTTCTCTGAGCTTGACAGGAGCTGCCAGGCAGGCTGCGTGGGAAGTGACTCCTGTCACTTCTGCCCACTTCTCTCCCAGGGAGAACAGAAGACGTTGTCTTCCTCCAGAAAAAAAACCCCACATTATTTAATAAAGTGTTTCTGGCATTCTGTACACACACATGACCCCTACAACAACTAGTCTGGCTAAAATCAAAACTAGACCCCTGTGTACTCCTAGGCCAGCACAGCAGCCTGTTGGTATCAGCAGGACTGAATCTGTCTGCTGGCCATTCATTTACCAAAAGGATGAACGTGAAATAGCTGCATGGAGATATGTCAGCATGGAAGATAATCAGCTGAGAGTGCTTTGACGTTACTTTAATACTGACCATGGCCGTTTTGTTCAAGCTAAGTTCAAGTAAATCAGAAATACTTACACAACTGGAATTATTTTATCACGTGACAGAGGTTCTTAATTATTCTCTTTTCTACACTTCAGATGGTGGAAAAGAACACATTTCCTTCTTTTCAAACAGTTTTACTGGTTTAGTTTTACAATGGTCAGAAATCTTAAACACTTTAAAATTTTCTAGTGATCAAAGATTAATCCTGCTCCTCAAACTGTTGCAAAGTTAAGTAAATACTAACCCATTTTTAATCCATTACATCAAAAATTACAGTTATTTGAATTCAGGTGTTTTGATTTTCAAAAAAAATTAGATGATTGGAAAGCTTAAGATGATTAACATGGAGCACTTTATGAGACTCAGCATCAAAGATGATACAATCATGCTGCTACTTATATTTCCTGTATCAGAGTAAATAGAGGTGTCTTAATTTACCTGTAAGATCTCTACAACTCTTAATGACTCAACAAAAAAAATTACTAAATGGTGTTCTCAAATTATATGTTAATTAAATACACACATGACCCCGATAAAGAATCAAATTCCACATTGTGTTGGGGCAGTTGAAAACCAGGAAATTGACTGGATTAATATTGACTTAGTTATAGCTATTAAATATTTGCCATTCATCTTTATTTTCCCTGGTACATTTAGAAACAATGTCTTTATACTGTATTGCTGCAAAGAAACAGGCAAAGCAATACCAAATCTGATGGCACATAAAAATCCATATCTTTTATGTAAGATGGGCATATCTTCTTTCTTTCTTTCTTACTACTCTGTCTCAATCAGTCAGGTCTCACTAACCTTTGACTTTAACCTCTGAACTTAAAAAACAGTGTGCAAGATTGGCAGGAGTAAAATGACTGCAACAAAAAGTACGGATTGACCAAAACAGAATTTCAAACTAAATTCTGTTTTTAAAATATTGTAACATGGAAGAAATACCAAAACCCCTTTAGATTTTACAGCTGTATTCGAAGCATAAACTGATTTGAATCATACACCTGACATTGAAATGCCATTAGGAAATTGAAATGACAGAAACTTTTCGGCAAGTCTAACAAAATCAGTACTTTTGCAACAGTAGTAAGAACAACTGCCTCTGCAAAGTATTCATAGGATTATCTGAGCAATATTGATTCCAAAACTGAAACCCAAAAATTTATTTCTGAAGTTCTGAGGAAAATATTAACATTAAAACCACTAAGCTAAACTCAATCAATGGTCAGGCACAGAAAAAAAAATCAGTAGCTTATGATTTTCAGAAAATAAATCATGGAAATGTTTACAGAAATTGTAAATGCTTTCTAAAGATCCAATCCTAAAATGTTTCCTCTTCTTCTGTGGCTACCTAATGTTAATAAGTTTAAAAGGGTACAAAACCCAACACCTATAAAAATAAATTGGATTAATGCAAGTTTGAGTAATTTGTGTTATCTTCAATAAATTTTTTGCTAAATCTCTTCTTTGGCACACTTGTGTTTTGTTTTCTTAGAAAAGACACCTGTTTCAGCTGATGTTTCCTTTAAAGTTAGTTTCGTATTATTTTCAATATGTTCAGGACACAGAAGTCTTCTGTTTATTTACAGAACAGCACAGAAGCTTCCTAGGCAAAACTGACAGTTACCCAGTGGATCTTTCAACCTCATCCTTGGTTTGGAAGGACCTCTAGGGGTGAGAAGGCACCTCAATGCTGAAGGACAAAACCCTGGAGAAAGTTTAGGGCTTGACTCTTTGTCCAAAGGGGTTTTGCTGTTGACCAGAGGTCACCCTTAATGTAAAATTCCTTCTGTGCTCCACAAGAGAGAATATCAGCTAATATTCAGTCCTAGTCCTCACTTGATGTCAGTGGAAGATTTTTCATTTATTTTAAGGAGTACTAGTCTCTTAATCATTCCTCATGGAAAAATAAATGAAAAATGCAGAATACATAAATAAATATAACACGACTTACAAGTACGTGCAGAACGCATTGATAGATGGCTGCCTCGTGTTGCATTTTGTTGAGAGGCAAGGATTCAATTTAGAATCAATACAAACAACCCATTAGTCCCGTGCAGTGACCCAGTTCCCAGACAGCACTAATGCATCTGTCTTCTAAGAGGTAGCTACAGACATCCAAGACAGGGTTTGTGTCAGCCCTGACCTCACTGCCCTGACTCCACATGCCCTGGGTGGTGTGACTGCAGCACACCCAGGATGTTCTCTCTGACAGCTGCCTAAGAGTGAACACTTCAGGAGACTGGTAAAATGAGGGAATACTTCCGCCATGGAGGATGCTCCTACTTAATGGACAAGCTGCAGTAGTATCACCACGTTTAATAGTCCTGAGGATCCTTCTCTCCATGAATTTGTCTCTGTATGACACTACACACTGGAATCATATAGCCTGTAACTTGCATGTGTTGGGGCTTTTGTGTGATCTAATAAATCTCAGGCCAATTCACACTAAGATTACACAAAGCTGTATTAACTGATTCAGTCATTATTTTAAATAAAAATTTAAAGCACATTTCAGTGTTTTACTTCCACCAGACATCTTGCTGTGCATTCATACCCTCTGATGACAGCTAGGACATGTCTCCAGTTTGTTCAGTCTAGATAGAAGATGTCAAAAGATGTTAAGGAAAGGTTGAGGTGGGGCTTGAGTTGAGTTAACACACCTTGACGTGTGTTTCTAGAATGGCCAAATCCAGCTCTTTATTTTACAATCGTGCTGCCATGAGCTCCACAGAAATAAAAAATAGGGGAAAAAGGACACTTATTTGAGTACCTGAGATGCAGCTAAAGCTTGGTGTTGAAGGTTAGCAGTAACTAGCTGACTTACAGAAAAGGTTTCATAAGATTTCATAAAGGTTGCGATCTACACTTTGATGTGGTAACAACATACAAACATTTTGTTCAGACACCGCCGTTGTCCTGCTTAACCCCAGCCAACAAGGGATACTTTGTGTCGTAACACAACCGCTCAATCTCTCCCTCCTCCTCCTCCTGCCTCCCCACCCCGCAGCCCTGTGGGATGGGGACGGGAACTGGGAAGCGTAAAACCCGGGTTGAGATAACAACACAAGCAACGCAGTTGCTCAGCACCCACTGACCGATGCCATCTCCAAACAGCAGAAGGCAGCTCCCAGCCAACTCCTCCCAGTTTATACTCTGGATATCACGTTCTGTGGTATGGAATATCCCTCTGGCTGGTCCAGGTCAGCTGTCCTGGCTTTGCTCTCCCCCAGCTCGTTGTGCACCTGCTCGCTGGCAGAGCATGGGAATCTCAAAAGTCCTTGACTCAGGGTAAGCACTACTTAGCAACAGCTAAAACATCAGTGTGTTATCAACATTACTCTCATACTAAATCCAAAACACAGCCCTGTAGCAGCTTGCAGGAAGAAAATTAACCCCATCGCAGCTAAAACCAAGACAGTCATCCTTATCAAATCAATCCCCCAGAAATAACGGCAGGACCACTAAACACCACACGGATCTAACATAGAATTGAACAAAGGTTCTGTATCAGACACTCATTGTTAATTTCAAAATGTTAAGCAAATAGTTTCTTTTTATATAAGTTGCTAATAGACAATCTGACACAGAATAAAAATTGAACATTTTAATTTGAACATAAAATCAATGTAAAATGATGTAAGTTCTTTCAGCAGAGAAATAACAGGTGCCACGTTTATAGTGCCTTTAAATAATCTTCCTTATTTCAGTGCATAAACATTTTTCAGCATAAACATTTGGTGCCTGTTAATAAATTGCTTGTTCAGTATTTCCTCACTGATCTTTATCATTTAAACCTTATCTGGAAGATTCAAAATTGCCCAAAATAGATGCATATCTGGAGAGATAGATATGTCTGTCTGTATGCATATATATATACATATAATAAATACAAAATGTGTATAAAGTCCCTCTTGCATTAAAAATACAAGTCTATATCTTAAAAGACAGAAAAAAAACACAGAAACAAATACTACGTTGGATCTATAATGGAAACTCATTCATCAGTGAAGATGCAGGCACCAAACTGGCACCAAAACCAGTTTCTACCTACTCCTCTAACATCATCTTCAAAGGAAAGCAACCAGAAGAAAAATTTAGGTCTTACTGTAGGAAAAATATTTTGCCACCTTCCCTAAAATATTATCTCCTTAGTTACCGTGACTTTGAGGGCAACTTCATAACCATCTACAAAGCATATGGTTGCATGACATTTTTGTGTCCAGAATACTCAGTATCCAAATACTTAGGCCTTTATTTTTAGATCTTACAGTTGAAATACTAGATAAAAAACCCCACAAAAACAAACCACACACCCCAAAACCCGAAAAACTATATTGATTTATGCTGAGTAAAGGTTTTGGTTTGAGGTGCTATCATTGAGCACTGAGATCCGAAATGAAGGAAACATCTTCTGTGTAAACAAGTGGTTGATGCAGAACCTCAAATGCCTCCTGAAATCTCACAACTGCATGACACTTGCATTTTTTCTATTGTCCCTATGACATATCTATTCTATCCTATCTGTGGTGCTTTTGCTAGGGATTTTTTCAGTACCTGCTTCCCACATCTCTCTTCTGATCTTCATCTTAACACGTTTATTTTTTGCTTTTTTTCAAGGCTTTTGTGAATGTTGCTGCCACTTCCTATTTCCAGTTCTCTGGGTTAATTCCTGCAAGTGTAGTCAATTTATATTTCATTGGCCTCTTTCAAATTATTAATGAATATGTCAAACAAGAACTGATTTTCTGTTGTACTACTTCATCTGCTAATTAAGTGTTTTCCACTTGTTGAAATATTATCTTTTGTTAATTTGAATTTTTATGTCTTGACCCATTTTCACTTCATGAGAATGTCTGGGTCAAATGACGATGTTTAAAGTGGCTGTTTTAGCAGTAACACACATGTGTTCCCAAGTTGTCAGATGATGCACATTTTCTGATGTGTCTTCAGAAAAGTTGGGGAAACAATATATTCTTTCAATTTTCTTTATTGTCTATTTTCAACTACAGTAATGGTTGCGCTTTTAAACACAAGAAAGCGATAGCAAAAACTGGATACACATCTCTGCAAACCAGACAGAATAGATCTGTCTGCTACAGCTATTCCACACAAACTGAAAGCCAGGAAAAAATAGACCAACCACCCAAGTATCTTTATTCATAAGAGGACTTAATCTGTTTTGGGTAACAAGAATTTTACTGACACTATGAGCTCATGCTTGTAAACAAAATCTTGCTCTGTTAGCCTCAGCGGGCAAACAGACAGGAAATATGTAAAATGTGGTGGGAAAAAATCTCTCCCTCAACAAAAAGAACGAGAAATAGAATCTGCAAAGTGAACAAATTTGGGTTTCCATGAATAGTATATTTGAGATACCTTGAGGGCTTTCTGAAGCACTTCCAATTGCTAACGCAGTTTAGCGTCCAGTATAAACCTGACTTAAACTAATTCTGTTTTACTTATAACTTTAACAGATACCAGCAATCAAGTGGTGCATGTACCGTTGATAGATTATTACAGTACTCAGTTTAGAAATAACTTCTTCTGAATACTCTTTTGAAATAAATGAAATTTCTTGAAATACAAACTGTATGGTGCATAAACTGAGTAACACTGCAATATTAGAAACACAGATGCATTACTGCAATTAGCAACTGCTTACAGCCTTGAACATCAGACAGTTACTGAATTCTGTATTTCTGGTTTTATCTCTTTAGATAACAGCAATCCAAGCATATTGCAACCAGTGCTACCAAAAATTACTACAGGATTTTCATTCAGTCTGATTTTCATTGAGTCTGAGTAAAATGGGCATGATTTAAAAGCAGAACATGTCTGATAGATGTATTGAATACCAGCATCAAAATTAATAGAAAAAGTATTTTTCCTACCTTATAATCGTCTTCATAGTCATTATAGCCACAGGTACTTAAGATGTCAGGAAAAATATCTGACCATCCATTACTTGTACAATTTTTGCTAATATTTCCTGTCAAGAAAAATTTGAGAGTTTAAATCAGAAAGATTCAGAAGTGTCCTCATCAATGAATCTTTAGACAACCTAATTTTGTCACTAGCTTTGTTTCCTGTATTTCCTAGAACTGCTGCTAAAGCAACCCAGCCACTTCCTTTCATGTGCTCTTCTTTCACACTGCTTTGGCTTTTCGTCTTGCCTGGAGTTGCCTTTGCATTACAGAAAAACAAAAGTAAACCCAAGATGTGATAGCACGATTCTCCTTCAAGGTAACAGATATTTATGTTACATCTGCAACAGCTTGAAGGGTTTTGCTGTTTTATTTAAGTCTTTTGGCTCACTCTATAAAGGGAGTAATCTGTAGGCAATTGGATAGAAAAGCAGTTTAAGTGAAAGTTGTTCTGATCTCCTATTTAAGCTTTTCTGAGAAGGCAATACCAAATGATCTACTGAAGAGTTACAAGAGCTCTTAGACATTACGGTGATGAACTACTGCCATAGCAAATGTTAGGTAAGGTTGGTAATGAAGTTTAAAGGCCAAATCATGTTATGTGTTGAAGAACGAGGAAATAAAAATATATGCTGAATCTCACTCTTTGAGCCAATATCGAAACAATGTAGTCCAAGGAGCATACAGAACTGGTAGAAGTATGGTCAGAAAGGAATTTTGTACATCTATTTATTTCAGAAATGGTTTTCTGGTTGGAACTGAGAGAAGTTAACTCTTTACAGAAGTCACACAGATGAGATGGGGGCAACCCATGATTTTACCCCTTAATTTAATTAAAATTAATTAAGTTTCGTGCATTATAGAACACCTTCAATAGGGAAAAACTGAAGACACTGATGTCAGACTAAAGAATAATCATTAATGTTATTGTAACTTACTCATATAATGTTAATTCATGGCCATATTCCCCTCACATTTCTTAAAGCAACTTGTATACCCATAATGCTTGAAATGCATAATAATATACTGCTGTGGTCTGGAGTTTGACACTGGTCTTCAAAT
Source organism: Pseudotriccus pelzelni (assembly GCA_035584735.1). Lineage (NCBI taxonomy): Eukaryota > Metazoa > Chordata > Aves > Passeriformes > Tyrannidae > Pseudotriccus > Pseudotriccus pelzelni. Next base: position 8,626,376 of record JAWMRA010000078.1, read on the forward strand.
GACTTGCAGATGCCTGTTTTTCACCATAGAAAAATAAATTTATGTCACAGATCAGCTTTGGCCAAGAATGACCAAACTTGTTTATATACACTCCAAACTAAAGCTTTTGTGATTTTTATCTTGCTGACTGGTTACTGGAAGTTCTTCTTTGTATAAAGTCTTCAGTGGAAAGTTGTAAATATCCTACAAATGGTTCACCAACCAACAACCTAAACTTTCCAGCTAGTAAAAAGGCCTTGACCTAAATCCACAGTGTCTCATGAAACAACAGGACCACTTCTCCATTTGGCACAGACGTGACATTTTTAAAAGAAAATGTAACCTATTTATACATTGTGAAGAGTCTTCACTTTAAAAGTGCATCAAGATTCTCTGAGAAGGCAGAGCAGAGGAATGTCTTAACAGAACCACAAATTACGTCAAAGCCAGTTTTGCAATAAAAAGACTCTATGTACTCAAGGGGCTGAAGTATTTTCTGCTTCAAGTACTCTAATGCCTTCTAACCTAAAGGTAATGTTGGGCAATGTCCTGTGGAAGGCATTGTTTATTTCTGCACCACCTTTTCATGCAATTAAGTATTTCGGAAGGCAACCTGATTTAAAACCTGCAACTTGAGGCATACATTTGAATAAGAACTTCGCTGAATAACTTTCTGAGACTCCTAAACTTGTATGGTCATGTACAATACAGGGGAAACATTATAGGATAATATGGTTCCTTCTACAGTAAAAAGTCTTTTAATTAAAAAGTTATTAATATTCAATAGAGAATTAATTATGTGGTATGCTTAAACTATAATCTTGACCATCACAGAAGAAATTTAGAGCCAGGTCTCCAAAAGTTGTAAGGATGAGAAGACAACCACTTTTTTAAATTCATGATTTAAATTAAGAAATTCTTTAAAGAACTGATGGCATATAAAAGCCTACTTTTGAAATGGAATACTTGCATAAAAAAAAGTTTGTCTGGACCATCTCGTAGTAGAATTTTAACTCCTTTTAAACACTAAAAAGCTAAAGCATGCCTCTCAAAAATCTGGCTAAATAGAAGGAGTTAGATTTCTTGTTTAAAAATATTTTTATAATTTGCTGCTATAAGAATGAAGTTCATTTGAAATGTGTTGTGCATGAATTAAATAAATTACATATTCTTGAGCATAATCAAATTATAAAGGTGCTAAGATACTTAGTTAGATCTTAACTGAATCAACCATGCAAGATGTTTGCTGTGTTCTTTCTCTGAAATTTAAAGATTTAAAGAAAGATTTAAAAAACATTCTTAAATTGAACAAGTGCCTCTAAAAAAACACCCTGTTAGTTTCACAAGCAAGAAGTAAACAGGTAGGCATGAAAAAAATCTGTATTTGGGAAAATTACAGAAAATTATAAAAAGGAAGTACTCTCACTTGCTGACACCATGCTAAGGTAAGACAGAGTCATAGTGTACTGTGAGGTTTCAGACTTAAATATTTATTGCAGTTGTTTTATAGCAAAATTAAAATATTGTTGAAATAATAACTAACAGTTATGAAATAAACTCCAGAGAGAGAGAGTGCATGCTCTACCTTTGGCAAATAGACAGAAGCAGAATGATTTAATTCAGATTTTGAATTTTTGATATTTATTAGTTTGCCTTGTCTCATGACAACACCTTAATATCTTTGTTTGAGTCATTTGAATACTTTTATAGATTTCATAAGATTTAGTGAAGATTACACATACTTTCCTCTTTATAAACTGTTTAGACTATCCATGATAAACTAATCAACATTCACTAGCTCCAGGAATGAAAACCTTTGCTCATATGTAGGTTGTTTTAGTTATCTATTTTTTACTGGAACAAGACTTAATCAACAGTTTTGAGAACAAAGGTATTTTAGTCATATCCCAAGTTAACCTCAAAAACAGAATTAAATCACTGTGATGACTTTCACATTTTTCACCAGCTCCTCATGACAACAGTTCCTCACCTGAGCAATGGGCTAAGATTTTCCTGCTGCATTATGAGATACATGTGAAATACTCTGCGCGCATCATCTATTTTCAAAACCCCACTAATGTGCCACAGTGCAAAATCAAACCACAGTAAGATGAACTGACAAGGTGGTGCAGAATATGGTAGATTTAAAACAGTTGTTTCAGCAGTCTGAGACACTGATGAGCTCTTTTTGAGTTCTGTTAAAAAGCAGATTAAAAGGGTTCATAATAACTACCTTAAATTGCAAAGCAATAATTTTTAGGTATTATGTGTTGTGTGGGCTCATTATTCTCATGATGGCAAGGCAGAGTTCCCCTCCTAATCACAGAAGGGACAATCTGCATGTGATCTTCTGGCAGTTGTTAGAAATGTCAGTCAGGCTCAGATGCCTTAATAATAATCAAAAATAGGTAAAAAAAGAGCAAGCAATGTCTCCAGCCTTAGTGAGTGTCACTGTATTAGAATATATATTTAGTATCTGTCTCAAAGAGCACTGTACAGACCACAAAGATGATAATTTGGTCTTTTCATGGTCTATCATTAACAGCTCTGAAAAGAACTTTTACTCTTTAAGAAGAAAATAAAAACTCCAAATGAACCATTTTTAGCACATTATGTTGCAAAATACCAGAAAGAAGCCAGTAAAAATGCACCTTAAAATAAAATACCTGGTTTTCCAGAAAAAAGGCTAAACACTTTTGGGCAAGGGACAGTGACAGTCTCTCCAATCTTCGCAGGACGCCAACAGGTGATGTTATCCCAAACTCCAACACATCCTGAAAAAAAACCAGCAGTAACAGACTTGAAAGCTCCGTGTGGTCCAAATCCCCCTACTGTATTTACCTTATAAAGACCTGGTGGAAGTTTTGGACAAGTGGTTCAAGAAATGTCAGACTCTTTCAAGAAAGCTGCAAAGGTGGTATTTTCTATGAAAATGTTAAGGAAATCAAAAGAGTCTGCTGATTAACTGGCTTATTTTTAGGTCAGTTAATACACTGTTTGCGAAATGTTTCATTAAAACTATGTCATTGTGATGTGAGGATGCTAAGAAGCAGTAAGAAATGTTTAAAAAATAACTTCCAAGCATTGATACAGATTATTAACAACTGCAAAATTTTGAAAAGCTCTTAATCACAAAACGGACTTTTCTATCTGCAGTAATAAGCATATTGAACAGAAATAAGAAATATTTAAGTCATTAACAGGAGTCAACATGGCATATACAATAGGAACATGTGGAGAATTTTTGGAACAATAGGAATGGACTTAAAAAATAATCTCTCAAACTAAATAGTAGGCATTTGAACAAAGAATGCTCCTTTACATTGATATTGGGGATGGGGGGGCTTTCAAATTTCATAGGCACGTTTTATACTGGCAGTAAAGACTTGTCACAAGTAGACAGTAACTTGGTACATAACTTGCTACATAACAGGCAATTAGTAATTTGCTACAGCTTTGCCCGTGCTGATGTCTATATAAATGTGGCTCAAATGCAGTATCTTATGAATGAGCATAGAGCTTTCTATAGCCTGCTAAAGGCATTTGGCTCAACCATGCCATGTTTAAAGGTGTCTATTTACAATGCTTGTCTTCTAAGCTAAGCAAAGAGTTATGACAGTTTCTTGATGTAAGCCTTATGAGGACAAAGAATTAAGGAAATGGTATTCATATCGCAGTTCAAGTTATCTCGAAAAAAATACATCGTATGCAAAATTCTAGGCATTTTTGTCTTCAAATAAGGCAATTCACAATTTAAATTTGTAACTAATGCTAAAGAGAAAAATAAAACTTTTATCCTACCAGCATTATAGCCATGAGATTATTAGAAGTCTAAGGGGCAGTTTGTTCCTTTCAGTAGAGAACATAAAACTTGGGTTAGGAACTGCTCACATCCATATTATTCTGCAGAATATTTATAGTATTAGCAATTCACTATTCATTTACTCTGTGCTAGTGAGGTCATGCCCAAACTCAAGCCACATGAGTTAAATGAAGCTGGAAAAGGAACATTTAGAAGTTCTATATTTGTATTAGACCATATTAGTGCAATTAAACTTGGACAGCTTGTGTTAACATAAAATGTGCAGCATCCTGCTTTCAAAGTTTATTTTCAAAGTGCACATAAACTAGGGAGCTGAAGAATGTGTTACAGGACCAGCAATTGGATTTGTCCCGGGGGCATGTCCTAGTGCAGCAAGAAGAAAAGCCAGTGGCCCAGCATTCCCATGGGCCTTGCTTTCCTTTGGAAGACATCCATCCAAGCGTGATAGCTGGGAGGGAGCCTCTGTGGTACCAAGAGCAGAGTGTGGAGACGATAAATGAAGATGAGAGGAGGATGATGGGGGAAATTCTGCATTTGGTCACCAATTCTGTAGAGCCGTCTTTATACAGTTTCCCAAGCAAGTGCTATTCTCCAGAGGAAACATTTGCTCATGGGGATTGAGTATTTCCTTTTAGTATTGTACAGTTCTAAATGCAGCGTCTGTTCTATATTCAGAAGGATGATGCCAAAAATGAGGGATTACTGAAGGGAAACTTCACCAAGTTTATCTCTGCAGATTAAGTAATGCCTTATTCCATTGCCTAGTATGCTGGATCAGCCTCTTTGGGCGTTAACTATCTCTGAGATATCTCTGATGTTGACTTGGCCATCTCTACCCAATTTAAGAGGTTTACATCTGAGCAAGTCACCTTCATAGCCTTTGAAGCCAGCGGAACTTCAATCTGCATGGGTGCTTCCTGAGCTGCAGTTTTGGGTCAAGATCAAGTCCAAATCTCTGTGATGCAACACCGGGGCTTATGCAAAAGAAAACAACGTTTACCTCAGCCAATTCAGGTCGTGCTTCCTTCCTAATTGATTTTAAGCCAGAAACAGCTTCAATAACAGGACATACAAATAATCAGAAAGACAAAGAAACTATTTTCTTCATCTGCCAGCGCTCAGAACCACAGTGACAAAATGAAACTCTTTTGGCTTTGATGTTTGGACTGCCTGAGCCAGCATAAACAAGCCCTGGAGTACACAAGATTAATCATCCTCGTGTGGTACTTCAGACCTTTCTATTTCATCCCCATTTCTGTTAAAAGTGAGAGCTGAGGTGAGTCATGAAAGTGTTGATGCACACCCAAAGAAGCTGATGACTTTCACAAATTTTTCCTTTTGTTTAACATAAGATGATGGATTTGCTACAGCAATGTGCAAAGAAGTTCAGAGGCCTTTATAAATTTTTACTATGCTGCTATATGGACTGGGCTAAGGTTTTACCAAACAGGCAGCTGAACAATGTGGGCTTCAGAGCTCAATTTGTACATTTGCCATAAAAAAACAACTCAAAAATCTTACTCAAGCCTCAATTAAATGTAATATTACATATAAAATTTGAGGTCCAAATCCTATGCTTATCAAAATTAATCAACACAATTTGTATCAGATCTTGAAGCTTTCTGGAAGGAACTCAGTATGCAAGTTTTTGATGTTCAAAATTTCACAAGTCACTAATGGTTTCTGGGGAATGTTGCAGGACATGATGGACATATGAGCAATTTATATTGCATTATGTAGTTTTTATAAACTTTGCTTTAATATAGCTTTATAGATATTGTAATGTGTACGTGCCAAGATGGCTGAAAGATTCACAGTTAGAACAACAGGAATTCTGTAGCAAGAAGAAGGCAGGGTTTGATAAGGTAAATAATTACCTCATTCTGGTCACATACCTGTTATAAGCCAATTAGAAGT
>JAWMRA010000078.1:8632194-8691342 GCA_035584735.1 Pseudotriccus pelzelni
GCCAATTAGAAGTGTATGTGTAATGTATGTTTACATCTGGACAGAACCCTGTAACCAATTGTGTGCATCTGGTCACGGGACACTGTATGGAGACATTATAAAAAGGCACAACTCTTTTAATAAAGTGGACATTTTGCTAATCTCATAGATCATGTGCATTTGTACCTAGAGCCTCTCTGCCTACAGGGGAATGTGTTTTTTACCTCTCTTTTCCCTCAGTATTTTAGGACTTTACAGGCATCTAAGGCGCAGGAGAGGATGACACTTTTTCAGACTCCTTAAATCAAATGGATGAAATAACACCAAAGATGTATTTCCTACACCTAGATTACATTCAAATGCAATCAAAAACTGAAGTTGCTGTCATCAGAATTCCAAAAATATTAAGCCTCAGGTTATGTATATTTACAGGCTTAGTTATTATGGTACAGGAAATCTGAGAAAACTGCTGAAATGTCCTGGAGGCATTTTTAATCACTGAATAACCACACTGGGAGTCTGAAAACTAGACTAGGTCTGAATGCTGGATGCTGCTAGATTTTTAATGATATTGCAGTCATATACCTTTTTCTTCTCTTATGAAAATATAACCTTACTGCAAATGTGGGATATGATTAACGAGTCCATTCTTACTGCACTTGTTTCAGTCTGTCTCTTCCATCCCAAAAACACATCTCTTTCATCCAGCACAAGCTTAATTGTGCAAAATAGAAACTAACAATAATTTTCCTGGTGATCTTGGATTATAAAGATGTGGCTCAACTGGAGATCTCAGTGAGTTTCAGAGGTCTTCAAGTAGATGCTGCTCTTCATCTGCCATTACAACAATGGCACATGCAATGGCATACGTCAGAGGGTGACAGAGAACAATTCACTTCATCCTAAAACACATGAAATTAGGCCAGATTAATTGCTCACTGCAATTGCCTGTTGCTTCCCAGCGACTACGAAGTAGTCTATGGTGCTTTAAATACCGCACTGGGGGAACGTGAAGGTATGGAAAATGCTGTCCTAAATGTTTCTCTTTCTGTACATAGAATTTCTACTTGATCAAACTTGATATTCTCCTCTCTACTCACTCTCTACACTATCTGTCCAGCCATTAATTCATTCAGTTTTAGGATTTCTGGACTGTCATCCATCAATGCTGCATTCATAAAATCATTATGTAAACTCTTATTCTCTGGAAATTTTATCCATCTTTCATACAATAGGCTGGTTTCCTACTGTCTCCAAAGGATATTAATCAAGTAACAGACAAAATATTCATAATTTTATCTTTAAATAAGTTTTAAATTTTAGTTCTGGTAAGAATTTTACCCATAAAATTATACTTTTTATATAAAGTATCTCACTTTTTAAGCAAAACTTAAATTGCTGCAATGTTTATTTCATATGTCTGCAATTTTATTTATGATATTTTTTAAATATTTCAAGTATCCAAAGTATATTAATTACACCTTTATTCTTCTATGTTCATTGATGGATTTAGTCTCTATATTTGCATGCTGCTTCAATAAATTCTCAAGCATCAAGTGGTTTTGTCCTTTCACTTTTTATGCACATATAAAACCATTTCAGCTCTTGATCTGTGTTAGCTCCTCAACTGTTTCTTTACCTTCTTCTTTAGCTACTGTGCTGGTTTTGGCTGGGACAGAGTTAATTTTCTTTGCAGTTGCTAGTATGGCCTGTGTTATGGATTTGTGTCAATTTTACAGAGAAATTTTTATTATTGCTGAGCAGGGCTTACACAGAGCCAAGGCCTCTTCTGCCTTTCATGCAGCCACCCTGGTGAGGAAGTTGGGAGTGCCTGGAGGGTTGGGAGGAGACACAGCCGGGACAGGTGACCCCAGCTGACCAAAGGGATATTCCAGACCATATGACCTCATGCTCAGTATGTGAAGTGGAAGGAAGAAGGAGGAAGCAGGAGACATTTGGATCGATGGTGTTTGTCTTCCCAAGTAACCATCACATGTGATGGGACCCTGCTGTCCTGGGGATGGCTGAACACCTGCCTGCCCTTGTAAAGCAGTGATTTAATCCATTGCTTTGCTTTCCTTGCATGCATGGCTTTTGCTTTCCCTATTAAACTGTCTTTATCTCAACCCCTGAGTTTTCCAGCTGTTACTCTCCCAGTTCTCTCCCTGATCCCACTGATAGGGAGTGAACAGACAGCCTCATGTACTTGGTAGCTGGCTGGGGTTAAACCACAAGAACTGTTAGCAAGACTAGCAAAGGGAAAAAACCAAAAGGTTTCATCCTTATTTCTGTGGTGTCTAGAAGAACGTTACTGCACCCTATGTATAACAATCCCCTTAAAATCTCTTCATTTGCATAATTTATTTCCCTGATATGGCATTCACGGCATATCCAAGGAAACAACCAAAATTCCCAGAAAACCTTTGCTCAATTACTCTCTCAAAAGTAGCTCCTCTACTGATCCTCCCTCCTATTCCTCTAGATGACACGGCGGATATTATTGTTAGCTGGTTTCAATGAGATCACTTACTTTATTTGAATGCTTGGTCTTGAATGCTTGTGATGCATTTGCAGATACTTCATAACAGAAGGAAACATAACAGACTATAAACTAAGTTTTGTTTCTTATTTTCTTCAGCTTGCATGAGTACTGCCACCACATTCATCATCCTGCTGTTTGAGATCCAGTCTTTGAGCAACAAGTTCATTGACCTGCGTGTGCTTCTTCATCTGTAAAGACGTGAAACACTGGACTTGCACTAGAAGATTTTGTTTATAGACACATTTTGTATATATAAAACTACTAGGTGGCACTTTGCATTTGGATTTAAAAATTGCCACTTCCAAGAGAGGTTTAGCATTTTTCAAGCTGTCTAGGCATGCATGAAACATGAAACAACAAGAGAGTGCTTTGAAAACGAGTCAGAAAGTCGACAGCTAGCCTAGGGTTTATTTTTCAAACAGGGAATTGTTTTGATTTTTGTATTTAACTTGACAGAATGGAAGCCATCTCACCTCTTATGGGCAATGATTTCTAGACTGCAGGTCTGTACACCACAGCATGTAACTTAGGTTGCATGGAATTACGAACCTACACAGACTGACATTCTTTCTGCATTTTCACACAAGAGATAAAGAAGAAAGGAAAAGGAGGTGTTAGAGAAATAGCAAGCTGGCAAACTGAGAGCAAAGCAGCAGAACTGCTTAGAGCAGCAATAGGAATAGGACAGTTGCAAAAAAGCTGTGGCTCCACGATATTTCACTGAAGTTATTTACCATCTGCTTTTGTCAGGGCCCTGAGTGCACAAACAGGCTGGGATGGCCCTCCCAGAGCCCCATCCATGCTCAGGTCTGAACCTTCAGGTGGCACCTGATTCAGCCTCCTCAGAGCAGACCTGTGTCTGCCTCTGCCCAGCCCTCTCAGGGCTGTCCCTGCCCCTGGTTTCCCTTGCCAGGCTGGATCCTGACCCTCCATCTGGAGACTGATGTCCACAGCTGTCCCTGTCCCAGGTGGCAGATCCCCAGGGCTGGGGCTGTCCTTGGCTTGCTGCCCTGCTTGGAGATGGGATGGACCCTGCCTGCCCAGGGCCTCCTGAAGCCTCCACATGGCGCTGCCTGCTTGGACTGCAAGTCGTGTGAAAATGAAAACACTGGCTCCAAAGTAGTCCAGGGGCAGGACCAATTAGTCAGAAATACTGAGGAAATGTAAAAGTTTTAATAAACAAACACTACTTATAGACAGCAAACAGAATTTTGGAAGTGTATGGTATACATCAGGTTGAACTAGTTAAAAGAATGATCAAACCAATAGAGTTTATCTCATATTCACCTAAAATATTTGCAATTCATAGGTTTTTCAAAAGCCAACTCTATTACCAATAACAGCAAAAATACTGTTTCTGAGATTTCTGAGGATTTTCTGGCTTTTCAGTAAATTAAACACTTCAGAAGAAATGTCTTATTTCCCTTTTGAGGAACAGTTTCCCACTAGAGAATCAAAAATCTTTCTGCCAATTTTAAATTTAATGTAATCTACGTATTTTTAGGGCTCTGTAAGGAAATACAGAAGTTGTCAGCCAAAAAACTTTAAAAAAAAAGCCCTCACCAAAAAGAAAACAGATTTTTCTCCAAATTTTCCAAGTAAATCCTGCTTTCCAATCACTCAAAACGTCCTTTGGAGATAAGAGCACTTATTTTTGTGTAACTGGACAGCATTTTATGCATACCATGAGAATGCCATTTTCTACTCTTATTCAATGGCTGTATAGACAAAGCTGTACCTTCACCTTCACATTGACACAATTTTGACATGCTGTACATTCTTCCAAAAATACCAATAAATCTCAATCTCCAGTTTGTATAAACAGCACCACAAAATACTGAAAATCTCCATAAAGTAGTTGGACCATATATTTCTGCTAGTTTGTATTATGTCTAACCCATTTGTTGTATGAAGCTGGAGCTTTTTCAGTGTTTTGATACTGACGATTTTTTCCCTGTGGTATTTGAACTCTGGATGTCATGAGGAGTGGACTGCCATGGCCACAACTGTCTTTATCAGGACTCAAGTGCAAAGCTATGCAGGGCAGTATTTCTTTCAGAGTCTTCTGGAAAACATAATAAACTCACTTATGGCTGTTTGTTTTCCTTGGAATACAAATGCCATTTATTACTGTCTACTGCTGAATTTCTATTTACTTTTTGGGTTGAGTTGAAATTTCAGGTCTTCAAAATTATTGTGGACAATTGTTGCCTCTCTTCTTTCCAGAAGAGTTTGTTATTGTCACTCTTAATAACCTTTATTATGTGAGATTTTTGAATGAGGCTGATCAGGACATTTTCTTGTCTTCATCATTTTATTTGCTGTTGGTTATTTTTCAGTAGGTAACTCCTTTCATTCAAGGTTCTTTCCCACCTTTCTCACCCAACCTCCTCCAAAGGTGAACCAGCTTTGCCTCTCTTCTGCCCTCAAATATTTAAACACAGCTTACACAAAGCCCAGACTTTGTCAACAGCATGAGGATGATCAGTTTCATGTGGTGTCATTAATGATGACACTTCAATTAACGAAAGCCAAAACAGACAAACATCCAAAGCAGTCCCTTTGGCTCCCTTCATAAAAAAATATGTGAACCAAAAAGTAGCAACATGTCTGTACTACAGCTAGAAAAGGGGCAGCACAGAGATTCAAGAAAGCTGCAGTTGTTCTGCCAAGAGCTACTGGTGCTGCATGAAAGAAGTTCCATGATCCCACTATCTCATTTAATCCTACTTTGAATGCTACCTTTAGATGACTGTAAGCAACACTGCAGGCTGAAATACTGACTCATTTTGCAGAGAAAATAGATGCAAAACCAAACAAAACCTGATGCAAGACCTTGATGAGATAGGGAGGATAAAGAAAGGGGAACCTTGAGGAGATTTCTTTTCATGTAGCAAGAGAAAGGCCTGATGTGGCTTTGTGCGAGTCTTCTATTTACCAGTGTGGAGGGGAGAGTGATTATCAGGTTGGCCTTGTTATACACAGAGGGGTGTGTGTCATACACAGACATGTGCTGCGTTGAGCGTGTGTAAATGCAAAATAGACACCTTTCGTACTGGAGAAATAACCTTAAGAGCTAAATAAGTTGGATAAAAAAATCCTTTTGGACAACTTGCCACAAGTCTAACTTTTGAATCCCACTGTTCTGAAGAGCTTCCAGAAAACTGTGCTCTGTTTCATCCACAAGATCTTGAGCTCAGTGCTGGAGTCAAGGAGTGAAATTCTACTGACAGTGTAATTCAGGAGATTGGAATATGTAGCAACGTTGGTCCCTCTTGCTTTAAATTTATGAATAACTAAGAACATCATTTTGGTAGTCATGTCTATTTTAATTTCCCCTTACTAGCTGTGTTATGAAGCTTTATAAAATTCTTTCCAAAGCCATTTTTCTTTTTTTCTGCATCCATTTCTCAAAGTTAAGATGTCATATCTAAAATTAAAAATGTTGTCTGACATATGGTCTCACAAAAACACATTTTGGAATGCAAGATCCAAAAAGACACATTTAACTGTGCAGCCACTCAGTCCAAGATGAATAAAAAAACCCTAGACTTCATCTTTTCATAATTAAATCTTTTTAGAACTTTTTGTTGTAAACCCTCTTAAAAAGCCTACTGAGTTTTAACATTTTTGACAGTAAGCTTTCATTTTTCATGTAAAGGTGAACAGAAATGAGTCAGTTACTTTATAAGGAAAAATTCTAAATACTGAATAAAGGCAGAAATTTGTAGCAGAACAATTTTTGTGTCTTTTCATTCACTTTATTGGGAGTTTTCTAATTTTTTTGTAAGAAGACAAGCCATGGGTAGCAGATAAAAAATAGATTAGTTTTTTTTTCCATATGGACCTCGAAATCTGTAGCTACTATGAACTATTTAGAATCCAATTCACCTGCCCTTCAAAAGTAAGTTTGCAAAAAAACCCCAAAAACCTCTCCTAGGCTCTCAGCTAAGGTGCATCCATACCTCAGGGGCCAAATTATAGGTGGAAAGAAGAAAACAAATGTGGATAGAAGCTAATGTAATCTTCATAAAATAAACAACTAGATGTGTTAAAGAACACTAGAGAGAGGAAGGCATTGCCACAGATCTTTGGAGAGTGACTTCTTCCCTAAATGGAGTGTAATGCTGTCCACTAATGGAAAAGTATGTGCTAATGCCTGAAAAAAATCCCCCAAAGGGTGCAAAGCAAGAGGTCTGGACATCTCAGACCAACTGGGTCCTGTGGTTTTAGTATATCCTTAGCATTGCTCAAAGGATATTTACACAGTCTTCATACAATGTTTCCTTGCAAAACACCCTATTGCTTTACTAAGCCATGGAATAAGCAAGTCCTATACAGACTTCATAGTCAGTGATTTCAGGTGCACTACAGAAATTACTCAGTGAAATTCTTCAGCCCATGTCATGAGGCAGCTCAGGCCAGATGACTCTAAGATAATTTTATTATGTCAAAAAAAAACCCCAACTTCAATTGCCTTTAAATATTTCCTTTACGTCTTCCTAACTGGGAGCAGAGAAGATTTGATAAGGTATTCAATACATAATTGCCATCCAGGTCAAAGGAGAAGATGACTGTCCCATACAATTTGGATCCTCCAAAATTCAGTAGCTGTGCATGCCAGTCAAATTCTGGAGCATGTGACATAGAGATAGGAAAGTTTCTCAGGTGTCCAATAAGTTAATGAAAATATTCCCCTGATTTTGATAATGGAGGCATGAGCCTTTGGTAGAAAATCTCAGGGAACCTTCTTTTTCAAATTCAAGACAGTACCCTCAGATTTTTTACAGCTTTTGTAAGTCAGGTAGCACACACTAAAGTTAGAAAGGCTTGACAAAGGCTGTATAACCATCTTTCCCATTCAGGAAAAAGTAAAATAACATTTCTGAATTCATTATAAAGAGTTATGTTTCAAATGTACTGCAAGGTTCATGCGGAGCTAAGACTTGGACTAGTTCCAGCTTACCAATTTTCATTAGTAATTCTTCTTTATCAGCAGTCAGAGTATTATTGTTCAAAATAGTCCTTGTATCTTTGTATGATAACAGAGACTTTATTCGGAAAATAAGGAAACAGAAAGAATGGCTATTTTTGCTATGCAAATACCTGTATTTAACACGGTCTCCTCGCTAAAGGTTCTTGGTAAGGGTATCTATAACATGAAGCACAGAATAAATTCTCCTGTAACATGAAACGCACAGTTGTAAAAGTTCATTATCACAGGGACTTTCTTCTAGTCTCCAACAGAATGGACTATTCCTTTAGTTTCAGACAGGAAATCCATAAAACGCATAAATCCTTCCACTGCTGTGTTATCACTATCTGCAGAGTTGAATCAACACCAGACATACTGTGTCCTTCCAAGACATGAAGTTCTTTCACAGTAGTTTGCCTTCAGAAGGTACCCCTTCTCCAGTGGAAAGAGACTGGGAAGAAAATATTGATAGAAAACTTATTTCTTCTCCTAGGGAACCCAAAATAAAACTGGTGTGCATCACAAGGATACCCTTGGAGCCATCTAGCATCTGGATCACAAAAGTGTATCTTGAGGAAAGCCTGACTTTCAAAGCCTTATAACAGCTAACAGTGAATTTAATAATTCAAGATTTCATTCATTAAGCTGGGCTACTAATTAGTTCTCCATCTGGCTGCACAATAATATTATTTATGTAACAGCCATCTCTCTTCATCACTCATATAAATAAAAAAATAGAAATCTAGATGAATTATTCCAGTAAGATTTTGCATTTTTCTAATTAGTGATCTGGATTGATAAAAAGAAGAAATTAGAGTAAAATACAAACTGTTGATGATCCTCTGAATTATTTTATTGTATATAAATTGATATTAGAGTATGCACTGAGGGAGCTACGCATTTAAATCAAGGAGAGGGGGAGAAAGCATCATAAGTTGAGACTCATGTTTATGCTCAAAGGACACTGCAGATGGCAGGTCTCTGAGGTCCCATAATCATCTTCAGAGTGCATTTAAAACAGACTGAACACCAAAGAAGACAAATAACCTATGTACCACCCATCTGACTTTATCTGTTGCCTTTGTATTCTGCTTGCTGAACAAATAGCTTTACCATCACCTTCGACTTACAAGAAAAACATAGTTTTTCCATGAAATTTTGTTCTGCTCACATGAAAATGTAGCAAAGAAATCTAATAAAATAAAAAAAATTCAAAAAGAAAAAATTAACAATATGTACTCCTCCTTCTTTCTTCCATTAAATTACAGTCTGTTCTATATTTATCTTTCTATGCAGAAAGAAAAAAAAATAAAGTAACAGAGAAAGTTTGTTTTTCGGATGTAACACTACTGTCCAGCTTTTCCTTTGCTCAAGTCCATGGTACTTTGGGTGTGAATCTGATCTTCTGTCTGAAACACTGTCTGCCTGGGAAACCCAGGGATCATTCCTACCACTAGCTCTTTACTTTCAAACATAACTCGGGAGAGATGCTTGGATCCAAGGCTTTCAGCTTTCCCTCAGATTTGTTCTTTCTGCTGGTCCCGTCATCACCAGCCTGCAGCTCCTCTGCCAGTCAGAAAATACCAGCCCCTGGCACACCTCCCACAACATCCTTGCTGCAGGTGTACCTTTAATGCAAAATCCCGTGAATTCTAAAAACCATAAAATCATCAGCACAGTGCACACAAGTACGGAAACCACAATTGCAACACTAAAGAAGGTAAAGGGAAAAAACCTTCAATTCTCCAGTTATCTGTACATTGCAGCTTATCTTCTCTTACCTTTGTAGTCCACTGGCTTTGCATTCTTTAGAAGTTCCATGCACCTTGTTTCCTCCTTGTGAATCTCCAGCTGAAATCTGCATTCTGGATGGATACCGTTCACCTGTGTCGAATTAGCAAACGGGTTTTGTCTTGAAATGTGAATTAAAATGCAATTTATGAAGAATGCAACTACCAATAAGGAAAGCCATAACTTTAACTGGCACTGGTTTTGCCCAAGCATGTAACTAGGCGTTTTTTAACACACTCAATGCCCATTTTAGTTTCTTACGCATTGACTTTTCATAGCAAAATGTTGAAATATCTACTAGGGCATTCAGTGGCTCTTTCCTGTAGCATTACATTTAGCTTTCTGGTTCATTCCCTAATATTATGTCATGAGACCTTCTTCTGCAGAAAAACTGTGAGCTAAACTGAAGCAGGAGAGTAAACACATTTGCCTTTTTTTCCCCCCTTTTGTAGTAAGTTAGGAAGCTGAAAGTTTAATACAAATCACAGAACATGAAACTTGATGAAACTGCATTCTCTTTGACATGGTAAATTTTGCTTTTCTTCTCCTTTTCACCATGTATATTTTATCTTCTGGAGGTCCCAGAGCATGATTATTTGATTCAAGCAAGTGCTATTCAGGAAGAAAACCCCACTACTTAAAAATTAAAGCGCTAATGCCTTTACTCCTTCTAAGCCCTGCCCCCAGTTCTTTGATTTTAAGAAAAGGTTCCTCGGGAACAGACAGAGATATAGCAGTACTGGGGAGAGAAACAAGACCCTGGGAAGATGCACTGGAGTTGGTTGGATTCAGAGAGACAGATAGAGCCTCACAGAGAAACACACAGTCCACAAGAGAGTGCATGGGAGAAATTACTGTGGAAGGTGACAAATGGGAAAGTTGGAAACATCACTGGAGCTAATGGGACAGTTTGATTAAATCAGATGAAATCACAAATAAATACAATGAGAATATGAAGTACTTCACTCATCCTCACACTTGTAGTTACCAAGAAAAGGGTGGTCTCCTTCCAGGCTCCTTTCTCTTTTCTCTCCCTTTTTTTTAGGAGATATTTAATAACAGAATCTGGTAAAAATCTCTGATGCATGACACAGGAATTTTTTTCAAATGGCAGTACTTAATTAAGCTGTGATTGTGGACCCAGAACCTTGGACCCAAAGCTAAGACTCAGAACCTGGTGATTCTGTGGGCTTCTTGTGCACCAACCACTTTCACAACTATTAAAAATACAGTGTAATAGCCATAAGCACAACAGCAGGAGCTGTTGTTAAAACCCACAAAAAGCTGTCTATTCTCCAAATGTCTCATTTCACCATCTACAGCATCAGAACCTTGTCTTCTTTTCCCTGTTTTTTCTCTGTGTTGACTATTGAAATTGTATGTTTTGTGTATATTTCTTTTCTTTATAAAGACAGATACTTAAAAATTAGAATGTCTAGAACTCATAATAGAAACTTCAGCATTATACTGAAAAGGTCTACCTTTTATTATGTATTATCTACTTTGCAGATAGCTCCCACGTAAAATAGAAGTCCCATATATACCTAATGTTTTTAATAGCATTTTCATTTAACATAACATATTTTGGTTTTATTTTTTCCTTTTCCAATTGCAAACATTCAGTAACCAACAGTAGATTTCCTTCTCATCAAAAAGTATTATAATTACTGGGTCTTGGAAAAGAAGGTTCCAGTAAATAGAAAATGTTAAATAGGGGATAAATCAAAGCAGCTACTGCAATTAAGAAACCAGCAGCATAAGCAACTCTCTCTTGTACTTCTTAAATGAGTGCAAGTTTTCCAGTACCAGCAAAGGTTACTCTGAAAACATAAATTTCCTGGTAGCCAAAGGTAACACAATGTTACTTTTCAAAGCTGGGATGCACGTCAAACTGTACTACATTGTGTTCTAATACACCTGTTTCGTTCAGCTTCACAAAGCTAAAGAGATTTAAGGTTCAAGACTATGTGGCTCTGACCGTTTCCCGAAACACATTAAGAACCCCAAAACGGATTTTGAGGGTGCTTACCACCTCTCAGGACTGGTGCTCATCCATCTGTCCCTCTGCTTAACCAAGAGTAAGTTATCCTTTGTCACCAATGAATACAGAACCGTGTGTGCTGCACAGTGTAAAGATACACATTGAGTTGGAAATCCAGCTGAGGAGTCTCTCTGCCTTTTAAGCAGCTTAACAATTTCTAAGACATTCAGGCCGGCAATTTTAAAACATTTCCTCTGACAAGCAGCTTGCACTCGCCCTCAGCGTGGTTTCCTGACTTTTGGTGTTATACAGTAACAATCTTTGGAAAGATTTAGAGGGCAGATTTTTGGTGGTTGTTTTTTGTTTGTTTGTGGGGTTTTTTTTGTATATCACCCGTGCAACTGACTTTTACAAACTACTTAAGAAACGCTTGAAAATATAAAGATGCTAAAAGGAGGCGCCCTAAAG
Organism: Pseudotriccus pelzelni; assembly: GCA_035584735.1. Classification (NCBI taxonomy): domain Eukaryota; kingdom Metazoa; phylum Chordata; class Aves; order Passeriformes; family Tyrannidae; genus Pseudotriccus; species Pseudotriccus pelzelni. The sequence continues at coordinate 8,643,931 of JAWMRA010000078.1, forward strand.
AAGGCTTCAATATTCTGAACGCCTTGTAGGTCTCAGTCCGGTGGCCGGCGTTTTCCCCGCACGATGACCGCCAGCGGCCCTCTGGGGGCAGCGCTTCGTGAAAACTCTTCGCAAACTATTGGTGCCCACCCGCCACGGGGAAAACTGCGGGGAACAAGTGCCCGCTCGGCGGGGATGGGGACCGGGCCGGGGCGAAGTCGTCCCGGCCCTGCGGAGCGCCCGGGGGTGCGGGGCGGCATCTCCGCTGCGGGTGCGGGCACGGAGCCCACCCCGGGTGCGCGCAGAGGGAGCGCCCGGGGATGCCGGCGGGGGCTGCGGACCCGCTCCCCTCGACATCCCCGCCCAGGGACCCCCGGTGAGGGCGAGTGGCGGGAGGCCCCGATGTCCTGGTGCCGCACCTGCCGCGGCTGCCGCCGAGCCCCCGCCCCGGGGAGCTGCGGGGAACGGCCGGCCCGGGGGGCTCCGCACGGGCACCTCGAGGAACAGCCGGAGGTCTGGAGGGGGTGAGTTGTTACCCTGTGCCGCGTGCGAGCGGGAGACTTACCCGCTCCAGGCTCCAGCAGAGCGAGAGGAGGAGGATCGGCAGGTTCCTGAGGACCGGCAGATTCCTCATGCCCGCGGATTCCCGGGGCCGGCGGGCTGCGCTGCCCCGCGCCGCTCCGCGGGGCCCGTCCGAAGGCGGCGAGCGGGGTGCGGGTCCCGCCGCGGCACCATAGGGCCCGGGGGGCTCTGCCGGGGCGCCCCCGCCCCGCGGGCAGGGCCGGTGGGCGGCTCCCGCACCTGCCCCCGCACCTGCCCCCGCTCCGGCCGCCGCCAGCTCCCGGCCCCGCCGCGTCCGTGCCCGCCGCCGCTCTGCGCTCAGCTCCTCCTCTGGCCCCCGGCTCCTGCCCGCCCGCGTCTCCCCAGCCCCTCTCCTCGCCGTCCTTTTCTCCTCCTCCCTCTCACCGCAGCCGTCGCTCCCCCCATAAGAGGTGCGGGTCGTTCCCCTCAACCGGGACGCCCATCCCGCCCATCCCCGTGGCCCCGCAGAGGCTCCCCGGCTCTCCCGGGCTGTGGACGGCACTTACCCCTCGCTGCCCGCTTTGAGGTGCGGGAGAACACCCTCTTCCCGCGCATACACGCGCAAGGGGGTTGACTGCCCGTCCCGACAGCGCACCGGTGCCCGCACTGGGGTGTCTTTTGCCGGTGAAAACACCAAGATATAGAGCACGGTCCCCTCAAGCCAGCCACACATGAACACCCCGTACAGATATGGTGTGAATGCAGTGATCCCTGACAGAGTCAGTCTTACCCCAGTGCAGGTCAACAGGTGTATTACCAAATCTTTCTTCCCCCCAAGGGTGCTTTTTTCCCCAAGTCTCAATAGACGACCAGCAGTTTAAGGCCACTCCATATTATTTTCATGGATCTGGGTTTTGCCTCACAAGGCATATAAAGTATGTAGTTTAGTGACATGTTATAGAAAAAGAAAAGCTTGTATGCTGGCCTTTAGCTGAGAATGAGAATATAAAACAGTTGCCTTTCCACTGTCTTATGTGTACTGTAATGTGAGTACTATGTATTAAAACAGACTGAGAAGGCATCATAAAACTCTCCTAAATAGCCTTATGCCACCCAAAATAACCAGCTATAAGCAAACCAAGGACATTTCTATGAAAAAGATGAATACAATTTTCATTTTTTAATGCATATGCAAAAATTATTGTCATATAATAAGTATAAATTCCTTATTATAACGTGTGTAATATCATTAAAAAGAAATACTATGAACTGTAATGAGCAGTGTTAAAAACCTGCATGTTGAGAGCAGAAGGAAACATTAATGCAGAAAGAATGTAGATAATGTAGAAAGAAAAACTTGTAGGATGGCATATGATCAGGTAATGAAAGCATTTTCATTGTAACAGAAAATAATACCTCTTTGGATTGACTTTGATCTGTATGTGACAGGTGAACTGAAATGCTGAATTGCACCTACTCCTGAAGCAGCTGGGTTGGAGAAGAGCCTGGTCATGCCATTAGCTCTGAGATTCCCAGGCAGGTTCTGAGGTCAAAACTCTTGGACATGGAGAACTGTGCAGTGCAACCCCTTTGATTCCTGAGACCATTGTGCAAGATTCCTCTTTGGGCTTCTGAACACAGGTTCCTCACAATTTCTTAAGAGCTGTAGGTTTTTCCAAAATAAAAATCTCAGAACCATTTCTCTTATCTTTCAGATGAATCTGGTGTATCATTATTGCAAGGCTTTGAAAAATCCTTTCTGTCTTCTCTCTCTTCAGAAGTTCTTTCTTGCCCTTTGTGATGACTGGCATCCCGCTAAGAAAGTAGCTGCTCTCACAAGTGAAATGTACACTTGTCAAGGCTCCTCAGGTGCTCCAGCAACAAACCCCAGAGCAGTCCCCATGGAGCTGTCGCTCAGACTGTCCCCCAGAGGGGCTGTCCCAGCAGCTGAGGACACAGGAGTTGCCAGACACCAAAACTCACCGTTTGATTCTTCAAGCAAATGATTCATTAGGCTGCTGAAGCTGAGTAGCCTGGGAAACCAATTAACAAATTAGTGATAACATTCTGTGTTGAAACACTCTTGGGAACGGTCATCATTATTCCTTCCGTGGAATGACAGAAACCAGTATCTCGGGTAGTAGCAGTCCACATATCCTAAAACTGGCAATAAAGTTTTGAAACTTGCATGTCTTCTATCACAAGACTGTGCATAGTCAGCTTTTTGTGATGTTTTGTTTTCAATGAATCAGCGTTTTTAGGCAAAGAGAAATATCATCAGTTATTTCTCAGCTATTTCCTGTGTTGCTATTCCCAGTGACTCTTTGACATGAAAAAGACACCTGATGAAGGAGATGCATCAAATACTAATATTTTTGTTTACATATAGCTAAATGCTTTTTTTCTTGGGAAAAAAACCAAAATTATTGATAGACGAACTCCAGAAAATATAGTTACAATTCTTTTCACTTAAACATATCACAGTTCAGTGCCCTGTTATAGCAGATGTAGAAAGCAAAAAAAAGAACAAGAATGGAACCATAACAGCTGTCAATATATAGAGTTATATACAAACAAGACTGATATTCTTACACAACAAAGAGGAGATAGGTTAAGAAGGAACAAAGGAGTCATAACAGTTTAGACAGTCAGTGTTGATTTGATGCCATTTCAAAGAATGGCCTGTCAAATTCAAAGGAAAGATTTTATGGAGGTATCCAGGAGTCAGAGAAGGACAGCATGAACACAGAGAGAAAGGATGGAGTCCAAACATGGATAGAAATATATCACAATAGAGGTGGTAGAAAAGTAAATGCATTTTGATTGAAATAAATATTATTTTGAATCAGCAGAGCCTGGGTGTTACCCAGAGGTCAGTAAAAGTGAAAATGGAAAGTTCAGTGACAGGTAATGGACGTAGTGGCAGGCAGTGCCAAGGAACTGCAAGTTCTCTGCTCCCACAGCACATGCAGGAGCCAAAAGCTTTGCTCTAATTGCAGCTGTTGGAAAAGTTTGCCTACCAAGAAAAAGTACATGCCAGTAGAGTTATAAGTAACTAGTACCTGCTACCTGGCCATCTTTCTCTTCAGAATCCTCTAATACACAGTTTTAGCAATATATAGCTGATTTAGGCTTTCAACAGTGAGGCAATGACATCAATCCCATTTGAGCTCAATTCTTATTTAAATTGTTTATGGAGTTCAAGATGTTTTGACAATTTGCATTCTATCCACAAATCTTGTTCATGTCAGTGTATAAAGACTATAAATCCATTGCTTTCACTGTTTAAAAGGAGTTTCCTTTTGTTCAACCATCTAACAATTATTGTTCACATGATGCATAACATACAGTTGCCAGAAATACCCAAGTTATATGAAAAACTAGGAAGGACTTCCTCAAAGCTTGTGTACAAGCCAGCTTGGACAATGTGCCTCTTTTAAGAGTGACTATCTCCTGAGCTGATTAAGCTTTTTCATGTGTTTTGAGTCCTGCTTTTCAGACTACAGAGAGTTTATGTGAAATGCTGTACTCAGCCTCCTTGCAAAAAGAGTGCTCTTCCTAAGTCTTCACACTTTGTGGAGATACTAGGTCTTCAGCAGGTATTCCTAAACCTCCCAAATGCTTTCTCTACTGTCATCCTGCATTTTGTTAGGTTGGTTGTTTGGGGTTTTCTGTGTAGTCCTACTATTTCAGGAAATATTTCATCAGACTTGGAAATAGATTTTAGAGAGGGTTTCCAGGAAAAGGGGATTGTGACTTTAATGTATGTATGGCTTGGAACTTTAATACTGGAGAAAATTAAAGTTCCACAAAATTTTAGCATCAGTAACTATTAACATAAATGATCTTACTGAGCCCCTCTCAATGATCAGATGGAACACAAGAAAGAAAGTGCCAGGCCTGAGTGGGGCAAATAGTTCATGTCCTGCTCAGACAACAGGAATTCAGACCTTGGGGCAGGTTCCAGGGACATACAAATAGACCACCGTCCTCAGAGAAGCAGCACAATAATGTTACTGTTCAACCCTCCTGCATCAGATGTTGTAGCTGCAGTAAGAGGAGGTGAAATTCAGAGCCTCTGAAGAAACAAACTGATCAGTGTGTTTTATCTGCAGCTCCAGAAGGTGTCCAGTACTTCCAGTTATTTTGGACTTTTGCCGCCGTTGCTGATCGTCTCATGTCCACAGTCTCTTGAACCCTATGCTTTTTTCTTAGACAAAGAAGCAATACATGCAGAGGCAGAGTTTTCTAAGGAAAGGCCGTTCTGAAGTGTCACCTCATCTTTTTCATTCTCTTCCCTCTGAGCATCCCAAGGGTGCTCTGCTGTCTAGAGGCATGAAGAGTAGTTGAGTGAGCACCTTCTAGTTATGAGGCTTAAACTGCTCCACGAGCTGCTTTTAGGCAGTGACCTGGGAATGGCAGTCTACCAATATGAACATACCAAATGCATCCCAAAAGCAGATATTCCTAACCAGCAACAGTGATACAAAGAACTCTTCAGAGCAGTCTTTCAGTAATGTACAAGTAGTTTGGCTACTGAAAAACATGTTTCTGCAGAACAAACATACAAAGGCATTCCATGAGAGAATGATAATAGCTCGTTTAAGGTGATATCTGTAACTGTGACTCCTCTCTCCCTAACATTTATAAGACTTCCATTAATTGCAAAAGACTGAGAGAGGTCCCTTCAGTATAATGAATCTTTTCAGTTTCTTGGCCACAGTATTTCATTTTTCTCATTTCCATTATACTCAGGTCCTTTAATACTTACTATTCTCGTTAAATTAATAGATATTCTGTTGCATTCACTTGTATAGGTTAAGTACAATCTGATATTTGGAATTTAGAGATTAAATTTAAAATAAATAATTTGGATATATGGCATAATGGAAAATACTTGACTAATGCCACTTTATCTACAATTGGCTTTAAACCTCCAGGTTTGATCAGTGCTTTTTCAGACTTTTACTGGACATAAAGAAATCAAATCTTTTTATTCTGAAACAATGAGAAGAAAATTATGCCTTTTATTTTTACATGGTTTGTAATGGTTAGTTATGATTATGTTTGGGGCTTTTTGTTTTGGTTTTTTTGTTTGGTTCGTTTTTTGTTTGGGTTTTTTTTTTACAGTTTAGGCTTTGCCACAAAACTCTGAAGGCAAAACATGAAAACTACAGAAAAAATTAACTGGAAGAATAGAGAAAGGAAAAATAGAAAAAATACTAGTAGTATTTATTAAGAGGAGTCAGTATTAGCTTAATACACTACTTTACTGAGAAAAATGTCTTTCTGCACAAAGAAAAGACATTAGGTTTGTTCTAGATAACTGTGAGTAAAGCATTTGATACACTGGCATAGAAATTGCTTGATGAAATGATGGAGCTTAATGAAAAATCTATTTTGTCAAAATGTGATTAAATAAACCTGACCAATGATGCTGATGTATAAACAGGAGGATAAAAGGAAATAGCAATAAAGTTAATCAGAGATCAGGCTGGAGTCTTGTTTGTTCTTTTTAGTGATTATTTTCATTTTTGACAAAACAAAATTCAATATTGTTCAAGGTGCTGTCAATAGTAAGCAGCATCTGGGTATCCTATGGAACTGGATCAACTGAAAATGAAGTGCTAGAAAATAGTTGGAAATTTTACAAAGTAAGATGGAAGGTCATGTGCAAAAGAACAACAAATGTTACCACCATGAGCTAAAAGGGCAATAGCAGGAAGTCCTGTGTGTGCAAGTCAGCGTGAGGCAAATACGAGTATTAATGTGACTGTGAAAAATAAATGTGATCTTAGGACACATGGGAGAGTGACTTGCTGTAGAGTGAAAAAAGTAATGAGTCTGGGTAACACACAGAGGACTGGTTGGATCCTATCTGGAGCGCTGCACATAAATTTAGCAATCTGCAGCCAAGGGAGATGAATTCAGCAGATGCAGAGCAAATAAATGGAGACCTAAGGATTTTAGAGAATGTTTGGTTTAATCACCTGTGAAAATGTGAACTGGGATGAAATATGTCATCAGGAAAAGAGCTCTGTAGATTAAAGGAAATTTGGCAGAAATACAGGTGGATTAACCTAGGTGAGAATAAATGTGTAGATTCATATCCAGGTAGATGTTCTGGACAAATATTTTAACAGTGAGGGCAAATAATTTTTTTTTTTTCAAGATAGAACTTGATCAGTCAGTGGAAAGGATTTTGTACTGTGGCTCTGTGCACAAACAATAGACCAAGATTTTCTACAGGCCTTTGCAAGCCACTACCCTACTTTGTCATAAATGTTCCCTCTCCAAACTTTTCCATCAAATCACTGTTCCACAGAAGATTTATTGCTGATTTTTTTGGTCTTTTTACACATAAAAAGTAGTTTTCTATACAAAGTGCACACCTTTCTGGAATATTCAATTTTTCATCAAAATTCTGACTTTTTTTTTTTTGCCAGAAATACAAATATTTAGCTTTTGGATAAATACGCCCATTTGGAACTTTTCAAAGCAACTATAAATTTTGCTAGAGGGGAAACAAGTCACTACTAGGCTCTGCTTTCTAAAGGTTTTTTTGTTCACTGGACTCTTTTCTTGGTGCAAAGCAGATTTTAGGTCAATTTGCAAAAACTGAACCTGGATCCTCATTTTTTGGTAATCTGGGAGTATCTGTATCAGGAACCCTTGTAGTAGGCTCTTCTCCAGAAACAGAGGAAAATAAAACATTACGTTTTTTACTAAAGAATGATTAAAAAAAGAGAGAGAAAATCCCAGCCACTGCCAGTCTTGGTTAAGAGAGAGGGGGTAAAATAGTCAAAAGATTAAGTGCTAGTTTTGCATTATTTTAAGTTTTGGACTAGAGCCAAGTAAACATACAGTGAATTTTTAGTCAGAGTAACTTGCAGCTGGAGGTTGTTTTGATTGTCAAGTTTTTTATCTTTAGGATAGAATATTGTTTACAATGTGGTGGGTTTTTATGACACTTCAAGAAGAAGATTGAAGCTTGGCATACCTTTGAAACTGAGAACATCATTCTGCCAAAAACCTTGACTAACCATGGACCTAATGGGATGCACATAAAGCAAGAATTTTGGAAAGAGAAGGGTTGAGGTTTCAGTGTAGTTATCAATATGAGGCTTGATTTCTATCGCTTAGCTCAAGTCCACCCAGAAGATATGAAAGGAGAAATGTCATCATTAATATAATTGAACATTAAAACACTCTAAAATTGCTGTCTCCACTAAGAGAAAAAAAATCTTTGGGTAGTAAGGTAATAAGTGAAGCTTAAATGTTCAGTGTAATGGGATGGGAATGACACTCTAATCAGGAATGGATTACAGAGGTTTGTATGAAAAATTTTCCCGCATGACAGGAGGATAAAAGAAATATATATGGACAAAACAAGCCCTTTTAATTCACAGGAATGTTCCATAGACATAATCGGTACCACCCACTTCAGGTCCCAAGTTAAACAGAAAATGCCTGAAAAGCAGGAAAAGGAATGGCAGTTGTGCCACAGGGCTGTCAGAGTTAGTGGGTGAAGACAGACAGGCATTCAGGTGAGCAGGTGTCCATCCGGAAATGAAATGTTAGGAGCAGATATGTGCTCTGTTGTTCTCTAGAGATCGTTTCTTTGGGACTTTGCCTTTGATTGAGATGAGCTGGCTGGTTTGAAAGGTGTCAGAAACTGATGGATAGAAAATGAGAGCAAGATTCATGGTTGCATAGTGGCCCAGCTTCAGGGGGACACAGGGGGGGTGTCTTTGAGCAGAGAGCCTGGTGGATTGGACAGCCAGAAGTTACGTGTTCAAACCTCTCAGGCTTATGTGACCCCAGATGCCTACATTTCCCTTTCTGAAAAAGTGCATTTATTGCTGTGATAATACACAAAATATGGGTATTAACAGCTTTGGCTTTGAACAGACATAATAAAGTGCTTATAGACCCTAGATGCTTACATTCTGCTGGAAAATGGATGTCTGTGGACCAGATCTTGCCCCATATTTCCTCCATCATTCTTTAACAAGTACTAACTAAACTGTGGGAGCCTAACTCTGAAATCTCTTCCTCTGGTCCTCAAGAGGTGTTGAGAGTCCTTGGGTTTGCAGCTGCAGTGGATATTGAGGAAGCTCAGATTGGAGTCACTGAACCCTCAAGAAAAACTTGAGTATTGCCTTGTTAGCCTTAACCCTGCATTTGTGGCCCAACCCTGTTCACCTTGAGATCAATGACAATAGTGCCACTGGCTTCAGCTGGCAACAAAATCAAGCACTTGGCTATGAAACCATATAAATTCTACTCACACCTTAAACTTCTATAAATCACACTGCTTTTTTTGAGCACATAGCTGGCTGAGTTTATGATCACCAGAGAAATGATGGCACAGTCTCCTCTTTTTTTTAAGTATCTTACACCAGCTACAGTGTGGGGCACTTCATATGTTGAGGAATGGTATGCACCAACTAAATATGCCAGCAATTAGCTAACCAAGTCTGCCAAACTGAAATCCCAGTAGAACAGTTGCAATGCTATTTTGGATTGAAATTTCGCAAAATTCTAAGGGAAGTAATTTCTCTCCTTTAATATATACTGTTTTTAATGGAATTGTGCAGAATGATTAGTGAGAGGCAAATGTCAAAATACCAGACAGAAACTGACTCACCAGTCATAGGATTTAATATTAAGGTCAGGCTATGGAAATACACTGGCGCTCAGTCTTTATTATCTTGCACCTTATGCAGTGATTTACATTGGAGCAAAATGACTGGAGTGGATATAATGTCCTGTTTTTCCAAATTTGATGGCATTTTACGTATTCCTTCCACAGTGGTTAGCAATGACACAGGGCACAAAGCAGTTAAGACAAGAACACAAAACAAAGGAACAAGCTCAGAATGTCCTAGAAGATGATTGTGAGCAACTGTCTGCAGAGATGTTACGGTGTTTTGGTTTTTTCTTTTTAGGCTGGATTGATATGTGACATTCTGTCCAAATAGAGCATAAAACCAGCACACACAGTGCGTGCTTTCCCTTCCCAGTCATTCTATTCCCCCCCCCCCCTTTTTCTTCATGCATTTGCATATGCCAGCTGGTAACAAACCTTTAATGTTGATGGGTTTTATTTGAAAAACAGCTTTCATCACAGGGCTTTGATTGCATGGACTGCTCTGTAGTAAATGAGCTTCAAATTACATTGTGCTTGAACTAACTGCATCTGCTCACTAGAAGTATCTCAGTATCCACAGTGGCACATGAAAGGTTATAAGCTCAAATGTTTACGCCAGGTTTCATGCAATACTAAAATTGCATGTAATGGTACTCGATGATGCTTCTCTATTACTGAAACAGCCCCAAAGTCGCCCACCCTGCAAAACTTTGTAAGTTCTGTCCTTTAACTGCTAGTCATCACTGTGTTGCTGTTTTGTGTTTTGGTTGCAGTATGATGATGAATTACAGGGCTCTGATTCAAAATGTCATCTGTTTGTGTTCTCACTGTTTATAGTTTTGCCATGTGGCCTTTCTGCACTGCTGTCTGTGCCCCTTGTACTGCTGGACACCAGATAGCATTCAGCAGCAACTCCACTCTTTTTTATCTCAGCAGCTTTTTAGGGTCATTTGCCAACTCCCACTTGTCACGCCATGATTGTAACTCACCTGGAGAGTGCAATGTCTGGTCAGTATCTGGGTTTCAGACTAGCCAGAAGCTGCGATTTTGACTGCAGTAGACACAGCAACTTCAGTATTACTTAATTTTGAATATATTGCTCATAGAAGTCACTTGCCTAAGTGAATTTGAAACTAAGAGCCTTTCTGTTATTTCTGAATTATGGGTTTCTGAAAATTAATGTTGTGTTTTTCTGTTTTCTTATAGCAACTCTGAAATATGAAGGGTTTGCCATTCTGCCTGAGTGCATTGATTATGTTAACGCAGATGGGAAGAAAGATGCAGAAAGGATGCATAAGGGAAGAGTCAAATTCATGGAGGTAGCAAAAAGCAGAAGAAATAGACTGTTGGTGCAAGTATGGAAAAGTCTATAGGATGATACTCAACAGTCTGTCACTTTCTATGGAATGTGATCCCCCCTGAGCCTCTGGAGTAAATGACAAATGATGTCTCTGGGTAAGGCCTAAATATTGGTGTAACTTTCAGTTGTGGTAGGAGATAGATAAACAAGAATGCCATTCCTCTTACCTTAAAAACCAAGAATTGCATACAGAGGAGAAAGCTCAATAAAAGGTATAGTCAAAAGCTAAAGCTCTGGCAAACAGCAAGGAGCCTATTCAAAGATAGCATAGGAGAATTCAGAGCAAGTGCATCCCATTTAAGAAAGACAAAAAGAAATTCATAATGACTGGACAGAAGGGTAGGGAAGGAAGGAAGGAGGGAAAGAAGCAAGCAAGCAAACAAGCAAGCTGAAAATGTGCCCCGGAAAAGGAAAACGTGTATTATACACAAAAAAGCAGAACAGGACAAGAGATAAGCTTCCAAATGGCATCAGTAATAATTAAGTCTTTCTCAAACATGTCAGTAGCAGCAGGTCTGCTGGAGCATCAGTACAGCAAATAGAGGATCAAGATGCATCAACATTTCAAAAAAACATAAGCCATATAAACGCCCAAAATGGATTCTTTGGACCTGTGAAATTCTTTGCACCTGATTCATTGCAGTGAAGTGCAGAGAGTTCACCTTGGCAGAGCCTTGCTTATTAGTGATGTTTCAGGAAAATTTGTCTCTTGTCAGTGTTTTGGTAGATGCTTAAGGAATAAAGAAACAAAAAGAACAGTAACTGCCAGGTGTGACAACATTCCCAAAGGATCCTAGAGGAATTTCAAAGTGGAAGAACTGATCTGCTAACTGAGTTGCTAATAGTGTATGAAGTCTCCCTTTAATCTTTGGTGCAGAAGGCTGGCACTGAGATAATACGGTACAAACATGGTATTGCAGGGGATGAGTACCGGTGGCATGAAGAGGAATAATGGAAGTTTGCTGGCACTCTTAGTACAAAGATTAGTCAGGACATGAAATTAACTGCCAAGCAACATTTTTCACACAATGCACCTTTCCAGAGGATACTGGTTGCTAGAAGTTTGTACAAGTTAGAAACAGAACAAATTAATGGAAGAAAACTCCACAGAGGGTTAAGTGCCCTGATGTTACCACTGTCTTAGGAAACACTTTAAATGCAAATCACTGGATTCTTGGAGAATACTCATCAAAGACCAACTTTCTTTGTCCCATTTTTACACTCTTCTCTACATATTTGCTGTTTGCTGCTGTCAGGGACAATGTGTTGGATTAGTATGGAAGTTCTGATGGTGTTAGATTTTATGTTCCAGCAGTTTTAAGACACAGTGTATTCTTCTGCAGGTAGTTAAGTGCACATTTATTTCTTGTTGACAGGAAGGTTATTTATGTTTTTGTGAAAACATGTTTTTCATTTTAAGTTTGCTTAAGCATTTTTAGTGTCCACTTAATTATAAGGAAATGGAAAGCTGAAATCATACCAACCTCAAAAGATTTTATGAAAGCGCAGAATCAGCAACTAGCAACATATATTAGCCAAGAGCATTGTACACTCTGTTCCCAAACTAGGGAGCACAGAAAGATCTATTTCAATTGATATTTTATTTGGCATATAAATGTATCTGTACAACACTTATTCCATAAATTAATCAGGTACAGCATACCTCATACAGCCTATAAGTCTCCTCATCCTTGAAGTTTAAAGTAATATTCATGACAGGAGATCCAAAGAATTGCAACATATCTGGAATGACCAAGGGTATTTCACTACTCCCTGCAAAAAATCTGCATTAGAAATCAGTTACTGTCTGCAGTGTGGCTTGCCTGTGACAGAGGTTGAACTAAAAAATCTTTCAAGATGGTCTTTATTAGCTTTTGGCAGCATAAATGTGATACTCCTGTGGTATATCATGTTCTCCTAAGCCAAACAAATGGAAGGAATGTCCATCTAACAAGACTTATTACCCAGGCTGAATATTACAAAGTGATGGAACAAAAAGTAGGCAGAATGTAAAGAAAGAGACAATACACCTCTCTAATGGAAAATCAATATACTGTTATGTAGAAGGACGTGAGGAAGACAAGGATGATACTCAGAGACATCAGGCTACAGGTAAAAGCACACTTGGGAGAAACAGGTTTCCTCCCAGCTCAAGAACAGAGCACACAAAGGAGGGAGACTTCTGCAGATACTGTAAGGGATGAAAAGCTTCTGGCCCCAGAGAGTGGGTGTGAGTCTGTACAAAACCACAAAGATTGTCTCCTGAAGGAAGCTGTCCTCCATATGAGTGCCATTAGTTATTTGGGATGGTCTGTGAATGTCATCCTGGAAGAGCTTTTTATTGATGCTTTTTTCACTAAACAGGAAGTAACTGATATAAGCAGCACCAATAAGTCATTTGGGAACATGCAGTTTTCTACAGTGATTGGTAAGTAACTTCATAGGAAGAACCAGTTACTTCCATACTGGTATGGGAACATGGGATCCTTCTTCACAGACTTGAACATTGCTCACAAGTTTGAGTTAGTATGGTTGTTGCAGCGAAGTAGATACAGCGTGTCCTGGAAAAAAACTGTGCACACAGAAAGAACTGTTTGCTTCCTTGAATCTTATGATGCATTTATGGATATGGCAGTACCTTTGATTGTGCTATTTCTAAGGACTATCCAGATCTCTCTCACAGTTCAATTTTTTTTTCTTTTAATCAAGAAAAATCTGGCAGAAGCTAAGTTTAAAAAGTATTGTCCAGAGAATAGCCAAAAAGAAAGTTTAAAATAAAAACAGCCCTATAAGCCCCAACATCCACTGTTAATGGACAAAAGAAAAATGTATTTCAGAAAATTCTGGGCTCAGTCTTGGTACTTGCAGACTGCACCACCGAGAAGAGCTGCCAGCTCCTGCTCATTTTCCTGAAAGACTGTAATTTCCAAAAGCATGTGTCAATGTGTTGCTAGACTTTGGCTAGGATTTAAAGATCCCATCCTAAAATGTGCTGTTAGGTGAAGACTGAGCAGCCTTAACACCACAAGGCTGGATTGGGTCCCAACGCAAATGCTCAAACTGTTTAGTTAGCTCTAAATATTTATATTTATAAAATGTATTTTGTTAACAAACTGTGTATCATTTAGTAACATTTTCTCTTGAATTGCCCCGAAACAGAAATATAAATTAATTTCCTGCAAGAAATCAGTATCGTTAAGATGAATACATATCCTTGTTTATTACTTCTGTTCCAAACTGCTTCGTTCTCCTGTAATAACTTTCTCTCAGAGATAAATCTAATTTCCAAATCCTTCCTACTGCATTGTAAACAAATCAGATATAACAGCTATAAACTAGTTTCATTCACCGACAGAAAATGGAGATTTAAAAACATATAATTAGGTATCAGGACAAAGAAAAAGAAATATATTCCTGTATGCTGGCAAAGGTCTTGATTTCCAGTTCCTCGTTTCAGATGAAGTGAATTAGCCCAGATATTCTGTTTGAAGGCTTTGGTACCAATCCTTTATAATGGGACCATATATTGGCCACTGGATGGCTTTTGTGCCTTTCTACCTGACCTGCACTCAGTAGCTTCAAACAAAATTCTGACAATGAGTATTGCAAACATTTCACAAGTTTCTCAGAGATGACATGGCTTTCCTGAGGTCAGTCTGTGGCCAGGGGGCTGAATTTTGCTCTCCTGAGCCTGAAGGCAGCATTTGGTCTCCTAGACAGCAGAAAACGAAGAGATGCTCTTCATAAAGTTTCCTTGAGATTAAACTGCAGCATCTGCTCAAAATACTGAGGAAAGTTGGAACAAAGAAAGTTCCTGCATTTCCAAAAATATCAGTAGGGCAGGAAATCCGCAATTCTTCTGGTTTGTGTATATTTTATTCACTAATGACAGAAAAACTAAACTTTCTTGAAGCAGTTGCCAAGATGAGATTGTAGCATCTCTCGTGCACTGCCTTTGATTTCTTTACTCCTTGTATGTGTATAAGGATATGAAAACAAGCTGTATTAAAGTAGCTGGATAAAAAAGATGGCATAAACTTGTTGAAATACTGTGTCAACATAATTCTGATTAAGATTATTTCAGTTTCACAGCAGCTGACCCTAAAATAATAATAAAAATTGCTTTCATTGTTCCAATTTCTAGAGTATTAGGCTGAAATTTTCATTTTTGACCCGTATTTGTATACACATTTCTTTAGGAGATTTTTGATTTGTTGGACATGGAGAGAAACATCTGTTCCATTATAGCCTGTAATGCATATGTCAGCTGAGGTCACAGCTTTTTAAGCAAGAAAACGCCTCATTTTTTATGAACTCACATACTAAGATTTAAGACAAGGAGGCTTACTGGACATACTTTGCAAATTTGAAGCCATGTCTTAAAGGTGGTTTGCAAAAAATAATATCTGGATTTCTGAGATTGTGAGCCTTTTGTGATCACACTGCTGATACGTATTTGCTCTCTGCCATTTGGGAAAAAAGTGGGTTGTAGGAGTTTGTTTGGGGGATTTGTTTGTCTTCTTTTTTTTGCCTGGAACTTAAGAAAAACCCAATAAATATCAACTTTTCTCTTGTTTTGTTGAGTTATTATTTTGAGAAAATAAAGATGCAGTCTGTTAATAACTTTTTTCATATGTGATGTATGCCAAATAATTTTTAAAGTGGCTACTGAAATCAAGTAACAAACAATGAAGAGCCATGAAAACCCAGAATATTTCGTTAGCAAAAAAAAATCCTTTCTGTTCTGAATAGGTCTAGTTTCACTGCCTTTGGTCTTGGGATGTCACTTCTGATCTAGGATATGTCACTGTTCCGCTAATCTTTTCAGACAGACTTTACAGTCTGCTCATATTAGAATAAACGGGATGTAGCTCTTTTCTTAGTTGCAACCTCATTAAACCCCATATACTATAGAAAGAGGAAATTTTATTTTAGCTTGTGCTATCTAGCAAAGCAAACCCTAAAGGAAGAGCTGAGGTTTTCCATAAGTATCTAATGCAATTGATTCAGTTGCTTAAACACTTACTACCGAAACAAGCAGCAAAATGTTGCAAAGTACAAAATTTTTATTCTTGACAAATATAAGCTCCTGGAACTTTAAAATCCAAATAGGATCAACCAGGAAAAAAAGTAATTGCAGGACCAATGGAAGAGAGCAGCGTTTTTAAGGGTTTGTGTTTAGCCTGAAGTGAGAACTTTAGTGAAGGGAACTCACATGGAAGAAAAATCTTGAGAGAGGAATGCATCCATCAGTGCCTAATAAGGTAAAGTTCCCACTGACATTTTTGCCATGGTTAGAATATTTCTCTTTCCTTTTTCCATGAATTCTCTTCATAGCAAGACCTGAAGTGCTACTGCAGTCTTCCCTGGGAATGAATGGACTGATGGAATTCATCCCTTTTTGATTCAGCCATTTTCATAAAATTTCTGGCAATTTAGTATCTATCTTTCCACAGTAACTGTGGTGGTCTGGCTTTGTGGGGGTTGTACTTAAATGCAAAAACCTGTCCTCATTATAGGATAGTGAATGTAAAAAATCCACTGTAAACAGAAAAAATGGAATTAAGCAAAAATAATATTCCATATCACAAATAAGTGAGAAAATTTATTTTTACTGCTCTAAGAATATGTCCTCAGCTTTAGTTTTATTTTAAGCATCCACCTCAGTTATACGATCCCACCTACTGGCGGTGATAATGGCTCAAAGTCCGTATAACCTTTGCTTTCAGAGATTGGCTTATAGTTCAGGTAGACCCATCCACTGGTTTCATATCTATGAATGATCTTTGAGCGAGACACAAACAGATTAAACAAAACAAAACAAAAACAAACAAACAAACGAAACTAACCAAAACCCACTAGTAAAATAACAGTGAAAGAAAAAAAAGCCATCTTGTGGAGGATAAAGTGCAAGTACAAAACTGCGATCCCCAAAACTCTGATTCAGCCATTGCTTACTCGTGGACAAACTGAAACTTCACATAAGCTGCATTTTCACAATGAGCTTCCCTGCTGCACGATGCTTTGCTTAGGCAACTGTCCTGTACTGTCTCAGGGCTTAACAGAGTTAAGAAATTTGTGGAGAGATTGTCCCAAAAGCCATTACACATTTCTTCATCTGTTGCCCCTGTGTTTGGGAACCCAAAAAAAAGCCCCAGTAACTGAGACCCAGATAATATGTTCAGTAACATAGGAAGTCTGAAGGAGGAAATCTGTCTTCCAAATCCCACCTCAACATCAAGCTTTTCTCCTTTTTCTTGATATCTTATTCAGAGGAAAAAGAACTCCCTGGTGTATCATAATTATTTTAATGTTTAAGCAGAACTGGAAGCTTTCTGGCTGTGGGTCATAGCACTGTCTTGCACAGCCTTGAAAACAGTGTTTTTAACTGAGAAAGAATAATAAAGTATATTCTATTATATCCAAATTTTTTATCATGTTTCTGTTTTTCATGTAATTCTGAACATAAATACTCACATGGTAAATATTTTGGATTTGTTATAACTATTATATTGACAACCAGAAACTGGAATGACATGGCAATTGATATATCCCTTTTTTTTTAACCAATGATCTACTATGCTTCTTTCAAGTAGAATAAAGACCACAGTGCATCTTGGAAGTTGTAATTCAACCGGGTAACCTGGCTTATGGAAAAGAAATCCATTTCCCAAGAAATTCTATATTGGCTTTTCCAAGTGGAATCCTACTCCCACACCCAGATTCCTTTGTCACTGGAAAATGTATTTTGTGACCAGTGTTAGTAACCATGTAGTAAGCAGTTTATTTAAGAAGGGGATAGATATCTTTAAATAAAACCAGATGTTGAACTGATCAGATTTTTTTTTTTAATAAATTCTGTAGGTGAACAGGGACTTGATGAAAGAATTGCACAGAGAATTTCAGCCATTCGTGGAGGAAGTCAGACTATATCAATAACAGTCCGTTCTTGTTTCAAAACATATGAACCCAATTTTTAGTTATCAATATGATACCATTAAAGTGCTTACGAAAGTACATGTTCAGAAGATAAGACAAGAAGACTCTTCTATGTATCATTTAAATAAAAACAACCAGGATTTTAGAACTGCTGAGCTCTCACCTGCTCTTTCAGTTTAAGGTGCTTCATTAGGTGTGACATGGAATCCTTAAATATTTAGGAAGCATTACTAGTGTTTTGCAAATTCTGCCAAACATTCACAAAAAGATTCATCAGAGCTCTAAAGTTACCAGCAAGTATCACTTGGAGACTTCCCATCGTAGCCTCTACTCTAACTCTGGACAAAAAGAAGTTAAGTGACTTCTCCAAGATCACACAGCAAGTAGACACTGTCTAAACATATCTGTTCATCCTGAGGGTACAGCTGGGGCTGTACCAGAAGGAGAAGTCCCTGCAACGACTGTGGATGAGGAGTGCCCTGCCTCCTGCCCGTGTGGCTGCCTGGCTGAGAGCCCATGGCCAGGCTGTGACTGTACCTGCTGGCACAGCCCATGAGCGGGCATGAGGGTCTCCTGCTGTGCCTGCTGCCCAGTCAGGCAATGCAGAGCTCACCACACATATCACACTGCACAAACAAGCTCATTATAAAGAGCAGAAACAAGCTGCAAACTAATATTTCATCCCACGCCATACCTCAGCATTACAATATTTTCTAATTCTTTCATCACTCTGCCTTGTCAGCGCTCTGCAACTGGTTGCAATTGTAGTTTTAAAATATTTTCTGAGCCACATCATGTATCTCTATGGATCAGTGGCCCAAAATATCTCTCATTGTTTTAGGAAATGTATTCCTTTTGAAAACATAAACCAACAAATGTAAACTGTCACTTTGGCCTGTTCTGTGTGTCCTGGATCCAAGTTCTGCTGGATCTCAGTGCACAGTAAAGATGAGTCACATGATGAGCACATGTTAGAGAAAAAACATCTGAGTATTCAGATTTTTTCCTGGATATTATCAAGCTCTCAAAAGCTGGGAAAGATCCTGTCAATTTGAGATGCTTGGAAATCTTTGCCTTCTAAACAGCTGTTCGATGCCATGTAGAATTCACTTTCATGGTGGCAGAAAAGGTACACAGCATTCAAAAATGCTGTCCTAGGAAGAGAAAATGGGATAAAGGGGAGAAAGCAAGGATGGAAACAAAAAACAAAAGCAAAGAAAGGAAAAGCAAAGAAAGAAATGTACTTGGTTTGGCTAGTATAGAGTTAATTTTTTTCATAGCAACTCATATGTTGTTATGTTTTAGATTTGTGACCAAAACAGTGTTGATACACATCAGTCTTTCAGGCACTGCTGAGCTTAAACATCTCCCTTGGCAGTCAGGAGGCTGGGGGAGCACTGGAGGTGGGAGAAAACACAGCTGGGACCGCTGACCCCAACTGACCAAAGGGGTGTCCTACACCACGTGGTGTCACACTCAGCAATACAACTGAAGATGTTCGAACTTACAGAGTTTGTCAAGTCACCATTAAATGAGTGGAAGGGAGGGAGACAGGTAGGAAGGCAGGCAGGAAGGCAGGAAGGAAAGAAGGAAGCTAGGAAGGCAGGAGGGAAGGACCAAGGCTACAAAGACAAGGATTCAAAAGTTTCAGGGGAAGACTTAAGGTTGCCTGTAAGTTTCCTGTTGGCCTTTTTGTGTGTGCATTACAATTCAGACCTTCATTACTGGATGATGTTTTTTCCTCAGCGTCTGTGCTCCTTTTATTTTATTCAGTATGTGACCTTGGAGATCTTACTTTATTCATGCTATCCAAACCCTCCTCAGAACAGAGATTTGCCAATTTTCTCGATGGTTGTTTTGATGTGCTCAGTGCTGGAGTATTTGGATACTTCACAAATGGAATGGATTAATTTTCACAGCACCCAGATGAGGTGGCACATTATTATTAGCCCTTTGTAGGGACCTAGAGATGAAGGTCAAAAGCTAACTACCTAATTTTGTGTTCCGAGCCGAAATGCCTGCAGCCTGATTGCTTAGGACTTCCTACTTTCTAGCAACCTGCAAGCTGCAATTTTAAGATACATTGCTGAGAGTACTTCAGACAGTCCCAATGAAATCAACACCGAATGCCAGGCAGATGCTTCCAGAAAGGCATCTAATTCACTAACATCCTGAAAGGACATTCCAGTGTTTACCCCCTCATCTCCACACTGCACAGCCTGTGACCTGATGTGTAACCTGGCATAGCAGGCAGAGTGTTCTGCCTTTGACATGATCAGCCAGACCTTTGTAGCAGAGAGAGGGGGAAGCCAGACTGAACTCCAGCCTCTGTGGTGTTGCTTGTTTCCACTGTACCTCTGAGGACCTGCCTACCCCCACAGACTACTGCAAGAGGGGAACAAATGTTTTTCATCATGGTCTCAGCTGTTTTGAGGGACCACGTGGAGAGAACTTCTTCGGCATCCTAGGCTTCATGCCCCAGATATGTCATCCTCTAGGGAGTGAATGTCACCTCCTGAAGGAACCCTCTGTGCCTGGCTGAAGCAACAAAACACATCAGCACCTTGCAGGGTTCCTCAGTGACAGCAGCTGGACAAACTTCCATGGGTTTTTATGTATGTGGGAGGTACTGGGAGATAAACCATTATTCCACTGGCCAGGACAGAATGCTTCTGATCTCCCCAGTGAGTGTAGTAAAAAGAAGCCCTCATAATCACCTTTAAATATTAATTGATGTCTTGCTGCTACCAGAAAGGCACTTTCCTCTATTACCTAAGGCAATAAAACAGACAGCCAACAAGTCCTAGCTCAAGCCTCCCTTTTCTTGTAGTTCAGCCTTCAGCTCTAAACAGTGGCTCATAAAGCTGAACAGGTACAAAAAGACCAGGCAATCTGCTCTCAAACTGGAAAACCCCAAATCAGCTACATCACACCCACACCTCTAACATGCAGCAGCCTCACCCAAACAGGTTTTTGCACATATTCAAACTCTTGCTTGTGGTCACCATTCAGCTTACGTGGCTCTGGTTTCAGAGGTGGCATGAGGAAAGTCTGGGAAGGTCTTTGGCCAAAACATGCCTGTGATAAATGTAGAGTCCCAAAGTGATTCATAGACCTTGGTATCAGAATGTAAGCAGTGAAATGGAGAAGAAACCAATTGAAACTTCATATAATGAAAGAGTCTTTGCCTTTCTAGCATGGTGAGCTGGAGAAGTCCTAAGACATTGCTAACTGTGACAATAATTTTCAGAGGAGCAAGGGAAGAGAAACTTTAGAGTGGAGAGTTTAAAAAGGGATGACACTAGAGCCAAAAAAAGGAGAAATCATTGCCTTCTAGTCTGTGTCCATAGAGCTCTAGGGGCACCACAGGTGTGGGGGAAATTGTTCCCACCAGCGTGGGAGATGGCTCTGGGTAGGCAGGAGAGGCCTTGCACTGATGGTAACTTAAAGTCTGAGAAGCAGAGCTTATGAAAGCAGCGAGGAATGGCAGAAGTGTGGAGGTGCTTGACTACAGGATGGGTTCTGCCTGCTTGGAGGCTCAAGTCTCAGCCCTCTGCCATGAGTGCCAAAAAGGGCTTATGGAAACCAGATGGGAGCACAGGCATACATTTTGCTGCCTTGACATACTCTGTGTGGGATGAGTGAGATCTATTGGGACCATTCATTAGTCCAGCAATAATTACAGTTCAGTATTAGGTTCCTTACCAAGATTTAAATCTCTGGGACCTCAACATAATGCTTGTGCACATGATGCCTTTGTTGTATTTCTTACCCTTTGAAAACTTGAGTTTTCCACCATTGCACTACTTAATTTTGGATGTCATTTCAATTTGTGAAAATGGCAAACAATAGAAATCCTAATAATCCTAGTAATCCTCTTAATATGATTGAAATGTTTGTCATGGATTTCATCATGCTCTTCTGGAATGTGTTCTGGATATCAGTTTAACTATGCATTATTTTTGTATTATGTTCTGAATATTTTTTTTGTGTTTCTTCTGTTTCTTTCTTATGTGCTTCATGCAGACTCTGTCTCTCTCTCATACCTTTAATTTTTTTTTCCATTCAATACATATATTGAATGGAAATACATATGTTTTCAGTACTATCAAGAGAAAGGAGCAATTGCAAAGAAATAATAGCTCAAGCTGTGCAGACGTGGACTGCAACATACTGAGTCTTAATAAAATCTCAGGAGAGTTACCCAGCTATTAAATATTAGCAAATCTCTACTGCTGACTGATTTTTTTCAGAACTTTGCTACATACCCAAATTTTGGAAGATTTACTTAGGAATGAAGCCAGGATAACCCTCCAAGCCACAGAGGTCCCCTAATTTCTCAGCAGAATGATTGTTTTAATGTACAATTGTTGTATACACCCCCTCACACTCCCACTTCCCACCCTCTCACTCTTGTCAGTTTTTAAGAGGCGTTTGGACAATGCCCTTAACAATGTGCTTTTACTTGTGATCAGCCCTGAAGGTCTCAGGCAGTTGGACTAGATGATCATTGTAGCTCTGTTCTGTTTAAGTCTAGTCTATTCTATACAGCATTGTAGGCAACTTCAGGCAGACCCTTAAATGGAAAATGCTGGTCAACAGTAATCAACTCTGACTACATTAATTTCTGCCAGAATGGTTATATAGAAAACATGTTTCATAATGCTGCTTTAGCCTTATGATCATGGCATTGATGGGCTTTTAGTGACCAAAGCAGTTCATTTGCAGTATTTTTGCACTTTTTATTAAACAGTTAATAATTATGGTTCTGTATGACACAGAAAGTGCTGGAACCACTCCTTACAGAATTACAAAATAATATCAAGTGAGTTTTGAATACTTTCTATGTACTCCTGTTTCATTTGAAATTCGTGAGCTACAGAGATTGGGAAACAGTAAGTACCTTTTAGAGGAACAATTAAGTGAAACAAAGAAACTGCAGTCTAGATGTTAAGGACTTCACAGTTATGCATAAATTTATTCCATAAATGCTTGACTATGCTTAGTGTCTTTGCAGTGGTGAAAGCAGATTAGATGGCAGCTCAAAACTGGAGCAACATAAGACTTTTTGTAATAAGTCTGGAAAACCAACACCCCTGAATGCTTCAGGAAAGCAGTCATCTTCCCATTTCAAGGGTACTGCACAGAGCACTCTCTTTGCTCTGTTTTGGTTTGATTTCTAGATGATATTTCAAACCATTGTCACTGAACTTATGCAGTGCCAATGAACTTACTGACGTTGCCAAGTACACAATATTTTTAGTCAGAAAAAACTCAAGATAAATATTTCTATTCTTTACAGACAGAGAATAATAACCTCTCTAAATTTATTTAAAAACTCACAGATAACACTACAGTAGATATATTATTATCTAATTAATTTAACATAATTATTTAGTGTTTTTTGAATTCTATATTTTAATTATTTTTAAATAAACCCAATTAATTCACATAATCTCCCCTCCAATTTTTTAAATTGTAATTAAATTCCACTAAATTTTTTCCATAGAGTTTGATTACGCTATTTCCTGGAAATTCCATATTCACTTATTTTTGAGGAAGCAAAAATGCTTTTTAACCTATGATTAAGTCTACAAAAGAATGGCCTTAAATGTCTGACTTCAGTTACATTCTTATGGAATAATCATATATTTCTAATTTATCACTGTCAGTCTGGGTGATGTTACTCTATTAATCAACTTGCCTTATCCTTTCCATCTCTACATTAACCCTGAATGTTCATGCCTGATGGATGTGTTTGTTTATTTTTTAAGCTGATGTAATGCTTGTAAATATATACAAGAGAATAAAAAAACCCGTCTGCAGTGCCGTGGCAGAACACAGATGTGATAGATCGGAAAAGGTGCTGGATTTGTGAGCACAAAGGAGCAGTTCAGCTCCAGGTGCCAACTAGTAGGGCTCAAAGCACTTTCTCTCACTGCCTGTTCCTGTTCTGAGTCCTGGAATGAGAGTGCAGTCAGGGATGGAAGAAGGGGAGGATGCAGAGGAGCAGGACTGTGTGTACACAGTGTCATTGAGAAGTGATTTTTTTCCTGTGAAAGTGAGCACTGTGGCTGCTTTTTGTGTCCATGTGGCAAGTCAAGGCTTCAGTCTTTGTCACTGGTCCAGTAATACCAAAAAGCTCAAGAGGTGGACTCAAGTTTTGAGTGAACTGATGACTTTTATGAAATACTACAAATCATTTTAAAACCCTTTTTGCTGTTCAAGAATGCACCAAGATATTTGTCCATACCCAACCTAAGTGTTTTGTTTTGTTCCCTTGGTGAAGGATTATATGAAGACATATGGTGTCTGACCCTAAAATTTTGCTCACACAGCCTGTCAGAAATCAAAAGAATGGGTGTAGGAAGAAGACAAGATGGCAAAAGGGGAATTAAATAGATACCCTGAAGTAATATGGGAAAGTTTTTTTGCAAGACTCATTTGCACAAACTCAAGCTATAGTAATCATTCTGAGAAGAAAAAAACAAACAACGCAACAAAACTGATTTGCTGGATTGCTGACTGCTAGATGTCATTGGTTGCTGTTTCCTTAGTTGCATACTATGTCTTGTCTGACATTTAGTATAGAGTAGAAAACGTTTTCAGATGCTCTGAAATATTAATGTGGAATATATCAAGAAGCATCTGCAAAATCTCAGGGTTGCATTGCAATGCTGTAAAAGCAGTCAATGCACCACAATGAGCTTTACTGTCCTGTGTAAATTCAGAGCTACAGGATGTTTCCACAGATAGGAAGAGGATCAATTTAGATTAGATATTAGGAAGAAATTGTTTACTGTGAAGGTGGTGAGGCACTGACACAGGTTGCCCAGTGAAGCTGTGGATGCCCCATCCTTGGGGGTGTTCAAGGCCAGGTTGGATGGATCTCTGAGCAACCTGGTCTAGTGGAAGATGTCCCTGGCCATGGCAGGAGGATTGGAACTATATGATCTCTAAGGTCACTTTCAACCCCAACCATTCTATGATTCAACTACTTTTCTGCAGCCATTATGTTTCAACTGCAACATGGAATCAGGAATAGTCCAACAACAGTTTGAATACGTCTTAGCTGAGTGAGAATTATGTTCAACTGTAACTAATGCTGCCATTGGATGATTCTTTCCACATGAGCTATTTATCAACTAGAAAATATGCTTTTGAATAACCCTAACCCATTTATAATTGTAGATTGAATTCAGAGAAAGTTGTTAAAGAAAATTATTACTAATTGTATACTTATTTCATACAATAAACTGTTATTAGTAACTTATTTTCTACTTATTTTAGAGATAATCTGATCACAACAGTGAAAGAGAAATCATCGGTTAGAGTTAAAAAATACTGGAAGCGGTTTTATCCTTTGATACAACGATTGGGCTTTTAACCAAGGAACTGGAGAACATACATCTTATTTCCCTTTCTTCCTAAAGTTCTTTATTCATCTCTCCCACTTTCCAAGCATCTCACTCTCCTGTTGATAAATATACTACACTAATCACAGAAATGAAGTCACTGAAGCACGACTGCACACAGGAAGGGGTAACATCCACCCTAGGAAGTCAGTCTGTCTCAGTGATCATATTGATGTTTATACTTCATGCAGAGTAAGGCAGGAACATGGTGGGGAATGGAAGAACCTTTTAAAAAGAGCAGAGGATTCAACCTCAGAGCTCTAACCAAATGTGATGACCTAACTGCAGTTTTACAGTCTGTTGTCACACTCATCTTTTATTACATCACAGCTGAGGCTGATGACTGATATTCAAATGAAACAATTTGTTGATGGACAGATGAAAACATTTAGTTTAATTTTTTTTTTTGTTAAAGAAAGAAAAAACATAACTTTTGTCTTTTTTTTTTTCCCCACGGATTTTCAATTTTAGGAGATCTACCAAAAAAATTATTCTGTTCACTGTGAACATTTATATAACTATTGTCTTCCCTGACATACAAGAGTAGGGGAGGTGATCATAAAGAGAGCTGCTTTCAGGAATGAGAAATTGCCTTTAGACCAAGAAGAAAGAAACAGTCACCAAGAACACTGAGATTGCAGCTTAAATCATCTAAGCAAGTTAGCAGGAAAGAGTGAGGGTATGTTGTAACTGCTGGCCTGAGCCTCCAGTGCTCTAATCCATATACTACTCACCAGAGTGCTTATTCCTTTGTCAATAAAATAAATGCAAAAAGATTTTGTCAAACAGATTAACAACATTACTAATTAGCAGCATTTGTATTATATTTGCACTACCACAGCTCCCGTCAGAACAAGATCATCTTATCATCCCAACTGTACAAACATTTCTGATCTGTAGAGCTAACAGTCTGGATTCAGACAGAATAAACAAATAAAATAAATGGAAAGACTGGAGAAGAGGACAGGAGGCAAAAAGCGATAAGAACACTTAGCTGCATAGACCATGTTCATGCCTAATTGCGGCTCTATTTATAAACTAGAAATAAACATGAGATATTAATGAGGTTAGTAATCCCTGCTGGCCAGCTGTATAGCTGTCAAAGGAAGGACAATTTGTCATTAAGGAGAATATTCCTGCACCCCACTGTGTGGCTGAGCAGTATTTTATAAATGCCATGAGGTTTATATAGTTTCTTAATTCTGCTTTAAGAAGGCCTTACCTTCTTGAGTCAGCTAGGCAAGGATAAAAGCCATACCTCTTATGGATGCATAGTCTCTTTGTCTCCTTTAACACTTAGAACAAATAAGGAAGTCCTTTCCCACCCCACACTCTACATGGGGACCATTTGACATATTGGGATAGAAAGTATATTTGAACACAAATAAGTTAAACGTTTTCTTCTTTTTACTGACAGGACTTTTCATAATTTCTGCTTTAGTAGAAATAAAACCTGCTATAATATGCAGATATTTTACGTAGAGTCATAGAATTATAGAAGGATTTGGGTTGGAAGGGACCTTAAAGATCATCTGGTTCCAGTCCCGCTGCCACAGGCAGGAGCACCTTCCACTGGACCAACTTGCTCAGAGCTCCATTCAATCTGGTGTTGACTACCTCCAGGGGTGGGGCCTCCACAACCTCACCACCCTAACAATAAAGAATTTTTTCTAAAGCTTCTCTCTTTCAGTTTGAAGCCATTTCCCCTTGTCCTGTCACTACATGCTTTTGTAAAAAATCCCTCTCCATCTTTCTTGCTGGCTCCCTCCAGGTACTGGAAGGCCACAGTTAGATCACCCCAAAGCCCTTGTTTTCCAGGCTGAACAATCCCAATTGTCTCAGCCTTTCCTGGTAGGAGAGGTGCTCCAACCCTCTAATCATCTTGGTGGCCTCCTCTGGACTCACTCCAAGAGGTCCATGTCTTTCTTGTGCTGGGGACCCCAGACCAGGATACATTTCTCCAGGCTGAGATCTCACCAGAGCAGAGCAGAGAGACAGAATCCCCTCCCTCAGCCTGCTGCCCACACTGATTTGGATGCAGCCCAGGGCACGACTGGCTTTCTGGGCTGTGCATGCACCTTGCTGGGTCTTGTCCAGCCTCTTACCCACCAGCATCCCCAAGTCCCTCTCGGCAGGGCTGCTCCCCACTTGTTCATCCCCCAGCCTGTGTTGGTACCGGGTTTTGCCCTGACCCAGGTGCAGCACCTTGCACTTGATACTATTAAACTGCATGAGATTACCACAGACCCACTTCTCAGGCTTGTGCAGGTCCCTCTGGATGGCGCCCCATCCCTCAGGTCTGTCAAATGAATCACACAGCTTGGTGTCATCAGCAAACTTGCTGAGGGTGCTCTCAATCTTTTAATCAATGTCATTAGTGTAAACATTAACTAACACAAGTCCCAGTACAGACCCCTGAGGGACATCACTTGTGACTGATGTCCACTAGGATCTGAGTCATTGACCACTACCCTCTGGCAGTTTATTACTGCAGTAATAAACACATTTCAGTAATAAAAACTTTGGATTAAGATCAACCAGTCTTCTCCCTTCTGCTATGCCTCATAAAGCCTAATCTTGACTTAAAAGACTGTGATTTCTCCTTATGGCATTGGGATTAGCTGTTAGCAATCCCAAATGATTAGCTCCATGCAATTTTCCCCTTTCTCTATGGTCCTCTGCCCCAGGCACAGATGTGCAGCTATCCCCAGGCTGACACTTCCAGGGAACAGCAAGCAGTGGCTGTGGGGGTGGTGGATGTTGTGAGGCCATTGTGTTCACAGGATCTCTGCGTTGATCCTGGGAGACAGATCTCTCCTCTGCTTTAGTTCACACAAACCAGAATGTGAACACAGGGAGAAATGATGTTGTTATCGGTAACACTCGAAGGCAGAGAGGTTAATCTCTCATTTTTTGCTCCACCCTTCCCTCATTTCCCCATTCAGTGGTTTTGAATTGTTTTCCAGGCTGGTATAAATCAGACAAGCCTCTTCCCGATATTCTTTGTTGGTAAAATGCTCACATCCTGTGAACTGTCTGCTGTGCAGGGAAAGATCAGCTCAGAAAAATGGGGATTGTTTGTACATTATGAGGAAAGCTGCTGGTAGGTGGGCAGTGAATTCACAGGAACTGCAGTCTCTCTCCATCCTGTGGGAAGGGGCTGCATGGCCCTTCTCCTGAATAAGCAGTGACTGGCACTGGGATGGCATCAGTGGCTCAAGAAGCCATAAAACACAAGCTACTGTGAGAAGCCCCAAGGAGATAATGAATATGAGCTTGTCCTGTTCTTACACAGGAAGGCTTTTGCTGTTGGTCAGACACCAGGCTAGACAAATCTTTGGTCTGAGTAGAGCTATCCTTGCATTTCTATGATCTTGTCAAATGTCATCCTATATTCTTATATTAAGGGAATCAACTCAAATCAAAAAACTTGTCTCATCATCTATCTTTTCTCTCCTCCACTCTCTTATCATGCACTTCTCTTTCATCTTCAAGCCTTTAGGCAATCTTAAAATTTATTTTCTGTCTTTGTTTTCACACTGCCCCAAGCCCCTTGGGGCTAGAATGAGAAAATTCTATGAGAAAGCCTTTTCTCAGGCTATTTACAGCTTATCCATAAGCAGAAAGAACTTAAAAAGTTCATAAAAAAACAGTTCTCACAAGACTGTCCAACCCAATTTATAGAAAAAAGTGATTCAAATAACTTCAGAAACTATCCAGGCTTTTGGGTGGTTCTCAGTCCTGAGCTTTTTCAGCATTTCTATTTAACATCACTGTTAGGACATCAAGATTTGTTTCTTTATTGGCTTGCCTGCATGAAAATAGATTTTACCTTTCTTCTTTGACACAGAGAATTTTAAAGTCAGTGAAGCCAGGTAGGTGCCTAACTTATGTGCATTTCATCCTCTTCTAGAGCCATCAGGGATGACACACTGGACTTGACCTTCTGATTTAGGCAACTGCTACATGCCTAGGGTTTAGAGTGTTGAATATTCCCTTCAGCCTCAAAGTAAAAAACACCTTGTCCCAAAACAGAGAATTCACTGTAGAAAGTCTCAATACTGTGGTTGCACTCAACAGTGAAACTTGCTTTTCAGGCCATAAGCAAAGTTAGTTTGTGAAAAAAAAAAAAGAGACAGTTTTCGAGCTTCTACATGGTGTCTTTCCAGACAGATGGCTCAGAAGCTGTCCAGAAGGTGAGAAGAGTGCTCATTTTTATATTTCATGCCTTGCTTGGAAGCTAAAACAGAATTGGTACTGAAGAGGAACCAGTATGGATAAGTGCTTTAGCTCCTATGTTTTCCCTAACAAGAAACGTATCAGATGTAACAAGAACAGATTAACAGGGTTGTGGGATATCTACAGTCCTTGAGGCACAACACTGGTCTCAGTAAATTCAGTGGCAGAACTCCCATTGCCTTTAGCTGGAGTCAGGTTTTTCTCAGAAAATTTTGTCAAGAAAGACCCTTTTCCCTGAAGTTCTTTAAAGCACAAATATAACTTATTTTACAGAAATTTGGAGAAGCGATATGATTTTAAGTAGAGTCCAAATCTGTCCACAGACCAGAAAATCAATCCCAAATCCCTGAATCCTATGTAAAAATGAGTTTCTGTTCTAAGTTTGGAGCAGGGGCATTGCTGCCTACTCAGTAGTGTTGAGGTTCTCTTAACTGAATTAACTGGAGTATGAAAGTCCTTAACAAAGGCTGATTTACCATATTGAGAGCATTGTATTCATACCCATCACCTTCAATCACATATCTACAAAGGATTAGGAAGGAGAACTCAATGGGCTATTAACCTTATGGGAGAAGTCTCTAGCTCTACAACAAAAGGATTGAATGGAAAACAGCAATGAAGCTGATGAATTTCAGGCTTTTCAGGGTGAATTACAAGATCCTTGGTGGAGTGGAGTGCATTATTTCCTATATACAAAACTCAGGCTGAAACAAAATCTCCTTTTAGGTTACAAGTCAGAACTTATGTACTTGTGGCAAAAATATAGCTACCAACTATCTCAGCAAGACGAACACAAGAAGGTTACCACTGAGTTTTTTTGTCAGCAGATTTGGGGATCTGCTGTCTTCACACATCACTTTTGTGGATGTTTCTTTTTTTTTTAATGGCGAAGTAAAATGACTTGCTGAGCAAAGTCCTCAAACTGTCTCTTTGCATATTACGAATGTCTTGAGCAAAAAATAATTACACTGTGTGACAATCAAGGGAGCCTGGCAGTAATAGAAGGAGTAAATAGGCTGGACAAGGTTAAGTCTGCATTTGTAAAGATCTTCAATTGCAGGTACAGCTAGAAGAGAGAAAGATGGGCAGATTCAATGGAAATCCATTGAGAATCAATGGCACATTCCAATTTCCTTTTTCCCCCCCTTCCTTCTGAGTAATTAGAATTGCCCTGGAAAAACAGACAGCCAATTCAGGATACAGGCAGGAATTTCCCAATGGTGGGTGGGATTTGGATGCAGTAATGGGGAAGGGAGGAATGGCAAGGGGTGAGGCATTTGGTAGTGAGGAGGGAATGTAAGGCCAGTATGGGTGATGTCAATTAATTGTGAAAAGTTGGTGCAAAAACAAGGGGGTCATGGAAAGCTTAGGTTGGGTGCACATACCCATGTGAACGCAGCTATTGCCTTCCTCAAGAGGTGACTTAATTGCATTTGCTCTTATGCCGACCCAAGAGAAATCCTTGTCTGAATGATAAAAATGTCTGTCCTGCTCTGTTTATAGTACATTCAGTCAAAAATAGCCGGGCCAGGAGGAAGTCACTTAAGGAAAGCAGTTTGCTCTTTTTTCCTGTTGGTATATAATTTGTGTATACACCCACGCACTCACATGTGCAAAGTCACATCTCACAGACCAGTTTTTTCCTAAAGACACTCAGTAGAGCAACTACCCATAATACTTTCTCACAGCTTTTCTTACTAGCAGTGTTTGGAACAAAGATCCCAGTTCAAAGTCCATTGGAGTCTGTGGAGAGATGCCCATTGACTTCACTGAGATTTGGATTAGGTCCCAAATCTTTCCCTATTTAGAAGTTGGAAAATAGGCTGCAATTTCTCAGCTGTATATGCTGGACTAACTGGGCCTCAAACTAAGTGCACACAAAAGCTTCACATAGCCAAAGCTGTACCTTGCAAATGAGTCTTTTGTTTCTGCCTGCTCACGGATCACTGAGTTCTTCAAAGTCAGACAAACAAATAATGCTTCTAGTCATTGAGTTTTCCTGTCCTTACAGGGTCTGGCGGCTCTCAAAATTGTTATCTGCAAGATGTAACCATCCCCGTGGTCATGCCAGAAGACACAAATTGGGTCTTCTGCAGCAATGAAAACTAGTGTTTTTTTGGAAATTGTAGGAATATGAAATATGCAGGAATAAGTAATATGTTTTGAAGAAAACCTTTTCAGATTCTCTTCTGCAAAACAGATATTCTTCATGTCTCCAATGAGCTTGAATAAAAAGAAACATCTGTGGTTTAGTCTTGGCATTAGCAGATAAATTTCTTCCTAACATACTGTCTTTTTCAAAGAGGCTTTATAAACGATTTTAAGTGAATGAACAGTGGAAGCTTTTGCACAATGAGGGTTGCATTGACTGTGCTGTTTCTGACCCCCTCTTGAAAATTAATTAATACCTTCATACTTTCTTTTTTCTTTTTTTTTTACATTTTTTACTGTAATAGTAAGCCAGCACAAAAGGTTTTTGTTTTGAGACATTACAATTACTACTCCTGCTCATGACAAGAAACATGGAACTAGGTGATCTTTAAGGTCGCTTCCAACCAAACCCCTTTTATGGAGAGATATGAATAAGAATAATAGGCTAGAACCTGTCTTTCATGTATGAAGAGATCTGAATTATTTTGGAGCTTTTTTTAGCATCAGTGAGAATTTCTCTGTTGATTTCAATGTGAGTTTCATTGATTTGAAGCACAGGAGAAGGGCTGATAGGGGGCAAAGGTAGGTTTAAGCTGGATGTCAGCACTCTCTTATGCCTGCACCAGAGGAATCCATTCCAAGTGTACTGTGTTATGCAGTAATACACTACTAAAGTGACATAATTATGTGGGTGGCATAAGAGTTATGATATCCTTAAGTATTAATTTATTTAAGTATTTGGGGTTTGCTCTTAATGTGAGAGATGTACACACTTGTCAAGGCATCAGCTGAAGTGGCTTTTTTTTTTTTTAAACAAAGTTACTTACTTTTGGAAAAAACCTAGATGTAGATAGTTACCTATTTTTGTTTAGCTTAAATTTCATTCAGACTCACAAGAGAGTTTGTTTAATTTCCTTATCTTCATTATATTTTAATGACAACTTAATTATTCGAGAAAAATTAATGATTCCTCCATTTCCCTATGTTAAACATGAGAGGAGAATTATGCACTAATTATAAGGAGGAACTACAACTGACGTCAACAGAATTTGTGTGACTGTACATATTATAAATGAAATCAGAATATTATACAACAGCTGTAAGACAGTCTAAGAAATAACTTCTTGAATGCCATGTTAAAGGACTTGCTGACTCACATTCATTTAATTCAAGAATCTCTACACAAACAGTGCTCTTGTCTACTGACTTCTGTGTAGTCTGGAAAATGTAAATGAGCTGATTTCCATGCTAGTTCTGCCCAAATGTAGTGATTCCTATTCAAATACATCAGTTGTACTCTGGTAGGAAATTGGCTTAAACTGCAATGAAGCCTGACTTAGGCAGAGCCTGAAGACCTCAGGACAGTCACACCTGTAGTCAGTGTGTGAGTAAAAATAGAGAAAGACTGGGAAGGGAACTCCTCACCAACTCCAGGATCTGGAAAAGCAGGAGATGTCCAACATCCTTCTTGCTGTGCACAAGAGCCCATGTTAATGATTTGTGATCAATAAAAATACACCCATGGTTTTGATCTTGGGCCACATTTATTCTGCTCCTCTCTGGGTGTAATGGAGTTTCTATTTTTACAAAACTACAACGTGAGCATGATTGAGCTGTGGATTAGGAGAGATCCTGCAGACAAGAATGGCAAGAAGAAGAAAACCATGAACTCATTTCTAGGATAAGGAATTACTTAAAGGGGCAAGAATGAAACAAAATTTCTCCATTAGTGCCTCTGATTTCATAATCTCATAACCACAAATGTACAGGGTTTGTTGCAGACTCCAGCACCAGTACAGATATTAGTGTGTGCAGACGTATGGGAGCAGACCTTTCTAAAGCCCCCATCTGTAAGCTAAAAGAAAGATCACCACTAGCATTTGTTCAAAGCATAAATGGTAGCTATCTAGAAATGGTAGATGGTAACTATTTTTCATGTAAAACCTTTATTGTCATTAGCACACTGGCATTCACAATTCTGCAGATTAGTATGTTGGTAAGAGTTTGACAGAACCACGTGGATGTCCACCAAGCATCACCTCCTACTGGACTCATTTAAGAAAATGGACCTTAATTGTCCATTAAGAAAACACCATTCGTCATTTGCACAAATCATTAGTGTCATTGACAAGATTATAATGGAAGCTTGTTTTAGCAGTACTTATTATTATTCATTATATTTAAGGTAACATCAGGGACCTTTGTCCTCTCAGGCTTTTTAGGGAAAGGTTTTCTTTTTTGCAGTTGCTGTCCATATTTTTTTGTGCCTGAAGAGGATTTACTTTGGTAGACTTTGTAGTTGCCTGTGAATGTGATATGGCAATTCACTCTGTAAAAACTGATAATTTACTCCAAAACAACTTGGGGTTTACATTTGGTATACATTTTTTCTTTTATTAAACTTCCAATGAAGACTACTTTGCAAAACTGTTAAATATTGGAAACCAGAAATCTATGGTGCATTCCTGCTGCTGATATCGTGGTTCCTGGCTGCAGGTATGCAGACTGATTTTGTGTAACTGAAAATGTAGGGCCATATACTTGATATTGCATCTTCATATCATAGATCAGAGTGAGGGGGAAAAGAAACCATCTCACTGAACACAGACCTTGCCTTCAGGGGCTGAGGTGTCTCACTGTAGCCCCGAACATGAGCAACTCTTAAAAACCAGAAAATGTGAATGGAGAACTTATAATCCTTCTTGGAAGATATGCCTTGAGAGAATAAAGTGCCAAAGCAGTGGGTTTTTTTCCCGAGTTTATAGGTTATTCCTATTCCCTGCACTTACCTGCCAATATTACACAGCAAATGCTGGGACAATAGTATTCTTTTAATATTTCCTCTGATCCCGTGGTAAGCTTCATACTCACAAAGAAAAGGGAGGAAAAACTGTATTTATCTTTGCTCTCCTCTGTAAAAATAAAGAAGTTTCCTGGTATGGAAAGAGATAAAATCACTTGGCACAAGGACTTCTAATTCACGCTGGCCTAAGTGAAGACAGTGTTAGAAATAACAGTAAGTAATGGCTGAGGAAATTTCTTAACTCTAATGATATTTTCCCAGACCTCTAGTAACAAAATGCTAGTTATAGACTGATTTACTGAGTTGCAAAGTTCTCCAGGAGTCCAGAATAGTATGATAACATAAAGTTTTAGGTGCTGATATAAATATATTTTATCTATACCATTTAATGTAAAATGTCTTTTGTATCTATATCTTGTCAACCCATATCCATTTATACATACACACTCCTGGCAGGCAGGGCAGGACCACACATATCACTCCTGTGCATACAAAGCTGTTTCTGTATAATTTTTAGGACAAATAACTTTGCCATCCGTTTATCTGAGTGTACTAAAGACATCAAAGACAAAGCTGGGGGCCATAAGTGGGTGTCTTTCATGAGATAAATTAATCTAGGTGGGAAAACAAATTTGGGGAAAAGGTTTCTTGTTGACCAAAAAGGCAAGACACTGCAAAATTATTAAACTGTATCAAAACAAGAGAAAAATAAGTGTGTCTAATTTAATCTTACTATAATTACCCTTTATTTTTCTTTCACTTAGGAACTTTGACGAAGCCACCTGGAGCACAAAAGTTTGTCATTTTCTCCAGGTATATAATTTGAGCAAATAAAAACACATAATAGTTCCTAATTACCTATTTTCTGTGCATTGGAGCAGATTCAGCTGGAGCAGTTTGCAGCACTACTTCTGAGCAGCTTGTACCTTTGTGGGGAAGACATTTTCCTAAAAGATGGGTGCGGAGCTGTTGAGATGAAAACACACTCGAATGTCTTTCTCTCATTTAAGGCTGTGTGTCCTATAGTACAAAGGTGTAAAAGTAAGGAAAGTTCCTATGTTTTGAAAAGAACAGAAAGTTTTACTTAGGGAAAAAAAAAAAAGGAAGAGAGACCTATACACGCTTCTTCAAAGAATGGTTACAGGCTGTAGAACTGGGGTTCAGTGCTTCTGTACAGCCCTCCGTACAGAAAAGAACTGCAAGGTGTGTTGTGTTTCATATGTAGCCCCAGAGCTTACTCTTGGTTTCCTCAAGGGGTTGAGTGTGACAAGAGCTGGGTATCCATCCTTAGGCACAGCATGAGGATGAGTGCAGTGGATCCTATTCTGGAATCAGATTCAAAATTAAAGCATCTAATTATGGAGTTCCTGAACCTTGAGATGCATCCCTAAAGCTTCAGTTTCTGAATATTTTCTTAGCCCAGAAGGTGTGAAGAAATAAGGCAGCCAACAGGCCAGCTGGGGAGAAAGGGTCATTTGAGACTGAGACAGAAATAAAATGCCATTTAAAGCTGTAATAATTTGCTGTGTGGCGAAAATGAATTTCATTAAAGAACATTCGGGAATTCCCAGGGTCTGATGGGCTCTAGTTTTTGTTCACTACTGAAACCTACGCAATATGCCAACCATAGCCCTTAAATCCAGTTTCTACTGTATTTCACCCTTAAATGTTGTCCTCTACAATGTTTTACGTGTGAATAGCAACTTGCAAGTGTTCTGCTGAAAGATTACCATCTTGCAAGCACTGGTAGTCAGTCTCTATTTATCCTTCCAGCAACATACAATCTTTAAAAATTCCCATAGCTACCTGATATTTATAGGCACATTTATTATCCAAAATGTAATTTTACTTGTGGGAAGGCACATAAATGCCCTTCACTGCAGACTGCCTGGTTTAGTTTTTTTTTCCACTCCAATATTTTTCTGAGTTTATTAAAATTAGATGGATTCACTTCATCTAAGAGGAAAATATTAGAATGAAAGGCTTTGAGTCACCTTTTCCCAGCAATTTATAGGAACAGACACCTGGGAAAAAGCAATTCATTTCAGCATTCTGAGATACCTTTTTCTCTCCAGGAGGTGCCTTTGACTCACCACTGAGATGTAGGGTGCTTATATGTCCTGCCTACCTTTTAAATGGTGATCAATAAGTAAGAGGAACTGTAGACTGCCAATTTACAAAAATACTTCATACCTTATAGGTAGTATTTTGACCAATATAAAAATCACATTTAGCTTCTGATTACGATTTATTTACTTTTTTTATTATTATTATTTTTTAACATACAATCTTGGCTCTGAGAACTCAATTTTTGTAATCAAGAATATTTTAATAAAAGGAAAAAACAGTGATTTTAATTTAGCTGCACAAACTTTAAATGCCAAGAGTCTATTCAGTTGTTATCTATGTTTTGTGCTCAGCTTCCACTCACAGTGCTGTTAGAGCAGTGTGCCCTATTCCTCTATCTTTTAAATGTGAAAACACCTATACCAAAATCTTACTATTTTGGATAAAAACTTTTTTTTTCTGCATAGGAGTATTACCTCAAATGTGGGGCACAGCAAGGACCAGACATGCAAGTAACGAACCAGAATTCCATTCCAGACAATGGAAAATTCAAAAAAAAGAAATCCTGTGAAAAGCATATCTGACCCTGTATTTAACAAAACCTATTAAAAAAAAAAAAGTAAGAGATTTCCTGACCACCCCAAAATCTTCTCCAGTGATAATGCTAATATAAATCTGAGCAGTCCTGCAAATGGCAAGAGGACTGGGCTCTGTCCAGACACAGATCTCAGCACAGGCATTCTGGGACATCACTCAGTATTGCAAGAGAGAGGATGTTTTAATTTTCTCATTCTATTGTATTTAGGGGAGAAAACTTCCTATCTGCAAAAGACAAAGAAGTTGATGGATTCCAATCACAATGTACAACAATGGCATTAATTGAAATTACTCTGTTGCCCCTGCACGAAGTCAGAGCTGTACTGCTACTTACGCCCTGTGTAAGGAAGGAAGAAATAGCCTGAATCCTCCTGGGAAGTTCCTGGACATTCTGATTTACATGGGAAATTCAGCGACTGAATCAAAACCCTGAATAGTTGTGGGGTTTTTTTACTTTAATTTAAATTTTTGCCTCTATTTTGTGAGCACAAAGATTGTGGACATGTTGTGCTGCTAGATTCCTCTTGGGCTATATTTTCCAATGTACAGGGCTGTGTGCCCTGGGACTCACAAAATCTCTGACCAGACAAGCAGTGATATAACTCATATATATATATATACTTTCCAAAGTGTTGTTGGCAGTCACTACTGGAGGAGCAGGGTATCCAGTTCTCATTTTGCTGTTTGACAAATCCACCAATGCTTCATAGTAAACCTACCCATTTGAAATCCCTGAACACCCTGAATCTTCAACAGAAAACAGACCAAGCAAGGTCGCCTGTTACCAAGACTATGTTAACTAAACAGACTATGATCCACCTTGCCAAAAGGCAGGAAAAATAAATAAAATAAATACCCAAAACATTGGGTGAATTTAGCTCTTAATATACCCTGATGTAAATCAAAGAGAATATGTATGGACCTTTCTTGCACTTGCAGTGGGTAAACTTCATTTGGGTGTTTTGAGACACATAAACAAAATTTTGTTTGAAGGAGGTTTATAAGAAGATCACAGATTTTGTCATATTGATGAAAACGCAGAAAGTCAGAGTTCGAGGACACACAGCAGAAAGACAAAGCTTCTAAAGTTCTTGACTTCTGCCAGCTGCCAGTGGACAATATAGGATGCATGAATATATTTCTTTCTCTTAACACTCTTCATAACCATCTTTGAGGGAAACACAAACACAAAGAACATTTCTAGTGTCTTTCATCTTTCCACTCCTCAGAAATTGGGCAAGCTTTCAGCCTGCAGCTGCCTATTACTAACTTTAGCTTGCTTAGTTGCTCTTTTGTACCCATTTAACCAATTCTTCACATCAAACACTTCATGCTGACTCCAGAGCTGGCACATCAGAAAATATTCACTTCCACTATATCTTTAGTTATTGTTTAGTCTTACCTATAGTTTTCAAAAGCATAACATATAGGAGACAGGCTAGTCTCTCCCCATCAAAATGTAAGACTGATATGAGAATATGCTTAAAGCATATCTAGTCAGCAATTTAGGAAGCATATGACTGTTACACTGATTTTTTTCCCCCCCTGAATATTTATTTGCTTGGATGTGAGAACTACCCTGAACTTCATCATCTACTTATTAAGGTCAAGTTCCTTAAGAGGGCTGCACAAGGAGACCCTATATCAGCTCATGAGATCCCACCAGCATGGTTTACTTTGTAGCCTAGGATTAATGATTTCCTAGGCTAAGTAGCTCAGAATGTCAAGATTTCTTTCTGCTATGCACTGGAGTCTATACAAAAAGATATAGTACAAATAATCTATTATATACCTTCTTTTGTTTAAACTTCATTTAGATGCTTTTTATTTACTTTTTTAAGGAAAAAAAAAGAATTTTGATTTCAGCAGGCCTAGAATGTTAGTTGTATGACAGAAATCATTTTGTAAATTTTTTGGTAAAAGGGGAAGCTCTGTATGATGTACATGAAAAATGGCCCAAAGCTACATGATGATATTGCAAAGCAACACAAATTGTTTCCTATTGTCTGTGAACCTTCAATATTGGAGCATGTAGCAGAATTTTGGAGGAGATATCCAAGTGTTGATTAATGTCTTAAAAAAAAAAAAAAATGCAAGAACTTAGTCTTATTTTCATTTCTTTGTACAGATCCAGAATACCTACTCTAACATACATATAAAAATTTAAAAAAAAAAAAACGAAACCTTTTTTCCTGAAACAGTGACTTTGATCAGCCCTTAAACATAACTTATCTGAATCAATTCATCTTCTTCTAATTTATGCTGTCTGAATTTATACATGAACAAACACTATGAACAGGCTGTAGCTGAGGGAAAAAGATTGACTCTTTTATCTCTAAGAACCATTTCTGACCCAGACCATACCTGTCAAGGCCACAGTCTTTGGAGAACTGCACAAGCTGATCAGGAAATTATGAACAGGTTGCAATAGAAATATGGTAGGGACAGCCATGGTAGCTCAGCAACATTTTGGAAATTTCTTTTCCTGGCTGAACTGCCATTCCTTCCTTCAAATTCCTTCTCCCTCACTTCGCTTTAAAAAAAGCTTAATGGAAAAGACAACAGTAATAGCTGAATTCACCCAACTAAGAAGTAATATTTTCACAAAGAAAAAAACACCCAAAAATGCTATCAGGAAAAAAGAAAAACTCTTAAAAGTGCCCTTTGTGCTAACCTCAATCATAAAAAACCCTGTAATATCAAGAATGAGAAAATGAATTTTCAATCAAATAAATAAAAAAATGCATATCATGTCTTTCCAGATTGGAAAAAGGCAGACTGAAAAAGTAATCCTTTCACATTCAACTCATATAGCACAAAGTGAGAAAAAAGATGCATCCTGACAGATTTATGGTCTAAAAGCACGGAGACTTTCCACATTTTTCAAGACTAATCACGTTCAGAAGGGACTTAGCTTTGGAGCAGGATATATATATATTTATAGATATTCCATAATTCTTCCAGTACTAAGTGAAACACTAGACTACATTTTTATTTTTTTTAAGCAAAGTAAGAACTGATGCACTTAGGGCTGGCAGTAGTAATGTAGAGACACAAAGCCCCAAAGAAAGTAGCAAGAAGGTCTCTAGTTTTATAGGCAGCACACAGGTGATTCAGCCCCAGCTCTGGGCACAGGCCTACGTGGGTGTAATGCTTGAGTGGCTTCAGAAGAGCCTGTGGCACCACCTCAGACTTACTCCAACACAATTAAAGGCAGGACTGTGCTCATCTACTTTGTGATAAATGCAATACAATTGTTTCGTAGAATCATAGCAGTCATAGAAAGGCTTGGATTGGAGGGGACCTTAAAGATCATCTTGTTCCAACCCCCCACCGTGGGCAGGGCTGCCAGCCAATGGGCCAGGTTGGCTGGTCATACAAGCTGGCCTTGGACAATGCCAGGGATGGGGCACCCACAGCTGCTCTGAGCAAGAGAGAAGTTTTATTTCATCACATAGCAGTGTGCTGGTATAGAGGGATCTG
Source organism: Pseudotriccus pelzelni (assembly GCA_035584735.1). Lineage (NCBI taxonomy): Eukaryota > Metazoa > Chordata > Aves > Passeriformes > Tyrannidae > Pseudotriccus > Pseudotriccus pelzelni. The sequence continues at coordinate 8,684,139 of JAWMRA010000078.1, forward strand.
ACTTTCTGAAGCACTTCTGTTGCTGCACTGACCTGGCTGGACAAAAATGTTCTTCCAGGCTGAGAATCATTTTAGGAGGGTGTACTCCAGCAGGTCATTGTTGTAGCTGCCCCAAGCCAGGCCTGGGCTTGTCTGTGTTACACTCACGGACGTAATTTCAGCCCACAGTGCCAGCTCAGGGCCTCTCAGCAGCGCAGTCACCATTTCATTTCAATTTTCCAGCTCCAAGACGGAGGAACGAGGACTCATACCTGTTGATTCCTGCTGAAGAGATAAGGAAGGAAGCATGATGAAATCCAAGTCAGAGATCAGCAGCAACCTAAAGAGCAGCTATGGAGTTCACTGCCAGCAAGTGAAGGTGGAAGGACTGGCTCTACTGGTGGAAGGGGAAGGGCTTACCAGCACCCCCTGCTCCTGACATGTACCCAGCAGTGCCCGGTCAATGCGGCTTGTCAGGGGTCAGAGGCAAAAGAAGTAAATTGTGGTCCCACAGTGTCTTTAGAGGTCTGTGGCTTCACCTGTGCCATTCTGCCATGAACAGCTCTGTGTCTCCTGATGTCTCCCACCCACCAGCTGAGTGTCCCTGAAGGCTCAGGCACTCATGTGCTCAGTCTTTATCACTTTGCCAACAAAAACAACTCTTCTGGGCTGCACGTGGGGAGAGGGGAGGGAGAATGAGTTTGCCATGTCCAAAAATAGTCCCTCAGAAGGATAAGCTAACCCTAATGACTTTCGAAAATTAGTACTGTATGTGGCACATAGAAAAAACTAAGAACTTTCAATAGGCATTCCAAAGTGCCACTTACCACTATAATTCAACTAGCAATTCAATTTTCCAAGGTCTAAATTCAGCATGATGTGTGAAAAAGACACAATTCAAAAGACATATGAATTAAATGGAAATGCAAGCCTGTGTGATTCATTCCCTCAGCATCATCAGCTTTATAAATGCAGGTTCAAAATACCCAAGGTCAATATATCCCAGTTATGAAAGTGAAAGGAAACTAAATTCCTAAAAATCAACAGTAACTTCAGAGCTGCAATGGGGGGTCTTGCAAAAGGTAACAGCTCCTTTTTTTTTTCCCAAGGCATGAAAGGTAACTATAACTGCAAACACATGAGTGTCAAAATAGTCAGTGATTTGGGTTTTGCCTGAATCTGGATTCTTCCATGCAATCAAAAAAGACCTAGAGGAAAAAAAAAAAAAAAAAAGGAAGAAAAAGAAAGCTTTTCTATTACCAGTGACCCTTTTCCATGTTTTTCTGTCAGGCAGTGATACTCCTTATAGCTTCATTCTTAGTACGCACTGGAGTTATGGAATTTTAGGATAAATCTATGAATTTTTTATAAACTAATCTCTGCTCAATATTTACTATTTTTCAAAAAACCTGGAGACATTCAGATATGAATTTATAAATTACATTGGAAGCAAAGATGAGTTTGGTCTTGAGCTACTAAATTTGCAGTGAACATATTTCTTTTGATTTAATGAATGATGCAATTGACTTCCCAGTTCACAACATTCATTTGATTATTTCTTATGTCTACATGAAAGCAAATTGTCTTAACGCTCATTGGCCTTAAATACAATGGAAAATTACAAAATATTTGGTGTTCTTCATTGTTTTTATTATTGCTTATTAACCCACCTTTTCTCACAGTACTGTTTCATTTACTTGTTAGCTGATTGTCTTAAATAGGAGCTGTATCACTGGTAAAACACAAGCAATGTTCTGCTGTTGGATCACTCTGTTCTGACTTTCTCTGACTCCATCTTAAAAACCCATATTCAGTGCCAAATGCCACACTGAGAGAACCTCTCTGACATCTATGCTGCTTTTGTCAATATTCTGTCTACTTCACCAGAGAAAGACATGCCCTGTCATAAAACCGTTATATCATATTTACTTTCTTTTTGCTTATCCAGTGTTCCAGAAGGAGGTTATCAAATATTTTCTTAAAAAATTTTAGTGTTAAGTGTTTGTTTGATATATCTCAATACAGTCTTCTATGGCTGAAAATGTTGGAAGATTGGTTAAGACCAATCTTGCTCTTGCTAAGCTTTCTTTTAATTCTTTTTTAAAGTACATATTTCACTTACTAATTCAGTTTTTTAACTTCTCACAGTTTGTGCTTTATCATTTATTTAGCCTTTATAACTTAATATTATAGATTATAGATATAACTTAATATTATAGATTAATGTAGTAGGCCTTGTAAGCAAGCCTACTAGCACATCTTTCAACATTTGTATCAATTTTCTTACTATTCACATAAATCCTCTTGGATTTTTCTGTGCTACTTTTATTGACATGATTTTATTGATTTTGCTTCACATGGAAGAGTTGTGAGCTTGTTGGAGTTTTTTAAAATGTTTCTTGAAAAAGTGTATTTTGGCTCATTTCCTTTTGTTGATAAATCTCTGTATTTACCCATGCTGAAGGATTACATCTCTGGAAACTGTATTTTTTCCAGAATTTATGATGCTGTCATAGAGAAAGGGCTTCAAGATGTCAGTGTTGATGGCCTGTGATAAGTCAAGCCTTTCTGCATGTGAACTGTTTAGTTCAGTTTTAAAATGCTGCAGTAAATAGCACTAGTCTTAGTCCGCTGTGGTCAAATTTCTCTTTTATTTTTCAGAGGTGGTTTTCTTCCTTATATTTCATCTTCTCTCTTATCACAGACAGTTTATTATATTTGGTTCTGAGGATTAGGATTGTGGCATAGCCAGATATTCATGTAAGTTTTTTCCAATACATATATGGTACCTGGTAGCTCTGCTGGGAGAGTTCCAAATTACTTCATGGATTTCTTCATGAGGAAATATAATTCATGAGCTCCTGTGCCAGAAACTATTCAGACGTCTATGCATCATTTTAGTTTGGAAACTCACGCTATATTTGTACATTTATTCTGAGTTGTTTTCCCAGCCATTGGGTCTGAAGTTCTTCATTAACCTATTTGCTGTGGACTTGTTTAAATAAGCTGGGGTTGGAGTTTATGTGAAAACAGGAAAAGTTCTTTCCTTATTTCTTTGCTTAGTACAGGTTTGTTTTTTCTTTCTTTTTATTTGGCAATCTTTTTTTCCCAATCTAAAAAAAAAAGTTCCCCCAGAATTAGATTTAGATACTCTTTCAGGAATGGAATGAGACACAGTCAGTTGATAAATATTTCTTTAAATTAATTATTTTCCCACCACGTCTTTGACAGTGCATGTTTTTTAATACAACTAATAAAAAAATACAACTTTTGTAACTAGGAGGTTCTCATATGAGCAGACTGTGTGCCACTAATAGATGGTGTGCCCAGTTAGGTGTACCAGCTCTGTGGGGGTTTTTCCCAATAGGGCCTCACTGCATATTCTCACTCTGTTGAGTTGTGCTTAAACCTGCTAACTAAACCTTAATCTCTGCTTTGTCAGAGGAAAGAATGCTGTCAATTCTTTAAATAAAATGTAACTTTGATTTGAGTTTAGAGGTAGATCTCACTTTCCTTCTAGGGAACCTAGAGGGATCTAGCCAGTTATAGTCAGCAGTAGAAAGCAGAGGTGCCATTACCCTAAGTATGTTAATGTCAGATATTTCACAACTTTTTTTTTTAGCACATCATTGTTGATATGAACTAGGAGTTAGTAGCACGTTTTTATTTCTCTTATCTCCAGTGACCAATTTGTATTTCATCTCCTGCTGTACATGACAAGAAAATACTGCCATGTATTCAATAGAGAGTTAAAGCAAGCAAGTGAAATTGGAAGGAGGCCTTTGGAATACACTTATGTTCACCATATGGTAGGAGTTATTATTATGCAATTTAAAAAGGTATTGGTTTAAATTAGAACATTTAGAAAGGTCCCCCTAAAAGTCTAGATGCTTTTAAACAATTCATCCAGATTCCTAATCCCTAAAAGGTCTTTTGGATCATTAATCAAGACATGCTGGCTTTTGCCCTTCACATTTTTCTTCAGACTAATTCACAGAAACAAGCAAATAAATTACACATTAAAATTTATGAGTACAAATTTTTCCTTCCCTCTAAATAACGTGTGCAATTTTCCCTGGAGAAATTCCCTTCTGCATAAGAAATTAAAGCCTTTAAGCAAAGAATAGTTCCATTGTCAGGAAGAAAAACAGAACCATTGCCATAACCATGCTATTTTCAAATATTTCATAAGGTTGAATACTATATTGTTCATATGAATGAGGGCTTGGTAGCATATATAACCATAGTTAGCTCCTGGATGTTGCAGCACTCTAATGCAGTGTTAAAAAAAATATTCCTGGGTTAAATATTTTTTTCTGCCTTTGTTAACAGTTTATTTTTTAAAGACTCACAAGGAGGAAAAAAAACCTCAGAGCAAACCTTTCAGTTCTTTTGACCTCCTGGCAGCTGAAATCAACAAATGCAGAGCCTACGGACACTTTGGTTTCCAGTCTAGATGATGAACTGCAAATGCAGGAGATTATTATCTGGTTGGAGGGAACAGACAGGCAAACCAGACCCTGCCTTGAGAAGGCTGTCTCAGTTTGGATGAAAATTTTCTTCAGTTCCTGAAGATTCATGAGAACTCAAGGATAAGTTGTTATTTTAGTCAAGAGTAACACTTTGAGGTCAAAATGGACCATTTGAAAATAAAAAAAAATGTGAATGTAGGCATTTTAAACTCCTACTTGATAAATTACTATGGTATTTCCACTGGAGGTTACTTCAACATACTCATTAACATCATTTTTACATTTAAATGCTTTTCAAAACCAGATTATTTGTGCAGAAAAGTAAGGGCTTTATCTTGGCTTCCAAGAATATACCCAGTGCAGCTATCTGCTACACTATAAATACACATTTTTGCACGAGAGAAAACATAATTGTCTAGTGCCAGTGAAACTGATGGTTAGAAGACAGCTATTTTCTTGGGTCATGTCAAGATGGAGCCTTGATTAGCTCTATATCAAGGCAAATTACTTTATTGTATCCAACATCTGAGTCAAGCAGGCCTTAGTTTTAGCTCAATGTGTGTAAGGTTTTTATAGATATATGCTAATGTGACTTTCCAGCTGTAGAATGGAAGGACCTGTAAAGGAATTATGAGCCCATGGCTGCTGAAATTTCACCTGGTACTTACCCAGTATTTGAAACACGTAAATTTGGTTGTAGGCTCCCAGCAGTAAAAGGCCTGCCAAAACAGAGAGCAGTGGGCTGACACTCTCTTGGCAATTCACCTATTCACTGTAATTATACCTTACTGTTGCTCTGATAGGTTCATCTCTCTGAAAGGCAGAACAAGGGTGATTACCTTTTATTTCAAGTACCCAGAAAGCAGCTTTACTGAGCTCAACTGAGTATTCATGGCTAGAACAAATACAATAAAATAATTTTCAAATTGTAGTTTTAGAATAGGTTAGAGTCAGACCTTGCAATAAATTGGCAAGGGGTTTTATCCCATATAGCCCAAAAGCAGAGTTATACAAGAGTAGCATAAAAATTAAATATTAGAAGTTAATAGAAAGTTTATACCTTCTCATTTTATCATAAAGACAGTTTACTTGGGGGACTTGACTTTTTTAGATGAAGGGGGACTCCAAGGCTGGATTATCAGACAAATAACTTAGATTTGTACTTAGTAATCAGACACCAAAGTAGAATTTGGAAGTGCAGTCCATTTGTAATATAACACTCCCATAAGTCTAAAAACTGCAGAATTCATCATACAACTCTCCCTTTGATCTTGGCTGCTCTGCTACTACTTTTTAATTTCAATATAAAATTGATTTTTCCATGCAAAGCAGAGGTTCCCCATGTTCTACAATGTCCAGAAGAGAGCCTGATGTGCTCCAGAAATCAGTGCTGCCACTTTCATTGGGACCATTAAGCTGTATTTGGTTCTCTGGACACGCTGAAAAAATGTAGAGAACATGAAAATCTGTCTTGACTTATATCCTGAGCTTTCATCCAGAAAGAGATTTAGTGGATCCAAGAGACAACACAGCTTCACATTTTTGGTGAGAAAATAGTTTCCAGGAAAAAAGAGGTGTTTGTGTTTTTCTTGAAATAACTCAGTAGCACTTTGGGGCAGATTGGGAATGAGGAGGTCTTTAATATCAAAACAAAAAAATAAAAAGGTATGGATAGCCAGAGTTAGACAAATGTTTTTGACAGAGCCACATTCTCAATTTGATGAGAATGTGGCAGAATTGCAGGTTTGAAAAAAAATAAAGAAAAACATGAAAACAACTATTTTCTTTCAGTCTTTCCAGATCTGCTTTAAAGATTGAAGAAGTTCAGTAGAGTCACTGAGATTTTGGATGCTTAGTCAAAGACAAAAATAGCAGCCAAAACTTTGATATCTAACTCAGCACAAGTATTGGAAACAAACATTATCCTTAACCTAAAATGGTACTGCTTGTTCTCATAAATTAGGGGAGGAACTGGGGGGGGCTGTTATTTTGTTTTGTTTGTTTGTTTGAAGACTTAAATTTGAAAATTGCCAATGACTGTGGGAATGGACACTCATAATACCAGCTTTTTGTGTTTCTCTTGATAGGCTTAATCAAAGTATCTGATTATAACCCATCCCTTAGCACTTCATGTATTGTCTTCTTGGGAGCACAATAGATGTAATTTCACTCTTCCAGACTAAATTATTTTCATGGTAATTTCTTTGCCATTATCCATCCCACACGTAGTGGTTTTGTATATAAATGTGTCTGACCCATGGCTTCTAACTGAAAAAAAAAAGGAGCTTTCAAACATAAAAAGGTAGAAGTCATAACAGAGCTAATAGCAGCAAGTACAGATAAAAAGACACAACTTGGACACAACAAATTTGCTAAATAGAGGCTGAGCTCGAGGATGATTATGAGAGCATACCTTATTACTCTTCAGTGGAAATGATTCTTGTAAATATATCATGTAAGTTAGCTCTTACTAGATTATTCTGCACATTAAATATTTCATTTCCGTAACAGTCTGATGCACCTAAGGTGTCTCAATGGAAGATAAGAAATTTCATATGATTCACCTTTGCCTCTGTCCTGGTTATGGGACAGGGATAAATTCCCGACCAGCGGAGGGTCCTTTTCCTGAGTTGTAGTTCCACGTGTAAGATCCCAGAGAAATAGGACACAGGCACATGCAAGGTGAAGGACAAAGCTGATCTGGCTTTATTGGTACAACATGGTGGGTTTATAAAGGCAGAAGAGGGGCAGTC